>CAXIPT010000002.1:18941702-19127288 GCA_964030475.1 Tethya wilhelma | reverse complement strand
ACACACACACACACACACACACACACACACACACACACACACACACACACACACACACACACACACACACACACACACACACACACACCTATAGGTGAGACACTACAGATCATCAACAACAGTGACGGAGACTGGTGGTTTGCTCGTTCACTCAAGTCTGGTAGGGAAGGCTACATCCCCAGTAACTATGTGGCACCAGTGAAGAGCGTGCAAGCACAAGAGTAAGTCATCCAGTGTTTTGGCTAGCAGATCGCACATAGGAAGAGGGACTAGTCTAGTAGGTTCATGTGGTATAATTCCATGTACGTGTATGTGTATTCTATGGTATAGCTAGATAGCTGTCCATTGGCATGTTTCACTTTCAAGTTGAGATATCGTATTCCCTGGAATGTTTTGTGCATTCTGGTGAGTTTATGAGTAGTGAGAACAGATGTTGCAGCACGACCACTTTTCAGTACACTCACATTTACAGCTGGTATTAAACTAAGTGTCCACTTCCTTGTAATACCTCTGTATCGTTGCACAGCTAGCAGCTAGCAACTAGTGCTAGTGACCGATCCACTCTCATCTATCTCAACTGTTTCTTTGGCCTGACTCGACACAAAGGTCTATCCGTATATACCCTGTATACATTCTTACGAGTGTAGATACCGTTCGTGTGTGTTTTTCATTGTGTCGGTGTGTTGTGTTTGTCAAAACACCACTAAAAGCATCCAGAAGATGGTGTATTCAAGATCCCGATTAAAAATACCCCACACACACTCACACCTGCTTTTCTGGTGGTGCCTTGTGGTACATGGCAACTCATGCTGGTGTAATTGTAGCTTTACAACTCTATCATAAGGTTGTCTTTTTACTTTGGTACTTTTCTGTGTACAAAGCTCTTGTTGAGTGTTGTGTCTCCACTAATTGGCTAGTTTGTGTGAGATAGTAGCGTTTCAAGACATTGCCAAAGTATGTACTTGAGACATAGAACATGTGTGGTTGTAACTGTAGTACATTAATGTGGTTGGGGTTATTTTTAGTAACACAGTACGGTGTGTGTGTGTGTGTGTGTGTGTGTGTGTGTGTGTGTGTGTGTATGCAGGATATTATATTAAAGCTGCCTTGTTGCCACTAATGTTCTTCTCATGTTGGAACATATGCAAGTGGATATACCCTAATATTGGATCAAAGCCTGTTGTGATGGCATGCTTGTTTGTAGGAGTGTGTATTGTGAAAATGGAGTCTAATGTATAACTACCTTTACGATGAGATGTTTCCCTATTGGTGTACATTAGCGCATAACCTATACCTTCTTGGGATTGTGTGTTCATTACGTAACTTGTGTATCTCATTATAGTGTAGTGTTAATCTTATCCCTAGCCTAAAACAACGCTCTTTTGGCAGGTCCCCCCTGGAAGACAATTAGTGTGTGTGCATATCCAATTGATTTGTTTTGATAATGTGTTTTACCGGCTTGCCATGTGATATCATTCATTGTCTGTTGGGCTTGGTTTGTCCGTGTTGTCAGTTGAGGCTTTGTGTGTTGCTGTTGAGCAGCTTTTGTATTGTACACACTCACTGGTATTACTACAACAATCACGTCTAGGAGTCACAGTGTGTGTGTGTGTGTTTGTGTGTTTTTGTTTAAATCACTTGCAAACACATACCACAGGAGGCAGTTTCACATTGATACATATACAACGAGTTATTTTTGATTCATTTTTTCTACATTTGCTGACTCATACTCACACACTCACACAATCACACACTCACACACTCACACACTCACACACTCACACACTCACTCACTCTCTACAGGTGGTTCTTTGGTAGAATCAAGCGTGCAGATGCAGAGAAGAAGCTCCTCCAGATAGGGAATCAGACCGGGACCTTCTTGATCAGAGAGAGTGAAAGTCAGCCGGGAAATTATTCATTATCTGTTAGAGAGGGTGATTCAGTTAAGCACTACCGCATTAGGAAAGTCGACACAGGTGTGTGAGTAGGTCTGCATGTAGCTTCAAGCATTAGCTTGTGCAAGAGTATATAGTAGCATCTATTATGTACTCTTGGCTTGTGTGTGTGTGTGTGTGTTTGGTGGGCTTTTTTCATTGACAATTTGTGTTCTCACAGCCATGCATGCATCTAGCAAAATGAGCACCTTGACGATTTACATTCCTGCACGTGACCATATAGGGCTGCCTATTGATAAGATAGCCTGCACTACAAATGCCAGCTCGGCATGATACATGGGCTGTTGTACCTCCTCAGTCTGTGTGTGATATTATGTGCAGTACCATGTAGCTAGCTCTGGCACAGAATTTTTGTAAAAAGGTTTCCTCTGTAAGCTTGTAGAACTAATTTTTTGTGGTTAATATTCTGTGAATCACAGTCTCTTGATTATGACACTTGTGTGCAAAATAGTTTTCAGTCCCAATCACAAAAATGGTCTTTGTCATGATAATTTAGAACCATATGGTATAAACTATGCTTGTTTACTTATCTTTAGTGTTGCAATGTTAATTATGATTATATCTCTCTATTGTAATACAATTGTTTTTGTCCGTGATAAATTGACACACACACACACACACACACACACACACACACACACACACACACCAAGACTACATACTCTTGCACACACACTTACTTGTGCACACACACATCTATACCTACAGGTGGTTTCTATATAGCTCCTCGATGCATGTGTAGTTCCCTTGAGGATCTTGTACGGCACTATACCAATGATGCCGACGGTCTTTGTTGCCGTTTGACAGTCATCTGCCCTAAATTTGAGACACCCACTACCGTAGGTCTATCGTACAACACAAAGGATGAGTGGGAGATTGAGAGATCGTCCATTCAGCTCAAGAAGAAACTAGGTGCCGGTCAGTTTGGTGAAGTTTGGGACGGTATTTGGAACACGACGACCCCAGTAGCCGTCAAAACCCTCAAACCCGGTAGCATGGCTATCCAGGATTTCCTTGCAGAGGCTCAAATCATGAAGAAGCTCCAACACGAAAAGCTCATTCAACTCTACGCCGTCTGTACAAAGGGAGAGCCTGTCTATATCGTTACGGAGCTCATGAAGAACGGTAGTTTGTTGGACTACCTTCAGAAGGGAGAGGGACGCCACCTGAAGCTTCCCGAGTTGATAGACATTGCGTCGCAAGTGGCTAGTGGGATGGCCTACCTCGAGACACAGCACTACATCCACAGAGATCTTGCCGCAAGAAACGTTCTGGTGGGTGAGGGTAATATCGTCAAGATTGCCGACTTTGGTCTCGCTCGAGTGATCATCGATGACGAGTACACGGCACGAGAAGGTGCCAAGTTCCCCATCAAGTGGACGGCCCCTGAGGCCGCTCTCTTTAATCGTTTCAGCATCAAATCAGACGTCTGGTCATTTGGAATCTTCCTCGTTGAGCTCATCACTCACGGACGAGTCCCTTACCCCGGGATGACCAACGGCGAGGTGTTGGCTAAAGTAGAACAGGGCTACCGTATGCCGGCTCCCCCCGGCTGTCCCGACCCCCTCTATCAGATTATGATGGACTGTTGGAAACAAGACCCTGAAGAGCGACCCACTTTCGAGTACCTTAAATACCACTTGGAGGATTATTTCGTATCGGCTGCTGACGAGGCTTATCGTGTGCTCACATAATATTACTTAGACGAGAGACAATTTAGTTATTATTAAGTATATAAGACAGGAAATGGTTATGTTTTATGCGTATCTTATGGACACACTTTTATTTCTCTTCAAAAAGAGACACTTACCATGAGCCCCATGAACTTGCTACGTGTATATATGTAGACCTTTTTGTGTCGTAATGTTATGCCAAAGATGTTTGCTTGTAAATATTTGTTGTTGTTTTTGTTTGTTTTTCTTTTAATTTTATTTTGTGTATTTGGTTTTCTTACTTTCAATCACTTGTATAGTAGGAACACTGTTATTTGAGCTTGGTATTATGTTGTATAATAATATAGAGTACATGTATTATTTTCTTGTTTTGTGCTATTGTACGTAATTCTTGTATGCATGAAGATTATTTAAATTTTACATGCACGTCGTATAAATAGAATTATACAGTCTTATTATTGTATCTATTTTGTATGATTGAGTCTCTTCTGTGTGTGACTGTACATGTCTATATGTATATTAATTTTCTACATAATTATTAAAGTTATATTCTAAATTAAAGTAACTTGCATGTGTGCATGCTCATCTATAGCTAGTACAATACAACAATTTTATCAAATTTAAGGTTAAAATTTTTAACAAGCAAAATCGCGAAAAAATAAAGCACAATATATAATAATAGTTGCAATAAAAAACAGCACTATATAATCAATAGTGACAATAATTTCGTGTGTGTCTGATGTACGTCTCTCTTATAAATACATTACAGAATGCAATCAATACAGTGTGCATGCATAATAAAGTCCAGTGCGGGGTAGAGTGTCGACATTTAGCGCACTGGCTCCTTGTAAGCACCCTCGGCTGCAGATACATAGTAATCTTCCAAGAGGGACTTGAGTGACTCAAAGGTTGGCCTATCTTCCGGTTCTGTCTTCCAGCAGGTAAGCATAATATTGTAGAGTGGTTCGGGACATCCTTCGGGAGTTGGCATACGATAGCCTCTCTCCACTGCTTCTAGTACTTGTCGGTTGTTCATTCCGGGGTAGGGCATCGCTCCCTTTGTGAGGACTTCTGCTATTGTTATTCCAAACGACCAAACGTCTGATTTGATGCTAAAACGATTAAAGAGGGCTGCTTCAGGGGCCGTCCACTTGATGGGGAACTTGGTGCCTTCGCGAGGATTGTAGATGTCCTCCTTGATCACACGAGCAAGACCAAAGTCGGCCACTTTGCATACGTTGCCCTCACCGACCAGGATATTCCTGGCTGCAAGATCACGATGAATGTAGGAGTGCTCCTCCAGATATGCCATACCTAGAATGGCATAACAAATTAATATGAAACCATAGTAATGAAGTGTGCATTATATAGAGAATTCAAGCTGTCAAGATATACATAGCCTTATTCCTTAGCCTCATTCACTTATTCCCAAGCTCTCTTCCCTTTCTTATTCTTCGTTCAGGAAAGTCTGAATGCTTGAGGCTAATGCTTGTGCACACATAGGCTTTCAACAGGTAAAATGTGTATACTTTTTGAGCTCTATACCAATATCCAATATATCCATGCAAATGCATGATCCAACTTTAACCTGAGGCAATCTGTGCAATGATGTCTATCTGCTGGTGCTGGTTGAGGAATCGTCCATCTCCTCGTCTCATGTATTCTAACAAGCTCCCGTATTTCATGAGTTCTGTGACGATATAGATGGGCTCCTCTAGAGTGCAGACAGCGTAGAGTTGAAGCAAGTTGGGATGGTGGATCTTTTTCATCACTTGAGCCTCAGCAACAAAATCACTCATCTCCATAGTGCCTATATATATACAGGGGGAGGAATGCATTTAATGTTACACTAGAATTCAATTATGTACATGTTACTAGGGGCTTTTGTGCCATATCCCATTAAACTGATGAAGGTCAATGGACCGAAACGTAATAAGATATCAACTGCTATGACAAGCTCGTAAAACAACTGATTATGATATATATATGGCCATGGTATGTACATTACAACATTATAAGGTCACATGCACATGATCCGAGTTGTTCTCTCGTGAAAACCATCATCAACAGTGCATTGGTTAATTCTCACATACACTCCATACACACATATATCCATTGGTTACAAATCACGTGCATTCAACGTGCACGAGCATACATACCTTCTTTAAGGGTTTTGATTGCAACAGGCGTGGTTCCATTCCACACACCTGCCCACACCTCACCAAAGTTACCCTGGCCCAGTTTCTTGTGGAACTGAAGTGTCTTACGATCAATCTCCCACTCATCCCTGCAATTAAGGAATGAGTGAACTCACACGATTGAACGCCCATTGTAGAGACATTAGGGAGTGCAGGTATACATTGGGTATATTGTGTGCAGTTACAATATAAGTCTGTATGTGGCAGTGTGAGTGCTTTCAGTATGCACTTACTTGTACGAGAGACCTGCAGTTTGTGGAATGTTGGTTCGTTGACAGGCTCCTGTCAGCCGCTGTGCCAGGCCATCGGAATCACGCATGTAGTGCTTAATGAGATCCTATACACAGTATACATTCAAGAGTGTGTGGGTGTCACATGTGCATTAATTGAGGACGGTAGAATGATGCATGTGTGAGTGTTTGGATTAGAGTGATAAGTAGCTCAAACTAGAACAAAGAGCTAACAAAGACCTCAAAGCCAGAACACTAGTCATAACATTAACACAATCACATGTGCGTGTTGAGGCTCAGAGTGGAGTACATTGCCATGGAGATAATACAATACACACAAACTGTACGTCAACTTTCTAATGTACTTTGGGAAGACATCATGCATTAGAGGTGCAAGCACGTGTTGAAAATTGGCTATAATGAAACTGTTTCCAACCACAATTGTGAATGTGTGTTGATACTCTTGCACTGGACATGTGCCACTAAGACAAAACAGAAGAGATGATCACATAAAGTTTAGAGACTGAGTCATGCACCAATAGTTGGTTTCAGTCTAGCACTGGGATACCTTAGCAGCTAGTGCCTGTGTGACCTCTATCTTCGTCTTTATCTTTACCTCTACGATCAAGTTATACTGGTAGTTATAAAACAAGAAGAACAAGCGTCTCATGGAGTTTAGAGTTAACCTAGTTGCTGCTCAAAAGCTTCTACTGCTTTTTATCATTGCCAGTGTAGAGAGCAAAGCAGAGAGACAAGTAATTGAGGGATGTGACAGAAAATCAATATTTTCAGACACCATTTTGGATAACTGCTACAGAGCATGGAAGTATGGAGCGGTGTACGTGGATGAGATTGAGAGCTATTACGCCACTCTTTGCCAACCCGACTGCATCGCTGCACTCCAAAGTCTAGAGGATCAGTGTGGAGCGTCGGACGATCCAGAATACAGCATGGAGTATCTGAGCAATGTTTGTGCCAAGAATGAAGCCGGTGAGAGTTGCTACCAAGTGGCGATCACAGAGAGCGACCAGATGCAGACAGTGTACGCTAACTGCTGGACTACAGGAGAGCATGGATGTAGCCACGACTGCCGCAAGGCAATTGAAGAGTAGGTCTTTATTATTATAACTATCTGAGCATAGTAATGACTATATCTATGTAGCCTCGTTTCAAGGCTTTCCTCCTTTTTGCGTATTTGTGAGGGAGGAGCCTGGGAACGAGGCTAATATCTATGATCTTTTTGATAACTTAAAAGGCTTAGTGATCATCATGGGTGCTGTGTGAATGCTATCTACAACTCTTCAGTGATAAGATCAGACACTACACTCACTCGACTTGTGCCATATATCGAGGTATGTTAGTGAAAACCTTTATAGTAATGCTGACATTTTGAAATCAGAGAGTACTTGTTTACTTTCAGGAAATGGGCATGACTGACTACGGTCTGTGGGCTAGCTGTAACATAGAGCTACCCAAGCATTGCACTAGTCTAAGAGCCTCTTCAACAACTAGCACCTATAATTGTGAAATGACCATTATTGGGACAATCTTGAGTGGATTATGTGTGATGTTAATAAACTACTATTAATACTGCATATGCTGGAACAGAAAACTTGGTAAAGGGACTCCTATACAAAATGCTACTATATGACTAGACTCACTTGATATTGGCTATGTGCATACTAAATCGTGTTATATAATGCTCACCTGTTGTGACACCAAATGGCTTTCAAAAGGTGAAACAGTTAACGCTATACATACACAGACATAAATATGTTTTCTGTCAAGGGCCTCAAGGAAGTGCACAAGCTTGGAATGTGTGTAATAATACCCCATGACATCATGAATAAACTTAGGAAATCTCACTAGGTATGCATCAACACAAACACACACACACACACACACACCTATATAGCTGATGTTATAGTTAGGTCCCCCTCCCACAGTTTGTCTGAAGTAAGGGGTGTTCACAGTGACACAGAGGTACAATTACATAATTTCAATGGCTCACAATGAATTTCCACACTGAATCAAATCAGTAGCTATCAAGCACTGGTAAACAACTGTACACACACACACACACACACACACACACACACACACACACTAGGGGTCAGCTATCACTAAAAAATTGATCACACAAAACTCACCGGTAAAGTCTTAAATGTGACCCTACTGGCAATAAAGTATCCTCCATCATCTAGCTTCCTGATTCGATAGTGCTTGATACCCTCACCATCTCGAAGTGATAAGGAGAGGGAGTTCTTTTGACTGGAACTCATTCTGACCAAGAAGGTACCACTGGGGTTTCCTGGCAACAGGAGCCATTTCTCTGCCTCTGCTCTTGGAATATCTCCAAAGTACCACCTGTAGAGTTAGTGGGTGTTTTGTTTTGGATATGAAAGGGAGGGATGGTGAAAACTAGAAACTACTGTGTACGTTACGAGAAAGAAAACAAACTTGGATCGCAATTATCGGACTATACATACAAACATACATACGCTATTATGTTTCCACTCCTCTGACCAGTGATGTAGCACACATGCACACACACACACACACAACAAACACTTGTAAACAGAAACTGAAAAGAGCACTGCCAACAAGTACAGTTGGAAATGTTAAGTCATTCATTATTATAACACGAATCCAACAACACACCTTACATGGTTATACAAAAACTGCCCCATATTATAGACCATTCAAACAAGAATGAATCCAGCTCTAAAGATATCTTACAGCTGCATCAATCAAGTTAATTATTATTATTGCTTCTCAATAGACGATCAGGTACACTCAACTGCATACATACACACATACATTATATGACAGCTTGCAATCCATCAATTACCAACTGAAAGTGATACTCTTGCAAAAGGAAACATTCTAACAGAACAGTAATCAGTGTGCACTGGACACAAAGAGCAATAGTGTAAGGCAAGAGAAGTCCCTTTGAATCTTTGTATCATCTTTCCTTCATTCCTCTTATGTGCAAATATGTGTATCTATGACTAGAGTACATATTCTTTGGGATATTTTTTATTTATCACTTCAATTGAGAGCTTCACCCCAGGCCAACTTTCTATTATTTTTTTTTTTTTTGCGTGCTGTGTATATACACAAAATTTTGGTGATATGATATGTGTGTGTGTGTGTGTGTGTTTTAAACAAATAGGAACCAGTTAAATAATCCGTGTTAAATGGTGACAATCACATTCTTGAAATACAAGAGGCAGTGATGCGGAACTCTCATGTGTCCATCAATATATACTCTTATGTCACTCTCATGTAGCTCACATGAAACACAAACTCTCCTTCGACACCCATCAACACACAAGATTATCAACAGAGTATTCTAACACTCTGCTCACTATTAGTCGGTAAACTTGCTAATGGGTAGATGTAAGTTTAGGGTATAAAATTATAGATATTATAATAAGTACCTGCTACAACTGGTACAAGGCACCCACCCAGTCAACGAGGTAGGAGTGACACAAACTAAAATTGATGTTTGTTATACAACAACTGCTACCCACAAGCAAGCTGTATACTAATGATTACATCTCTAATACCCTTGTACTTTACTAACAGGGGAACACAAGTGAGTCGAGTACTTGAGTTTGCAAACACTACACACAAACATAATGGCTCTCTCTCTCTCTCCCTCAGGAATGAACTGAGGTTAACTTTTAAGGCTGCTCACTTTATTCAAACAATTTGTAAACATTGTCAAAACTATAAAATCCTCCCACACCCTTTCTTCTTCTTCCCGCTCTTCCCTCCTACTAACAAGAGAGGGAGAAAGTCTGTGGGAGGATCAGAGGATATCAAGTTGGATCAACTCTTTCATTTCGAGGGTATAATCTACATACTCGCTCCCTCAACAGTCAGTATGTTGATGGTGTGAGTCTGACTCATGGAGCTGATGGTGAACGACAACACATCTGGACCTTTGCAGCTGGACTCACAGAAGGACTTAGTGCTAATGTTGAGTATAATCTTTGTCCTTGTGACCGAACAACGTACGGCTCTCCTCCATTTGTTGATGATGATTATTTCTGTGAGAGTGGTACAACCAGAGACTGGACAGGAGATGGCTTTCATGGAGAATTCTTTCCAGACGACCCCCTCTGGGATGGACAGGGCTGTTCATCCACTAGCACATGCTGTCAGTTCAACAACCCTCCATGGTTCACAAAGGACCTACCCAACCCTACAACTGATAATATCGAGCTACGCCTGTGTCTAAATAATGATCACACTTACAGTGATGTTCCACTGGAGCTCATTGAAATTTACATACAATAGCTACTATATGCTAACAATTGCTGCTTTGCTGAAGTTACTAACTCAAATGTAAATTATACAGATTTATAGAATATACACGTAGTAAATACGCAAATGAATTTTCCTCCTTGAAACTACATATATCACGCTAAACTGCGTACTTACCACTCTAGCCTCCCATCCTGACGGCAGTTCCTCTCCTCCCTCCTCATCACTGTCAGACTCCTCGTGGGTCCCACTCATGGTGGAGCCGATGCTGGTAGCTGTGAGGGAACGCTCCGAGGGATAATGAACAGGGGCAGGGGGAAATCCAAGTGGTGGAGCAGATGGTGTGATCACTGGATCTTGTGCTACATTTATGGCTGGTTGTGGTATTGTAGGCTGAACTGTGTGTGTGTGAGAGAGAGAGAGAGAGAGAGAGAGAGAGAGAGAGAGAGAGGTCTGTCTAATGATACGTAATTTATAACCATGCATCCATAAATTTAAGAGATACAAGTACATTGCTAAGCAATGAGCAATCATAATATTACCATGCATGCATGCACACAGGAATGAAGGATAATATATCCACTAGACATTTTTTCACACCGATATTTTGACAGATAAAGCAACATGCAGCTCACTAACCTATCTCTGTATACATCTGCCCGAGATGTATACACACACACATACACACATACACACACACACATGGTGTGTGAATCTGATAGAATTAATTTGAAAGCATTAATACGATTGTATTACGTACAGGTCACGAGAGGGATGCTCACTCATAAGAGCCGCTCTTAGCCTGTACTCTCCAAGGAGAGTAGTGTGGGTAGTGTAGCTTTGGAATTGCTAGCATTCACATGAGACAGGCGGGTGTCAATATCAGGTATATGTAGGAGGCTAGTGTTATATGTTCCCGTGTGGACATTGATCAATAGAGTATGTATGCTGATTGAGATAACCCCACATACATGCGTCAACATGGAAAAACTTAGATGGGTTCACACAACTAAGAGAGCATTGATTATGGGCTCTTTCTCAAAGTTAAGTCAGTTAGTAGCACCCATTACGTATACAGAAAGCCTAGCGTGTTTCACACGCTAGCTATCGCACCAACATACACACACAGCAAACACTCCATTGGAGAGTGGCTAGTCCAGACCACATCAACTGTCTCTAGACATGGGTAGTCTCACGTTACAGGCTCTTCGTGTCAAACTACAAGTCTCAAAACAGAAACCATATCCTAAGAGAATCTAAAAGGCGAGCCAAATATTGGGATGCCAAACCAACGGAGAAAAAAACAATAACTCACCAACCCACATACATGCACACTACATGTTTGTTGTGTACGTACCACTATTCCTAAAAAAAAATCATGAGATGTCTATGTCACAAGTGAGCTGATAAAACATGTATGGAATGAAAGTAGCCAGCTGTGTTTATCTTTATATAGGGATATACATAGATGCATGCATACCCAAACGTAGGTCACACAATAATTGTGAGCAACAGTCAGTCAAATTGACTTACTCTTCTGCTTCAAAACTACTCAATGGTGCCACGTAGTTGCGAGGAATGTAACCTTCTTGATTGGTCACCAGAGACTTTGCCATCCACCAGTCTCCATTAAGATCAGACAGAACCTACACATTTCAATGTCCACAAGAATTAACACCACACATCAATCACTTGAAGGTCAATATTATAGTACTGTACAGGGATTGTTTAAATAAATCACCTTTAGTTGTTCTCCTTTCTCAAAGCTCAAGTCTTCAGCGGTACGAGCTTGGTAGGCAAACCGTGCCACAAATACATTCTCTGTGTCCTCCTCAGGTACAGGTAGGGGTACGTCGGGAGCCGAGGCCATTGCACGGTTGTCGTAGCCAATGCTGCCATTATTGGACCCACCAGGCCCGTAGCCCGTGCTATTGCTTACTGATATCTTGTGATGTGGAGGCTGCTGTTGGGCATACTGCTGACCTATCTTGTCTTGAGAGTTCTTCCCACCATTGATGTTATCCGTTGCCGAACTCTGGGCACAACCCATTTCTGTTTCTAGTCCGTTCTTTCCAACAGTGTCTGTATAATGCTGTACGTAGAACTACACAACATAGACTTGTCTCTGAAAAAATCCTAGAATTAGTAAACTGAATCCTGAAAGAAAACAAAGAGAGAAATAGATTGTTCAAGCCTTTTTAATATCAAGATATTTATAATTATACACTTACTGTTTGAAAACTATCTACATAAAATGTTTATTTTGACTTTTAAATAGACACTTATAAGACTTCAAGAACACAAACTGTGCTATAGGCCTATAGCTCTCTAAGTTTTTAGTTATAAATATCCTAGCTCAGCTTCGCAACCGTCGCAGTACATAGGAAATCACAAACACAATCTGACAGTAAAATCTAGTTGGCATAAACATGAAAATTTCGTTTGCATACAAGTTCACATGTTTTGTGAACCATTTCCTATGCCAACTACATCACAACACATTGTATTATGTTATAACTACCTTCGTTTATAAGGGAAGTCACAAGCAGCGTGGAGACCTTTGCATGTAGCGATGCGAGCTTTTCTTTACAGGTCAGCTGAGGCTTCACACTAGCCAGGAGGATCAGGAATGAGAGGGCGTGACCCACTTTCCGCAATAATTTGGGCGCAAATTATATTCGCGCGCCGCATGCGCGTAACATAAGTATTTGACGACCACTTGTGAGAACAAAAAGTTGTCATGTTTGCAGTTTACTGGAATTGCTACTATTGCATTGCACATTTGACTGGTTATTTGTGTCACATTCTTTTTTGCAATGTTCCTCTATAACTAGCAAGCACTCTCGTTGGTTGTATATTTCAGCAATACGTTTCGCTGTGTCTCCATAGTTGTCTGTGATGTTGATGTTACAACCAGCCGACAAGAGAGTCTGAAGACAATGTGCCTACAGCATGAAATACATATGAATAATTATGGCAACCACTAGATTAGAAAACAGTGCTGACCTGTCCTGTCTCACATGCACTGTGTGCTGGTGTCCATCCTGTATCAGAGACGGCATTCACATTGGCTCCAGCTCTCAAGAGGACAAACGCACATTTCTTGTGTCCCTTAGAACAAGCTATGTGCAGAGGTGTCTTGCCTCCCCACTCTGGGTCTGGCTCATTGGGATTCTTCCCCTTCAGCAGGTTGTCTTCAAGCTGCTCAAGGTTGCCTGTGGAAGCTGCTTCATGTAGCTCACTCATATCAACAGATGGAGCCTAGGTATGCACCAGGACTTTCAGAATTCAGGAATCTAGCAGACATCACGTCATGTAAACATATAATTGCACATAGAGAATATAGTATATAACAGTCAGGAAGTACGTGATACCTTTAGGTTTGGTGCAGACAAGTTGTCAACTATAAAGCTGCA
Organism: Tethya wilhelma; assembly: GCA_964030475.1. NCBI lineage: Eukaryota > Metazoa > Porifera > Demospongiae > Tethyida > Tethyidae > Tethya > Tethya wilhelma. Next base: position 19,113,541 of record CAXIPT010000002.1, on the reverse strand, counting down.
TGCTCCATGACCATGATTCATGATTTGCAGTTCATAGTTCATTCCAAATAATACACACTATATATACATGTTACAACATTAGTCATTAATTTTGGTACATGGTGCAGATGGGTGCAGATAAAAATCAAGATGCATAATTAAAAAAATTAAAGCACATCACAAGCACAAATATGTAACTATTCTGATGCACTGGATGCAGTTTCAATTTTTTCCAAATCCTTTGGTCACGATACCAACAATGATGAGGACCACAATGATGAGAGTAACCAGTACACCAATCAAAATGCCAACAATAACACAGGTCAACTTGCGAGAACATCGCTGAAGGGAGAAAGAAAGAGAAGGCAAAACGATAAAATTCTCAGGGAGCAATAGCAGACATCACTGTGTATTCACTTCGGTTTGATTTTCTCCCATACCTTATGACGGACTGCCTTCTCTAACTGTTTATTTCCTTCAGTAACTCTGACTGACGTGCTCTCCACATTGGCCTCAATATGGTCTGCAAGAGATGAAAACGTACATTCATTTGTGACAGCTACTGCAATGAGTTGCAAGCCTGCAACTTACCAATAACCTCTCCCTGGTCGTGCACCATGGTACCAAGGTCTCTGAATATATCATTGATGTCAACAATATCATGCTGTAGAGACAGGCATACAGTACCACACAATCAGATGACACGGTGAAGCAACATTACTGTAGCCTACCTCAAGTTGTCTCATTTCCCTCTCCCTCTGTTCTACAATTGCAGTATCTTGTTCCATTTCAGCAAACCTTTGTGCCTGTAAGGCACTATGAAAACAACAATTTTATAATATGGTGGATACATTTGGTCACAAAAGTTCACAGCTTCTACCAACCTATCATGAGCTGTGAGTGGTGCCTTCTCTCTTTGAGACTCAGGCAAGGAGTCCACACTCTGAATGGGAGAACAAATCAATAAGAATGTGGACTACAAACACGGCCATAATCTTAATGTTCCACTCACTTGTCTGCTCATGACTGACTGTGACCTTGCCTTGCTCAGCATCTCTTGTTCTAAATGTGTAGTGGACTGTATGCAGCACAGCAAATAGTTAAAAACAAGACATAATAATGAGTGTGTGTTTTCCTCACCTGCTGAATGGACTGAAATGTAGCCACTGAGTTGGAGAATGTATTGATGAGACGTTCTAGCTGAAACTTTTCTGACTGCAAAAAAAAGAACATCAGCATTTTTAATGCATACATCACATTAGCTACCAGATTGAAAGCAATACCTGTGAAAGCATCCTGGACTGTTGTTTTAGTCTCTTTATAGAAGTATCAGCAATCTTTGCTAGTTGGACAGTATCAGTCACAAGTTGAATGCTAAACAAACATAAACACACAACTATATATGTTCTTGCTGGCTAGCATCACAATACAATACACTGGAGACAAGTTCACAGGTACTTTAAAATGTGATTGTCATGAATCTTACATTTCTTGTCGGAGTTTCGAGTTGTCCTGAGCTGTGTTGATCAGTCTGGTACGACGCTCGAGAGTTGACACTGAAAGAAAGAGATCAATCAGGGTCAAGCACCTCATTTACAAACTGATAACATGCTTTAGGGCAATTCCTTTCAAAGCTAATTCTAGTAATTATGCACTCAATTCAGCACATTCACAAGCAATGCATGGATCCACAGTGTCTCTGTATTCACATAAAAGCATTCAAAAACCAATACATACCATTCTTGTTAAAGTGTTGGACATTGTCCGTGATTTCTTGCAGCACTCTAGTTGGTGACTGACGGCCATCTACAGATGAAAACACAATGGACAAACACACGAGCTGTGTGTTATTATCTATGCTAGACTCTAACTGGGGGGCACACACAGCAACACATAGAAACTAACACATAAGGCGGGTTCACAATATTTTCCACTGTGTCACGTAAAAATATATCTGCGCCCAGATATGCAGGAATTCAAACATGCATACCTTTCGACAATTTTCCTAAATCTGCGTCAGCACATTGCATTGCATCACCAAATGATGCAGCACCAAATATTGTGAGCCCACCTTTATACAGTAGGTACAATGTTAGTAAATGTACACTCACATCTGTCTAAGCGCAGTAATGGGATATTTTCACTCATTGTCTAAAGTAGGCTCAAAAAGCGGCTACAAAGTGAATGGAGAAAACGTGGCGATATTAAACCACGACGCAGCACTCACACAATTTTCACACACCTGCCTCAAAGAGACCGATTCAGTGGTACATGAACAAGACCATGATCACTGAGGCTTCACAACATAATCGGAGGTATGTACACAATCAAATTTTGATTAAATTACTTGAGAAATACAACCAATGAACACACTACAGAGTTGATTTTATGACTACATACATAGTTGGGACATAAACACTCACCTCTGCTGTAAGCTTCTGCAAAGTTATCAAATTCAGTATATCTGTCATTCATGTTCAAACGTCTGGTGCTCTAGTAGAAATTAAACCTAAATTGTTGGTATGTACCATCACTTTATGCACACTCTCCAGTTAATAGTAAGTACAATAAATTCATAGATAGTACAGACGTACGTAAGTCTCTGTTATCTATGATAAATTTGAGAAAAAAAGCAAAGAAGTTTACCTCTGTTCTTTCAGTTGGTTTGTGATTACATCATTCATAGGGTCATATGACTAAGATCATGTGCACATATCGCAGCATCACGTGATTACGTCGAGCGAGTGAATTTTCTTGGCGAAACCATGGAAACTTTAACTATAAACAATAAGTTGCGTTGCTATGCTAACCGCATGTCATGTTTATCAATTCATCGCACAGCTGAGCTCTCACACTTCTGCAATCTCTCTCATTTTGGTCTGCATCAAAAGTATTCTCTACCAAACATTGAAAAAAGTTACTTTAGGTAAGTTTATGTGCAAAATTATTATGTCGTGCAGCTGTAGTAGAAATTTATCCAGTAATTTTCTTTATGAAAATTAGCAATAATTGGTGTGAAATCAGTTTACAAACCAATTACCCAGTTTTATGTTTGTTTTGTTTATCAAAATTAATAATTCATTATCATTAACTTATGTCCTCATGAACATGCAGCAGCTTCAATCTTCACAATGGGATGTACCAAGTCAAAAATGAGAGTTGTTCCTCAACAGCCTGTTGAGGCATGGACCACACCAACAGCTACTAGGAAAAAAGGATCAGTTTCCCTTTCGAACAAGTCAAGCGAATCTGGTTCTAGTTCTCGTGGTGGAAGTGCCAGTTCAACTAACTCAAAAGCCAGTACTCATAGTAAGGACAGTGGAATCGGAGGCGAGGAGTCCACAAAGAAACCTGAAGAAGAAAATGCTGATCTTGCTCTCCAAAGACAAAAGTCAAGGACACCTCCTCCAAGCTCAGATCATAGAAAGAGGCTTCCGCCAATCATTAAAGCAGCTGATAAGTCGGTTTCAATACCTAAGGATGTATCTTTAGGTCCATCTCCTGTGCAGAAGCACATTGCCTTTGCAGACTCACTCATGAGTGAGCTTCCAGACAACTCAAGCATCATCAAGCGACCAACTTCTCGTCTCGGTGGAATGGCTTTCGATATTGTCATGGATGATAGTACTGCAGACTCTAGATCTATTCCAAAGAGGAAACCTACTTATCTGCAAAGACTTGAGGGGAAAAACGAACCAGTCACACTAAGGGATTTGGTCGAAAAGCAGAGAGAAGCTAAAATGAGAAGAGAGGTATGCTAGTAGAAGAACATAATGATAATTTAGTGATATTTAATAATCATAAGCTGGATTTTGTTGCAGGGTTATGAACAGATGAAGCTTGAGAGGATTCGAATTCAGAAGGAGAAAGACAGGCAAGTTGCTGAGGCACTTGCAAAGTTTTCAGCTATGCAGAAAGAGGTCAAAGCTGAAGTGGAAAAAAAGATGAAAACAACATTAGAAAACAGAGAAGCTCATCTCAATGCAGTTCGTGACCGACTTAAGGGGAGATCAGACAAAGTTGAAGAGCTTAAACTTAAGAACACTAAAAAACTTCCTCCTCTCAGACATCCAAATGAGCAGAAAGATTCAGCTGATAATGAAGACATTAAAGAAAGGCCTGCTATTAATTTTGAAGCCAATTGATTGTATAAACATAATTCCTAGCATAATCTATGTAGTTTATTTTTTCATTGTTGGTGGATTATTGCAGTGTAATAATTTTAAACTCCCGCCGCGCATGCGTCATGACCCTTGAACTTTGACAATAAAATCAAATTCATAGTTAGGGGCGGGGCAAACCGCATCCACATGCACAGGTGTTTCAGCTGAGCTTGCTAGCTAGCTGGGCATGAAAAAGGTCACAGGTATTGATATTCCAGGTAAGAAACAGCAATATGGACGCTCAGTACCTAAACGTTACTGTTTTATCCACAGAAATGCTTATCACTAATTCAGTTCTATGCATAAATCTTGACTATAATAATATTATTTTTGTTTCCATGTTACAGTATGTACTAAATAATTTACTGATTATATCTTCTAGGTATTATTTGTACATAACACAAATCGTCCAAACATGATGGCCCACAGTGTACCAAATGAAGACCAATTTCGTCTCTTGGAGAATGGAACATCAGTAGAAGAGGTAATCTTGTGTTTGCAAACCCATTCAGTGCATGGATGCAAAAGGTGTAGAATGTTCAGTGTTTTTTGTACAAGGATGAGAGTCTTTAAAGTCTAGATCAAAGGGCAAAAGCTTCAGGAAGAATTTGTACCACGAATTAGCATACTAGATACATACCTCACTAACTTCTAATTTAGCTAACATAAGTAGTCAAAACTGACTGCATGTTTGGGTTAACTGTAGAACTACAGAGAGTATGAAATTAATATTCATCAACCATCAAGTGTGTGCTTGTTCTTGAGCAGCATCTGAGTGTCTCTTGTGTACCCTGCCCTAGTGAACAAGGGCTTGTGGTCTCTGCATGTAGGGAATCATCATTTAGCCAATTAACCATGCAGTGTTCAGTCAACAGGCTTCATTTGTGTAATCTCATTTAGTCCAGTCATGTGATCCTTGTTCATAAACAAGTGGAAGTAGTGAAACTGTCACATGACAACCTTTTCACTCACTACCACTATATACTGCTACTGCACAGAATCCTGTTCCTGTACTGTCCAGTTCAGTTCACGAGGTGGACCAGCGTTTCAGTCTCAATGGTAGAGTCCCTCGTCTTGAGTCACATCCCTTGGACTCAGACAGTATGTACTCAGATGCCTCTTTCTCCACTTCAGGTTAGTACATGCTTATAATTGTTTGTGCACTAGAAGCTATAAATGGAGTTGCACTATTGGGCTATGTACTGACAAGCTGTGAATTTTATCGTCTAATTTTAACCATGGTGTGTATAACTTTGATATTATGAGTGTGTAAAATGTCGTACAATAATATGGTAGACTGCAAATTACTTTGATGGTATAATGAGCCAATCATTAATACCAGCTCATAACTATGTGCACTGACTATGTCTATTTCCTACCTACAATGCCTTCACTATTGACCTTTGTCTTCCTCTCACACAGTACGAACTGACACGGAGTCTTTAGCCAGTTCAAGAATGCCTGTCTACAGTGTAAGCTGTCTATTTTGAGTATTGTTTGATATCTAATTGGAATATTCACAATGAGTTGTCACCTGATCATGGCATTGTACTCTGTTGAGTGATATGTACACTAGCTACTAGACATCTTCACACACACACACAAACACACACACACACACACACACACACTATAGTATGGGGCAACTGCTCTCTCTCGAGAAGGAGACTTATCAAAAGTTGTGGTAAGTCATTTACAATGATGCACATGACTGTATGAAAGACATAATGCAGTTTGCTTGGTTTGCAACTCCTGTTGTTGTTAATCTCTCCAGTTGAATGAATTTGATCAGTTCTCAATGGATGTCAAGTGTGATAACTGTAAACAGACTGTTAGCACCAAAGTCAAATTCAAGCCTGGAAAACGTGCTCTGTGTTTTTTCCTAATTCCATTGTAAGTTGTTGTGACTAAGAAAAATCAGTTCACTTTATTAGCTCTTCTACCTTCACATCCATGTACTCTGTAGCTGCTGGTGCTTCCTCCCACTGCTCTGTTGTACGTGTAGTCCACTACAAGATGCCCACCATAAATGTCCTAACTGTGGTACCACTGTTGGGGTGTTCCGTAGGAAGGTGCTGCCATGTACGTAACCTAAACCTAAACCCTGAAACTTACATGTGTGTGGTTGTGTTTCTAACCTGATTTTTTTAAGCACTGAAACTAAATTCTGTATAGCAATCTATGACTGTTAATATTATTAATCATGTGAATGTTATTATAGTACAGTGCTGTGCATTGTATGCATGTAGCTATAGAGACTGTTTGTATTTTGTTTGTGTAAGACCTGTGTAGTTTTCAATGACATTCATGCTATCAGTATGAGGTCATATCTCATCATGAATACGCACTGTGTGTTTACCATTACATCACATGTGGTAATTTTGTAATCAACATTTTTTTAAGCTAGGGAAATAAGTAAGCAATCCCTTGTTAGTCCCAAGAGATTGAGTAATTGGTGNTTTTTTTAAGCACTGAAACTAAATTCTGTATAGCAATCTATGACTGTTAATATTGTTAATCATGTGAATGTTATTATAGTACAGTGCTGTGCATTGTATGCATGTAGCTATAGAGAGTCAGACTGTTTGTATTTTGTTTGTGTAAAGCCTGTGTGGTTTTCAATGACATTCATGCTATCAGTATGAGGTCATATCTCATTATGAATACACACTGTGTGTTTACCATTACATCACATGTGGTAATTTTGTAATCAACATTTTTTTAAGCTAGGGAAATAATTAAGTAATCCCTTGTTAGTCCCAAGAGATTGAGTAATTGGTGGGGCCTTTTTTCACCTCCACAACCACAGGAAATGCATGCATAAAGTTTGCTGACTCATGTTGAATATGTACAAACAATTGAGCTATGTACTACTCATGACTCAAATGAAACTATATACACTTGCTTACTCATACCCAAATTCATTTCCTAAATACTCAGCTCTGTTAAAAGTAGAGTGAATTGATCCATCTCTGTAGTTAGTTAGAAGTTAGTTGCACAGTCGCGGCATGTCTGGACTGGGTCTCTTGTTGATACTGTTTTCTTTAGTGGCGGGTGGGAACAGCAGTCAGCTTCATCTTCAAGCATCTTTAGTATCTGAGCCAGAAGATAGAGTCCAAAGTGTCATCTTAGAGTGCAGGGAGTCTGCCAATGGGCAGGCAATTGCAGCTGAGGAGAACCATTTATCAAGATTACCAGATGAGTTGACTCATTGCAAAGAAAATTGTGATGTTTTGTTTAAACTGAATGGCTCTGTGATTGAAGAGAACACTTCTTCCCTCATTGACTATAAAGTGCATGCATTAAATGACCATAAATTACCATTTGTGTACTCGTACATGGCACAGTTCCAGCTACCAACACTAGAGAGATTTATTGGAACGTTTTCTTGTGAGCGAAATATATCAAACAACATTTCAGTCAGTAACGAGTTAGTACTGGTTTATCAGCAATTGGAGCCATTCTTTAAGGGTATCACCAAAGCCACTCTGTGGGCAGTTTTCATTACAATCACTCTACTTTGGATCATCACAACCATTGCACTTGTGCTATCTTGCCTAGTCAATTATAAGCAACAGAGGACACTGAAACGCAATAGGATGTCCCGTAGCACTTACAATCTGGCCGATCCACCACTCTCTAGGAATACAATTCACCACTGTCCACATTGGGATGGTTGCAAGACTCAATCACAGCCCAATTGTAAAAACACCACATCAAACAACTTGCCGTTTACTTTTTCAGAAAATGCTTCGCTGTCCAATGAGATGCCAGCTAGCTTAAAGGTATCGTACCAGTATAATGTAGATGCCATGCCCCTAGGCATCTCCAGCAAGCATAGTTCAGACAATGACAGTGTTTGTAGCTTATACTTAGGAAATGAAAGATTGAGTAATTCTGTGGTTTCTAGATCACATCAACTAGGAAGCATTCAGAAAGTGAAAACACAGGAGAAAAAGAATCCTCTTCATGCATCTCTTCTGCCTTGTGAGAAGCTACAACCAAAATTACTTTGCCAAGATTTAGACAATCTGGACAAGATTCCACATCCTCACATTGAGCCAACTGACATTGGTAGAGTCAACAATAACCAATCACTCATCATTGACGCAACAACAGTCACTTTCAACAGCGAGGGAGGTGTTTATACCAACAAACAGCATGGCATTAGCCTCAAAATTCCAAGTGGTGCCATTCCACATGGAAAGACCATCTCTATCGAAATAGGAGTCTTTCTCAACTCACCATTGCTTATTCCATCCGATTCAATACCCATCTCTCCTATTGTGAAGTTGTGTGTGGTCGGAGACCCTTACTTTCGGTTCTTGAAACCCATAGAAGTCAAACTGCCTCACTGTATGGACATTGTAAGCAAGGAAGATGTCAGACAATTTGATGTTAAGTTTGTAAAAGCACAACACAACCAATTTTGCTTCCACGATACTGATGGCAAGGCCATGTTTGAACCTCAGATGGACTTTGGTACACTCAAGACTGAACATTTTTGCTCCTATTGTATCACTACAAATAAGAAACTGGTTGATGTAGCAAAGATAAAGTATCGATTTGCAAAAGTTATTCCAAGGGACACGGCTACTCCTACAAAGAGGTGGTGTGCATACTTTTGTGTTACCTATTTTCTTCCTACTTGCTATCGAGTAAGTAAAGAGCCATATCTGATAACCCTCACTTGTAACATTTCACCACCATTACGCCTATATATAATATTTTGTAGGTCTTGGAAAAACAATTTAACTCTCAAGATTACAAACTCCAATCCTTGGACATATTCACGTTTGCTACTGGTGCCTCATCATCTGATGCTTGCATTGAGATTGAGTTTGAGAGAACCTTATCAGGTGGATGGAACCTTAACCTGGAGAGTCCTCGTAATGAGGTGTGTATAAATAATTTATTACGTAGTCTTGATACATTTGTACTATTATAGCACAGGTATGCAATTGAGTATTGATTATTGTGCTATCAACCCACACAGATCTATGCCAAAGAAGTTGAGTTCTGGGGCAATGATTCTGAGTTCTTGCACCAAAAGGAGAAAGAGGGTCTCTATCCACCTAGGTTTATACTTGAAGTCAGTGGAGTGCATGCCCAAAAATCCACACATACTACTATATGGTTCAAAGGAGCATCGAAACCAATAAAGGTGGATCTACTCTTGGAAAAATGTGGTATGAATCGACTCACTCTATACTGAGTTTTTGTAATATGATTTTATACCTCTATAATATTTCCTTCGAATTCAGAGTCAGGGCATTACTATAATATACCCTTTCACTTTCAACCTTCACTGACCACTAGCCCGTCCTCTTGGTCTGTTCCTGATAATGTACGTCTCAATACAATGGCATACAATGCTCCATACAGGCCCAGGGTGAGTGCTACCTATACATATTTTGTTCATATATATACACCCTTGATTATACAGTCATTGTATGACAAGATTGTGTGCTTCCATTTTTCAGACATTACCGTCAGATTCGTTGCACAGCTCTGAGGAGTCATTGACCGGTGAACCATCTTTTAAGGATCTAATGGACAATGTAGCAGCTGTAATTCCCACAGAGTGGAGGACAGTTGGTATCCAACTTGGACTAGAACCGGCTCAGTTACATGAAATTGCAGCAAACAACCCAAGCAATTCTACCCAATGCTTTATGGCTGTGTTTGAAGTGTGGCGTAGGCATGATAGCACAGGGCCTTCATTCCAATGGTCAACTCTCATTGCTGCATTACAAGCTCCATCAGTGGATCAAATCAGACTAGCCAAAACTCTCAGGAACAAATTCATGGATCCGGACACAGAAACTGATAATCAGTTAAAATTAGAAGAATGATGTATAAAATAAATATGCTATGACTGTGTACACGTAGTTTTTAAATGGAACAGAACCGATCACTACCGTAGCGGACCTATTTTACGGTCAAATTTTTGACATCTGCGCGCACCGTATACTGCGCACGCGCAAATCGTCCAAAAGTCTACGATATGAACAGCTCTGTGGGTCCATTGAGCTGCATGCCTGTGGTAAACCGCACAGTGAATTTATATGTACATTATACATGGCAAATATATAAATTGGTGTTCTTCCCTGGTGAAATCCCCGGTGACTCCAGTTCATAAACAGAAAACATCCAGCCTTGCATTCAGTGTGACAAACAGCGATCAGCCTAACATTCTGCATTTGATTTGCAAGAACAGCACATCTTGTGAGTTTATTGGTCAATTTCTTATAGTCTAGCTATGCATCATTATATTTTGTTAATTTGTATCATTGTAATCCAACCCTGTATGATTCCAGAGTAGGCCTTGTCATACTAATTTTCTTTTTTTCCTACCTATTTTGCTTTTCTTTTTTGCTCAATATTTGAGCCCAGTTTGCCTTTTATTTTACCTATTTTGTTAATTAAAAGATAACACCCACAAGAACTCTTACTTGGATGTAATAGAATATTTTGAGTGTAAGTGTTCAAGTTTTAATTACGTATACTCACTCAGTCTTACCAAGAGTGTGGAACTATTCTGCCTATTTTGCTTTTGAAGTTGAATTTTTTTCTTTGCCCATTTTGCTAGCAAATTTCTCAACTCTTTTCTTTTCAATTCTCTCTCTTTTCTCTTCTCAAATCATTTCTCATCTCTTTTCACTACTATACCTATTTTGCTTAAAATTTTGTTGACCTTTGTCTAATGAGGTCACTGATTTGTTTTCTTATATCTCCAGAAGCTATATATAGTTTCTGAAGTATTCTGAAGCTCTTTCTGCTTAGCTTAGGAGGAGATCTCTCTTTTTTTTTTTTCATCTGCAGAGCCTTTGTTTTCCGCTACTGGACTATTATGAATGTTAATTAACTTTTTTGGCACACTTGCTCTATCCCTTGCTGAGAGCCCAAAAAGAAAAAAATAAATAAAAGTTTGGGAAATTTTTCCATTAAATTTTATTTGACACACACACACACACAATTATGCAGATATGAAAGTTGATCACCGGAGAATGGAGTTTCAATATTTTATCCTTTGTCTTCTCTCCTGGGTGATGGTCACATCATGCCAGTCTTGTTCCATCCAATCAAGTACCAGTAATATTACCCAACTTGGTAAGTAGTAAGTGATGTATGCCGCAAGGGTCATAATTAATTATTAAGTCTATAATTATTTTATCCAAATTTGCTGTTCATATAAAATTTTTTTGTGAATTTTCTTATGTCTCGACAGAAGTAATAGCCTCTCGATTGCAGGATATTCAGTTTAACTGTACAAGTTCTACCTGGTATAAAGATAATGCATTGCTGGATATCTCTACAAGTCCAAGATACACTAACAGTGGCAATACATTACACATAGCCAACATCACTGGATCTGATGGAGGATTCTATCACTGCCTCTCAGGTTCAGAAACAGGAACTTGCTTGGTTGTTCTTGGTAAGATACCTCAAGTGGTGTCTATAATGTACTGTTCATTAATTCATTGACTATGTACATTGTATGCTATTGTTGTTATCTAAAGGTAAAGCAGTGTTGAAAAATTGTACCGGTACCATTGAACATCCAAACAGTCAAAGTACTCACATTTGCAATGATGTGGTCAACTTGCAAATCACAGCTGGTCAAGATATAAATCTACCAACACGTCTTAACTTTATCAATAGTGGAAGCTCTGATCGAAACCAGGTTGTTAATAACTTATGGATTTTCAAACAAGGACAATCTGGACCTGTATACGGTTGCACTAATACGGATGAGAGAGATGGTGAAGATGATTGTGTCAACAGAGATGGTTGGACAGTTAACAGACACTCCATGACAGAGTTTGACTTTGACTTGCGACGGAGTGCAGCCACTGAGAGTGACAGTGGGGTGTACACGATTAGATATGAAGTAAAAGTTGGTACATACACTGAATATCTTAATTGGGATATCACCGTAACTGTTGAACCAGGTAATTTGAATGTATCTATTAGTGCATGATGTACATAGTGCACATGTTAGCCCGGTACCCAGGCCACTCCCTCTTTCTAGGAAGTGGCCTGGGTACGAGGCTAGTCACGCATGTAGTACATACTGACAGCTGTGATCATGAAACATTGATGATTTTTGAATCTCCTCTGGTGCAGGGCCAACTACCATTCCTACCACTACTGAGATGACCACAACTGAAGCTACCACGGATGAGTCCACAGCCACTGACTCGGCAACATCTACTAGCACTGCAGCAACTGAAGATGACTCAAATGGTGATGATGGTACCACTAGTGATGGAGATCTAGAGACCACAGCTACTGATAAGACCACTACAATAGCTTTGGCTAGCCCGGGTGGAGTGAATAATCCAACCAACAAAACTCCAACTGGTGAGGAAGATCTCCTAGTAACTTATTGCACTGAAGTTGTTGGAATTCCATGACCTAACCATTACAAAATTAATGTGTTCTATGATCATTACAACCGTTCATCTTCTTTCCCTGTAGACAAGAGTGTTTATATTGCCATTGGCCTCGTTTGTGGTGTGATTCCTCTTGGGGTATTATTGGCAGTGATAATAATTGTGCTAATCTGTGTACTTCGTCGTGGGCAATCCTGCCACTGTATTTTCACTAAGAGTTATTCCCTGGACGCCTGTCCTGCTACTATCAACCCAAATGTCAACTCCAATAAGCCTGCACCACCACGTTGCATTAACAGGCACCAACGTGTCATGTATACTGGATCTGTTATAGTGTGCACAGAACAACCTCAAAGTTTTACTCTATCTCTTGAATCCCATCCGGAGAAGAACTCAGATTTCACACTATTGAGTAGTTCTGTAGTTCCTAATTATTCACAGCAAGTAAAATTATTATGCCAGGATTCACACAATCTGGACGGGATATCGTATCCTCACATTGAGCCGACTGACATTGGTAGAGTCAACAATAACCAATCACTCATCATTGATGCAACAACAGTCACTTTCGACAGCCAGGGAGGTGTTTACACCAACAAACAGCATGGCATCAGCCTCAAAATTCCAAGTGGTGCCATTCCACATGGAAAGACCATCACTATCGAAATAGGAGTCTTTCTCAACTCGCCGTTGCTCATTCCATCCGATTCAATACCCATCTCTCCTATTGTGAAGTTGTGTGTGGCTGGAGACCCTTACTTTCGGTTCTTGAAACCCATAGAAGTCAAACTGCCTCACTGCATGGACATTGTAAGCAAAGAAGATGCCAGGCAATTTGACATTAAGTTTGTCAAAGCACAACACAACCAATTTTGCTTCCACGATACTGATGGCAAGGCTGTGTTTGAACCTCAGATGGACTTTGCTACATTCAAGACTGAACATTTTTGCTCCTATTGTATTACTGCTAACAAGAAACTGGTCGATGTAACAAAGATAAAGTATCGTTTTACAAAGGTTATTCCAAGGGACACGGCCACTCCTACAAAGAGGTGGTGTGCATACTTTTGTGTTACCTATTTTCTTCCTACTTGCTATCGAGTAAGTATAAAATATTCATGTACACTGACAACCTTCACTTGATGTCTTAATTTCATTATCATTAAAATATAGGTTTTGGAAAACCAATTCAACTCCCAAGACTACAAACTCCAATCCTTGGACATATTCACATTTGCTGCTGATCCCTCATCATCTGATGCTTACATCGAGATCGAGTTTAAGAGAAGCTTATCAGATGGATGGAACCTTAACCTGGAGAGTCCTCGTAATGAGGTATGTGTACATACAAATTAGTGTAGATACATCAGTTAATATTATCTGGCACAGTTTAAAGTATTGACTATTATTGTATATACCCATGGCGCAGATTTATGCCAAGGAAGTTGAGTTCTGGGGCCATGACTCTGAGTTTTTGTATCAAAAGGAGAAAGAAGGTCTCTATCCACCCAGGTTTATACTCCAAATCAGTGGAGTGCATGCCCAAAAATCCACACATACTACTATATGGTTTAAAGGAGCAACAAACTCAATAAAAGTGGATCTACTCTTAGGTACAATGCATAGTTAGAAATTAATTGTAATCTGTACTAAATACGTAGTCCCTTTTTTTTTTTTCAGAGTCAGAGAATTACTCACGTTCTGTTCCTGATAATGTACCTGCGGCAATGGCACATCATGCTCACAGAGTAAGTACTGCTTGTATGACTGCATCATGGGATTTAGTTTATGCTTGTGTTTTTTTTAGCCATTATCGTCAGATTCCCTGAGTAGCCTTGTACGTGAGAAGTCGTTGACTAGTGAACCATCCATTAAGGACCTAATGGACAATGTAGCAGCTGTGATTCCCACAGAGTGGTGGACAGTTGGTATCCAACTTGGATTGGAACCAGCTCAGTTACATGAAATTGCAGCAAACAACAAAAGGGATTCTCAATGCTTTATGGCTGTGTTTGAAGTGTGGCGTAGGCATGATAGTACAGAGCTTTCTTTCCAATGGTCGACTCTTGTGGGTGCATTACAAGCTCCATCAGTGGATCAAATCAGACTAGCCAAAACTCTCAGAAACAAATTCATGGACACAGAAACTGATACTCAATTAGAAGAATGATGTATGATAAATTATGACTGTGTATACTTGTGGTTTTATTATCAAAAATAATAGGATTGGAATGGAATATTAATGGACACTGGACATAAAAAGAATAATTATTACATTGATACAGATTATTATCTTTGTAAATGTCCAACAATGCAACCATGACAGATCAATGCACAACACGAATTATGATGAATATTTATGATAATATCGTATCCATTTCCAGTCATTATAATTTTCCTGTCTTGAATGGTCATAATAATTTAATATTATAAACATTGCATTCCCTCCATATTATAATCATAAGCAATATCTGCATTCTACATGTATGTACAGCTGCATCAGGACCAACTAAGCAGCTCCATTTGACAAGCTTGAAGTCAGCTGGCTCTCCTTGCAATCCCCAGGATGCAACAATCAACAGCACAGCCACTCTCAGCTAGGCCGGCGCCTAGCTATCACCAATGTCAGCCGATATAGCCATGATAACATTACTTTTCTGTGCACACTCAATGAAGCAATACAAAAATCCAAGAATCTAATATTGAACACACAAAAAAGCACGTGTAATTCTATACCCTAAATTTTTAATTAACTTACCGGCCCGGTAGTATTGAGCTTAATCAATGTGTGTGCATGTGTTGCTGCACGACTGGATGTCTAGAGAATTCTACAAACTGAAGTGTACTAAGTTTATGAATTTTACAACAACCAACCGTGACCAGACAGCCTAGGAGCAGTGGATCTTGTTGTAAGTTAATTGCCTATTGTTTTACACTTTGTTTTACATGATTGTGTGAGGCATAGACTAGCAATAATTTGTAATAGATAGTTTTGCTTGTCCTGCACAAGTACTAATAATTATGATATCTATTATGATCCAATTTTACAAGCCTCATTCCCAGGCTCCCCGCCTACCTCACCGACACGTAAGGAAAGGGGAACCTAGCTGGGAACAAGGCTAGTAAAATTGGATCTTAATTTCATCATGACTGAGCCTAATTTGTAGCCTCGTTCCCATGGAGGCTCTCTCCCTGAAATAAGTTACATGCTAAAAAATATTCACTGGGAGAGAACCTGGGAACGAAGCTACCTAATTTAGTCAATTGACCACAACTGTACATAGATACATGAAAAATTGGTTCATCTGGTTTGTGGTCGAATATAAATGTAATAATATGGGCACATCTTGAGGATCTAGTGTGTGTGTTCACTAATTGAATCTAACTTAGCTCCAGCTATTTGCTTGAAGAGACATCTATGTAGAGGAAGTAATTAACTATGTCTGGACAGTTTTTTTACTGCACCAATTTACTCCAAATTTACCATTGATATAGTACTGGTGCATACTTCAGACATGCCTCTCACACATACCCCACAAACAGCAGCCTATAGTCCTACACATGTAGATTCACATGCAATATTATTGTCACCCTTTGTCAAGCTATTCCCGGACATTTACATGCATTGTCAGACAGGGGTAGAAATTTGCAAGAGAGAAAATTGGCTAAGGCCCAAGTAATGCCACCACTAGACTCTCTTACAGTATATACTTGCACTCTGCAGCCAACCAGACATTCAGCCCTCTACTTGTACTACTGAGTTCAGAAAGGGTTAAACAAAAACCAGACACTGGACACAAATTTCTGGACAGCACGCAATCAAATAAGCTCGGATAAGCTCTATCCTGTGTATGTGGTAGCCTCGTTCCCAGGCTCCCCGCCTACCTTACACGTAAGGAAAGGGGGAGCCTGGTGTAAGGTAGGCGGGGAGCCTGGGAACGAGGCTATGTATGTGGGACTTCTTATCTGTGCACTAGATTTGTTGATATTTACCCTTCAATATTATCAGATAGGACAGGCATTAGCAGGTTCAGCGTGGCCAGTCCGGAAATATATGCCATCCGGAATAAATTATCTCCTCTATAAGTTAAATAGAGATGTGTGCTAGTAGGAGGTAATAACACGTGAAGGGGTTTAAATTGATTACAATTAACCCCAAGTGAGTTATAACTCTCGAAATCAACCCTCACACCAAAGACTACATAGCCTGAACAAGTTTTGTCCGTTGTTATTTTAAGTGGCAGGACTCATCAGTAGACTCATACAGGACACATTGCCTTAGCACCTGTCTCTCACTAAGGCACTTCAACAGCCTCCGGCTAAATTACCAACAGAGGGAGGTCAGGTCCTGGCACACATAGACCTAGACCAATGAGACTCACTGGTACCTCTAAGAGGGAATTGCTAAACATGTAGCAGCAATACTATACACCTCAGCAATTCCAAGGTACATATACCTTCTCAATGAGGCAACCATAATTATGCATTGTTGGAGCATTTCATACGATCACTGTATATACATAGAGAAAATCAACACTTACTTCTGCAACTTCCTTGGGAGTGTAATTAATTTAAACTTCTTCATTATTTCCTCACTACTTAGGTGCACATCCCTTGTGCTATTGTACATAATATAATATTATACTGTAGATGTACATACATGATTGTAGTCTACATGTTGATAAATGTACATACCTGCATGCCAGGTTCTGAGAATGCTAACTTAATAGATTGCAACTTGTTGACAGCTTTTAAGCACTTCCTTTAACTATGTAATAATTATAGTTCTTATCATCTCTTGTTGTTGTTTTTTTTTTGTTAATATTTATCCGGATACATTCACTCAATCATTCTCTGTTTTTTGCAATTATATATACGTAAGACATAATGATTATTTTTATGTAAGACAATGTCATAATTATTTTTTTTTTAAAAAGGTTAGTTTGTATAGTTTAGTAATGTTGTAGTGCATGTCCTATGACCACATGTCCCAGGTGATAGCTGTATAAAAATGCTCAAATTCCTTGAAGAGCACATATCACTACATGCATTTCATTCAAGGGTATGCTTGTACAGTTGTACTGACAGTCCTTGATCCAAAGAGAATATGCATGTGAGCTCGAGGTTGTGAGGTGAACTTTACAAGTGTAGCTAGTAGTATTATGGTTACCCATTTACCGGTTTGTGGGTACATTTTCCTGGGTATTGTAACACAATGTGTGTTGCTACATCCTCTGTGAATTCTCAGTAGATCCACATAATTATGTGTGTGCAATTGCATACACTCAACCCATCATGTGTTTGTGATGATTGTGTTGAAACACGTACATTTTAATTAGCCTCGTTCCCAGGCTCCTCCCTCACGAATATTTCCTACAAAAATAAGGAGGGAGAGAGCCTCGAGCTCGCGTCCACCTATACGTCACGCATGTGATATTTGATACCAGGCTCTCTCCCTCCTTATTTTCGTAGGAAATATTCGCGAGGGGGGAGCCTGGGAACGAGGCTACATTTTAATCTCAAAGTTAGAGTTTATTATTCATCATAGTGCACATGTTGTGTTTCTTTCTAAACTTAAGTTCAACGAGGAAATAAGTCCACCATTTTTATTGACCCAAAAACGGGCCAATCAAAACTGTTTATGCTAGTTTGCTGCTGCCATTCACATGCATACAATACACTCAGTGCTGTACATTTTTTTCAATCACACCACAATGTCAATGACTCATGAGGTTTGCTTCCTTGTATGTATATATAGCAGGTTGAATCCCATGCACAAACCAAGAGGATATATGTACTTATGTACTGCAGCTGCAATGCTGCATGGTGTGGTCCTAGAGGTTGGTATGTGGAATGTGAGAAGTTCCTTCTGGTGTTGTTAACAACTGATTGGTCTTCCTGTGACATGCACATTTGTTCTGTGTTCAGTGTATACAGACTATTTTGTCACTGTCATGTGTAAAGCTGTTTATTAGTCTCGTGCCCAGACCCCTCCCCTCTCCGAGGAAAGGAGGGTCTGGTGAAAATTGACAATAGTCTTGGTTCGCTGAGTCAGCAAAACACGAATTATTACACAAGTCAGGCCCTCAAGTTCTCACGTGCGAAGCGAAGAGCTGCAATCTGATTGGCTCACCACATCAGGATCAACATACCTGCGATTGAAAAGTCACATGACACGTGCGTTCTGCAATCTGATTGGGACGCTCAAATTCCGTTCCCTGAGCCAAGAAATCTGTCGTATTTCATCAGACCCCTTTTTCCCTTGCGCACGTGTGAGGGAGGGGTCTGGGCACGAGACTAGCTGTTTATTGGCCTTGGATGATCGATGGACATCATAACTTTTGTAGTTGTTTGTGTGATAGCTTGCCTCGGACCTCTTTATCACACACACACACACAAATTATAGTTGCATGACCCTAAGTTAAGTGGAGGGCACTCAATGCATGGTCGAGTGCTGCACACTTAAAGGCATGCAACTATTTTCTTTGCCATTGACCCCGTGTGAACCCTAGCTACAGCTAGACTCTATTGTCACCCCCACCCAGCAGTAACTGGCAATTAGCCTATAGTTGCTATAAAGAAAAATCAACCACCAGTCATACAACAAGTAGGTTGTGGATATAAAAACTTTTGTTTGCAAAGAACAGTTCCTAATGGTAGTACATTTCTGTTTGCAGTGAGAGACACAACTTCACCTAGTTCAACAAATCAGCCTGCTGCTAGTAAGTATATTATAGACTTGAACTTATTATGTCACTTCAAGTTCTAACTGATGGTGGGTAGTAAGCACACTCCAATTAATGCACAGTGAAGTACAATGCCATACATGCATTGATTCTACTATGATTGTGGTACATTCTTTTCCTACAGGTACAAATACAGCAGCAATAGCAGTTCCAGTAGTACTTGTATTACTCTTGTTTATAGCCATTATAGCAGCAGGTGTATTAGTAGGTATCTGGTATTTTCATCGTAGAAAGCCTGAACAAAGTAGCAGATTGCCAGTTAAGCTTGAACGTGAAATGTCCCAACAAGTGCCCCTTACTAAGGATCAAGTTGATGGTCCCGTTCCTCGTAGGTCACACAATGGAGACAGTATAAATAGACTGAGTACTGCTACGGGAGATGTGGAGTTTATAGAGCTGGATGATGCATTGAACTCAGCACACGAGAGAGTAGAGCTGGCTACACCTGGTGATAATGCCACTAGTAGTAATTATGCCCCTGATGATAATGCCACTATTAGTAATTATGTGTGATTGTAACTTATTTGCATGTTGTTTTTTTTTTTTTGTTCACTATTCACTATAGAAATTGTGTTTGTGTTGTACATTGATCGTACTTTTGTCAGAAATGATTGATACGTTGGTTAAACGATAATTAATTTATTTATTACAGTAATTATATAGGGTGGGGTTACTTCATGATCACACCTACTTTCTTGGAATAATTTATATGTACTGTATATGTATATGTATTTATTACACTGTTATAATAATTATTGGACACAAAATTACAATCATGTTAATTGGACAAGAATGACAAACTACACTCTTACAGAAATGTGAGAATATTACAGTATAAGCAGCAGCATACAGCTTCCCATAATATTAGAGTGCTACAGCTGCAAGTTTCAATTTCAATCTGACTCGGCTTTGATCTGAACGTGTGCTATGTTTGATTTCACCCCACCATTTGAGTTTGACACTCTACAAGAGTACAGCCCCTCGTCTTCGTCAGTAAAGCAGTTGATGTGATACTCTGATCGGTTTTCATTTTGCATGGAGAGTCCGTTAAAGAACCACTCGTAGTGAAGCCCCTCCTCCTCCTTCTGACCACTATGCTCCGCCCTACAGCTCAGTGTGAGAGGGTCTCCTTCAGACACAGCTTGGGACTGGGGGTGCTCCAGTATCCGTGGCAACAAGCTCACTGCAGAATGAAGACATTTTCATCACAATAACATGTATCAAATTTCAATGCTTGACATGATTGATTGCTTTGGGGAATAAAAAATATATAAACAAGTCATTTCTGCATGTGAATGTGAAAGAATTAAAGAGACTAACAACAAAACTTGATTTCAACATCTGCATCCCCACCCCTGATGACACAGCTGTATTGCTAAACTGTATTTCTAAACTTCTATTGATGACACAGCTGTACTGGCTAAACTACCTAATCACCATACATACTGTATGGCTTGCTCAAGCCAGACATGCAGCCAAATAGAAGAAAGCCTTCAAAGCAAGCAATGTCAACAAGCATATTATTGGGGACAGACCCTAGAGAAGACCAACTTGCTTTCTAACAATCAGTGTACAAACTACCTCCTTCCTTGCCACCCCTCCCAGCACCTCCCACAGACTGGAGAATGAGCAATCAACCTACCATGAACACTGCCCAACTTTCCCTCCACTGCAGCAGGCTGTTTGGCTGTCTCTAAACTGGATGGAAGACCACGTTCTATTAGACCAGTGTAGAGCTGGGAGTTTGTAGTGGTTCCAACTCTAGACCATGGTTGATTGACTGGACCACTAGACCGGGCATAGAGCTGTGATGGTCTAGAAGGAGGTGGTGGTGGGGGTTGATGGGAGGAAGCTAGGACCACTTCAATGGTGGCTGTGTTTGATGTCACTGAACCACCCTCGTTCTTCACGACACAGAAGTAGTCACCCGTGTCTGAATCCACAGCTGAGTTGACATAGATCTGTGGATGGATCTTTCCTCCCAGAGGTTGGTGGTTTCTGTACCACTGACACTCCACGTAGTGACTGCTTTCCACTTGGATTGAGAGTTCAAATGAATTACCATACAATACTTTCTTGCTCTGAGGATGAACTAAAATCCTAGGTCTAGGTACTGGAGGGACGAGAGAGAGAGAGAGAGAGAGAGAGAGAGAGAGAGAGAGAGAGAGAGAGAGAGAGGGGAAAATCTCCATCAATAAAATTAATAGTGAAATAAACTATGGCATACACATTGAGTAACTGGCTACAAAATTCTTACCATTCGGTTTTATGTGAGATTGTTTTCCACTTGTCACCATCATCAGGTCGAGGTTTATCCCGGCCTGGGTGAGGACGGTACGAAGGAGACTCCTAGTTCCTCTCTTGCTCTTCGTGGATCTCCACTTTCGTAGAATATGGAAGGCCTGCTCCTCTGGCCGATGGAACTGAACCTTTATCTCAACCATGTCGGTGTTACTCAGTCCAAGATAGAGTGCGATTCGGTTAAGATTACGTGTCTGTCGTGCAATTGTCATTCCTACTTCCTTCAAGAAGAGGTCAGTTACTGGTTGGTCTAATGACACAAATAAAAACAAACAAAAACAAAATATTTTGTAATAGATATTATTTGGAACTCAAAGGTAACCAGACTCACCTTCCCAATTGTGTAAAGAACTTGGTCTCTGTTTTTGGGCGGGGTTGAATTTGGAAGCTGAACATTGGAATGGAACAATCAAAATGACATAATGCTATAGTAATATATCACAATGACATCATAATGACATAATGCAGGGTATTTTGAAACTACTTGCACTATCTCAGGATAGAGTGTACACCCAACAGTACAATTACTGCTAATCATGATCTCGTATCCTTATTGCAACCTCCACACTAGCCATCCAGAGGCTACACCCATGTTTAGGCAAGACAAAATACCCCTCTCCTCTTACTATGGCTAGGGCAATTCACCAAGGGTAAACTAACAGGTGGGTGAGTGCAGAGGAAAGGCATTCATTGGAGCAGACAGGGAGACTATATACACCTCAGGGTATGTCCTAATAGGAATATATACATCTGACAGAATAGTACCATGTCATGCTGTTGTTGAAAGACAACCGTGGAAACTGTGTATTTTCAAACTAGCTATAGACATGATGCAACCCAAGCAGAATTGAGCCTGTTTTCATCAATGATACAGATAGATTCATATTATGTAGGCTCTATGATAAATTTTATAAGATTGCTTAACGTACTTGCAACAGTGACATTATATGTACCACTGAGCACACTGCCATTGATGTTTGATATGGTGCAACAGTATGTTCCACTGTCAGTGAAAGTGACTGAAGGGATCTCCAGTACTGATGTTGTAGCAAATGATAGTTCTCTTGTATCTTTGTACCACTTAAAGCTGTAATGAGAGAGAGAGAGAGAGAGAGAGAGAGAGAGAGAGAGAGAGAGAGAGAGAGAGAGAAAAGAATGTGTGCAGAGAAAGGGAGTTTTTCTAGCAAATCAACTTACATGTGTGCTACATCTGTATCAAATGCACACTTATGAATTTATGACATCTGTGTTTTGTGTCCATTACTCACTGAACACACAC
Source organism: Tethya wilhelma (assembly GCA_964030475.1). NCBI lineage: Eukaryota > Metazoa > Porifera > Demospongiae > Tethyida > Tethyidae > Tethya > Tethya wilhelma. Next base: position 19,090,674 of record CAXIPT010000002.1, on the reverse strand, counting down.
ACAAACCTCAATGGTGCTTCCCCAGACACCTCCAGAGCAAGCTTCAGTCTCTCTCCATTACTAACAATCACTTCTTTGGAAGGTTGACGGATGATTTCGGGAGGTTCTATAGAATATTATTTTTTATATAAGATCAAATTATCTACACTCACGGGAAGTACACACACATCAAGCAACTATTATTGATATCAAACACTGGTATCACTACATGGTTATTTCTATATCCCATTTTAAAACCATGGGGGGATTCTACTCCACTAATAGTATTTACAGGTGCACATGAATAGCACACACACACACAAGGGGCTAAACACTGTATTCCCACTATGTGCCTCTTTCTTTACAACTGCAGCAGCAGCTATTTCAATTCTGTTCACACAAAACAAACCAAAAAGGGAATTACAAATCTATCCATAACCAAGAAATTGTGAATACTCTTATTAACTTATTATTGTTAGAATGCAAGCCTAACAAAGCACCACACACAGAAACCAACCTTTCCCCGTTTTGACAGTGAGTTGTGCTGAGTTGGAAGTCTTTTGTAACATATCGTCGTGAGGGTGAGACACAAGACAGTAGTAGACACCTTCGTCTTTCTCCGTAGCCTCCTCAACAACGTAGTCTGAATCAATCTCTCCAATGAGCGGCTCCTTGTCTTTATACCACAAGAAATTAGGCTCTTCTTTTGAGTCTGATACGTGTGCTTTACAGCTCAACGTTGCAGGCTGATTTAACGTAACTTTAACGTCTCTCGGATGTTCTGTTATTTGTAGTCGATCATCACCATCCTGTGGATGTGCTTGCACTTTTTGTTCTTCCAAAGATAATTTGGAGTTCATTTCAGCAGACAGACACTCCAAAGGTTGTCCACCCAGCTCCTCTGATGTTAGAGGATCTTCAAATTTTGAAGCAGAAACACTTAGTGACATTGGCTGAGGCTCAGTGTGATAATTATAGTCGTAAGGAACGGGGTCTTGATCATAATCCCTTTCATTATTAATATACGGTGAGTAGTAGGGGCTGTACTCGTCTGTGATACGTGTGTACTGTGGTTCTGCAGGCAGCTGGCGAGTGTAGTGTGATGTGCTATAATTAGAACCAAGTGGAAATTGTCGTACATAGTTGGACTCGGGAATGTGTTCATGTTGATAGGAATCACCAGTGGGTGCATTGTAAGGTTGACCGTAGCCTTGTGTCGTTTTGGAGTAGGGATCAGTGGTAGTCAGTCTATCACCCAGTGAGGCATAGCCCGCCGGCTGGTGATAATGGGATGTCTGGGGCGGACTGGGCATGCCCATACTACCAGTAGATTGCACCCGGCTCCGATACCTCGAAGGTGTTACAACACCATACACTAGTTCAGTATCGTACGATGGCTGCTGCTGGTGGTGCTGGTGGTGTTGGTCTCTGTATCCACTTCTTGGTCCTCCGGAACTCTCTTCATATCTCATGGCAGATTGACCACCTCCGATGACACTGGGCGGTAGGTGGTAACCAGCTCTTGGGTTAGAGTGAGTGGCAGTCGCTCTAGAGCCTCCATAATAGCCCCTGCCCATTCTTGGTCTGCTATCGTAAGCACTGTACTGTTGTAGCATTGATCTGTCTCTGCCATACTGCTGTGGCAGCCCCCCTCCCCCTAGCTCTGAAGACATTGAGCTATGTGAGAGGGAAGACGATCCTGAAGATGAAGAAGACAGTAAGGACGATCCTGAGTTGCTCCGAGAGCCACTTCCTATCGACTGGATGTGAGGTCCACGAGCTGTGTAAGATGAAGCTGAGATGGGATCATAGCCTCCCATGGAGCGGGGTCTATCGGCGGGATTGCCTCCTGGTGTTGTCGGAGTTCTCTTCATGTCCTTCTCTTCATCTCGACTGTCGTAGGGGAAAGAGAGCTGGGAGGAGAGAGATCGTCTGAAAGGTGGATGATAACACCGAGAGTCTTTCTCGATCTCATCGGGAACTGTGGCATGTGTCTCGGCTTGGTAGAGCTGGGGGGGATTGTGAGAGTGTGGCAGTCCACCTCCCGTTGCTGTGAGTGATGTGTGAGTGTAAGATGATAGGCAACAGTAAATGATGAAATCTTGAACTATACCCTATGCCAACTAGGCAGTATCATACTTCACAGAAATAATATAGCATCACCATTCTAAGATAAACATCTCAATACACATACCTATATGATTTCCATTGAGGGGGCCATAGTATGCTCCTCTTGCAATATGTTTAGACATCTTTAAAGCTACAGTAATAAGCAGCAAAGACTTTTAGTGGTCACACAAGCCTAGATATAGATTTGCCTTGAGTAGCATTACAAGGAACTCAGAAAATGAAATCAAATCATAACCTTAAAAGGCCATACAAAAGCTGTATACCTGGTACTCTCCCTGGCAATTTGAGAGTACTTTCAGTCTTGGTGTGTTGATTAGGCCAAGGGCAAGAGTTACAAACTTTATACCTGTTTGTAAACACAACAGCTAGCGTTGGGGGCAACCACCAAGAGTGTGTTTTCTTAGTGACATTGGGTCTCAAGCACAATTGTGGTCTAATTAACAACTGGTGGGAGGCAAATTACAAATTGGAAATGGTCAGCAAAAATTACCACACGCACTTGCTCGCTTCCTTTAGCTATAACTTTAATTCTAGCTAATGACTTTTTTGTGAAGACGATTCAACCGAACGAACTCAATAGTCTTTATTACGAATATGAAAACTGAACTCTACAAATTTAATAAACTTCAGTTCAGAGAGCTAGTCAAGGATGACTCTACCACAAGATAATTCCCTGAAAAATCAAACGTACACTTAATAGAAAAACAACTTACATTACTTGAAAAGCATGTCTTTAGATCCAAGACTTCCACGACTGACGTTCATCTCTTGACCGACAGCCAGTTCTGAGCTCAACTGTACACATGCTTTGAACAATTAGATAGGGGGACTGCCCCAACAAGTCCCATGCATTTGCAACTTCCTGTCGTGAATTCCTTTCTACATTATTCATAGGCGATCTTATGTCACAATCTCTGTGCTTACGTATTTTGCTTACTTAGGACTGCATGTTATTGCTAATCCACAAATTAAATAGTTTTTTAAACATTATATCAATAATAACAATTTTTATATTATGATTGTAACAATGAGGTGATGTATTAAAAAAAAAAAAAAAAAAAAGAATTGCATAATAATTTTATTGTACATGGGAGCTATTCTTTGCCCTTGCATGTTCTCTTAGGTTTGAATGCAGTTGAAGGATCTTCATAGAGGTGAAACGTCAGATCTCTCTTTCTTCTTGTGTAACTCCTCGTCGTTCTGACACCACTGCCTCTCACTGTTGCATCACCATATCTCTTGCCACGATGTAACGACGCACTCTCAGCACTCTCGTTGTTGTGATGCTGCTGCTGCTGCTGGGTCGATGATTTCGAATCACCCTGCTTGACAATCTGCAAATGAAAACCAGAGTCTTTGAGAATAGCTGTTTGAGTTTGAGTTGTTGCAGATACTGGTGGTGGTGGTGTTGCTTGCTGACGCACATCTTCAGAACTAGACGACAAGGAGGTAGTTGGGCTAATGTCTCTCCTCTGATACGATCTATCCTCGGAGTCCATTCTAGCAGCGTGCTTTTCAACCTGGTACTCTGAAGAGTAGACATTGGGAGACCGTGTGATTGTTGCCGGTTGAGCAATAGATCCCTCGGAGTCTGAATGGTGCTCGTTTTCCAATGACGGTGATATCCTGTCGTCATTTGAACAGGCACGAGGTGACTGTGCTTTCAAGCTGGTTGAAGCGGAGTTCTTGTTTGGTCTGTTAACAACGGTGGTCATGTGAAATCTGAGTTTCTGTGGTTTCTGAATTGTTCGTTTCAAATAAAGTTTCATCTTATCACTAGAATTTTCGGATGAGACTGCAGTAGTCGAGGTGGTATTGGGAGTGTGTGTGGTTTCTGCTTTCGGTGCAATCGGTTGATAGAGCAATTTTGAGGGTTGGGGGAACTTTCCCTCTGGACTATTGATGTGTGTTCTGGAGTGTGAAGGTGCATTCTTGTGACTAGATTCCAACTGTGACTTTGAGGTGGTCACTGCAAGCTGTCTGGGTGTATTGTGGTGGTTGCTGTTATCGGGTGGGGAGTGATTGATGTCAGATGTGCTGCTTACTGGATGACTGCTAACCTGTGCTGCTTGTGAGCTTACTGGTTGACTTGGATGGGCGTACATGACGGCCTGAAGACCGTGACCACTCATGGCCACAGTAGTGGACGGTACAAGCAGTACAAACTGTTGCGACGGTGGAAAGGTTTGATGCAAGACTGCAGTCTTTCCATCTGTGGACGTCGATAAAGTTTGAACCACTGGAATCGTGGAAATCTTTGCCGGTTGTACGACACTTGGACTCGGAACGGTCGGTGCACTTTGGTTGCTCTTTTGAGATCCACTCAATGCAATGAGAGAGGCTGCTGCTTCGCTGACAGCTGATCTAGATGGCACTGAAATATTTCTTGGTGATCCGTCAGAAGAGCTGCGCAAAATTGAAGGAACACGCTTCAAGCTAATCGCAGACGACTTCTCTTCGGTTGTATTGTGATTCAAATCGTGACTGCTCGAACAGTGTCTGGTCTGTGAATGCACCATCTCCAGATCAACACCAGTTTCACCGCCCGATCTCTTCTTCTTGTGGTTATCTTCAGCCATTGTATTCGGACTGAGCATGGTGAACTTGGTGTATTTGACTGGAGGATGGCTCACCCAGTTAGTACCGACGATGGTTGAATGCTCATTGGGAGCTAAGGTTGGAGAGGCCAAGCTCGAACTAGTAGTACTCGTTGGAGAGTTGGAAGATCCAGAGGAGGTCTGTCGGCCCATCAGAATATTCTCTACAGTGAAACTGGAAACCAACCTCTTCTGATTGTGACTGCCTCCAGCAGCAGCAGCAGCAGCAATTTCAGGCGTCCCGCTAGAATCAGATCTTGTCATTCGGGTGATAGTGCTGGAGTGTGTGTGCAGCTCCTTTGCAGCAGAGGTGCTGTTGTTAGTGAGATTGCCTGGTTTAGTGGTGATGCAGTTCGCAGTATCGTGGAGTTGTTCGCTCTCTTCAAACTGAGAAGAAGAGGATGCTTCAGCTCGTGTGGAGTTGTCGCTTGCACTGGGAAGTTCCGGCGACGCTTCTCCTTCAATTTGGTAAGAATCCAGTCTGTCTGCAATGTACGTGTTGACGTCATAGCTGAAGTACCCGTAAACAGACTCCAAAATTCTCTTCAGTGCTTGGGTCCAACTCCCTGCAGGTACATATATGGTACAAATATGTGTGACTCATTTGTGTATGCGTGTACAACAAACTTTGCAAAAATACACTAATTCAATAATCACATACTAAACGTTATTGCATAGCAGCAGGGCCTTAAGAGGAATCAGCACATAATAGGCTTTCAGAAATGTTAGCCACAACAAAGAAGCACTGAGCTTCAGGGGAGGACTTATATACTTTCGGGGCAGCAAACGCAATCAACACATTTTACGAAACAGTACGTAAACAATTCCTTATATTGAACAGCTGCCATATCATTGCTAACTTCTATCTTTTAACTGAGGTTACTCACTATACCATGTAAGGCAGCCTAATTTCAACACAACCTAACAACACACACTATTTTGTATGGATACACACTCAGGTAATGAATTGCAGACCAATACATGCAGGAATGTGTCACTCAAGTTACTTATGCTAAATTTGGCTGATTATTCCTTATTCAGCGAATGCCAGCATTCATACATTATTGGGCTTGGCTGCTGCTACTTGACAACACAATGGAAAAAATAAGCAATCGCGATTGAACATCGTTCAAATTTCCTACACACACCTTTGTCTAATGTGGTCACACACTCTTGATCAAAACAAGCAAACAAGGATAGACAATGCAACATCAAAAGAGGCTTTTCATACCTTGTAACTACAAATAGAACAAGTCTTGAGTGCATTGCTACATGCATCTAGCTTCCAGTGTGATAATACTATACTCAGATTTTGTCCACTCATCTCGTTTGAGAATCTGAATTTTACAAGACGGGCAGGATGCTCAAACAAACACAGACCCCCACTTGCACATGCACTAGCAATGAACTCAGACGTTAAATATTGCCATTTCACACACTTTAGACATTCTCTGTGTTTCCTATGAAGCTGTGGGTTATTTATTATATCCTGGTATGAACAGACAAACAGACGACCATAAAAGGAGAGGGTGTCCTGAAATTTGTGTGGCATCCCGAGTCTCCAGTGAAAAGATGGCTCATTTCTTAAGGAGAGTTATGTTGTCCAACAACAACACAGAGGCCGCTCTATACGAACAAATAAGGAGTTTGAAGGATGTGCAATCACACATATTCCGGTAATAATAGCCAATTCGAATTATGCAAGCATAATTTCGCTTGCAGCGATAAACCACAGCTGCAGAAAACTTGTCCAAATTTAGTCAACGCAACAAGTCCACAACAGATCATTGTGTACGACAGAGTGCATAACTGTGAATTTGAACATCTAAACTAGAGAAATGGCTATATATATGTATGTACAAAGAACCAGCATAACACTATCGCCTGCTATGATCTGGCTATTTTCAGTGAAATAATTATGCATGCATTGTATCGTTGCGACGCCCTCTCTACAGAGAGACTATTCAACCATGCACTGAAACCCAATGAACTCAATCCACTTTGGACAAGGTGTAGGATAGTTATTGCACTTCTATCCATAAGGGGATAACCTCCTACACCCTGCTTGCCATACTAGGCAATTGATACGCTACCTAATGCACACAATACTCCATTTATTCTGAGCAATGGACTCTCTATATTAGGCTAACACATTTGGCTGATATCGTCAATCGTCAACACAAGGTGGTTTAATAAACAACTCTCTTGCGTTACACGATGCACAACACCTAGAACGTATATCTCAATCTTTACATAGCCTTTCCCTTTCCCAAGAAACACAAAGTATTGTAAACCTTTATGCAATGAATTATTATCTCAATGTTGTGCTTATAATTTAATAGATCACTACTTTCAATGATAATTATTATCGACTATTACCTGCAAAGTTTTCAGGCACTGATCGAGGATGCACAAATGGAATTTCTAGCGGCCACCAGTTTGGTCGAGGGTCCGACCACTTTAGACCCAAGTCCTTCAAGATGCCACCGATGAGAGACTGCAGTGCACTGCGACTGAGCTCGTCTAGTGGTGCAGGCAGTGGGGGAAGAATGAGGTGAATCTCTTTGGAGAGTTTCCTCTCCAGATGCTCTCCGTCTATCAGATTCCGCAAGATCTCGTTCTTGTGTCTCTCCATCACCTCCGTGATGCGACTGTCACCTAGAGTGAAGATGCTGCCAGTGTTGCGAACAGAGGAATAGCAAAAGGCACAGGGTACTCCGAGCTCTTGGAGGTCTGCCAGTTTCTTCTGGATGACTTCCACTCTGCGTCGAATGTCTCTGGAGCGGCTGTCAGCCAGTGCTTTCGACTGTGACTGTTGCTGCTGCTGCTGGTGGTTGTGTTGGGCCATTCTACACTGTTGAAGACTATGAATCTTGACTGAAAGAAGACAGTGGTAGCAATACTATTATAGTACCATATGGCTGTGAGCCACACCCATTAATCTTAATTTCACTGCATACACATTTCAGATGCAAGCCCACTCTGTCCTGAGCTATTATCTAACAACTCCATAACTAACTTTAATACAGTAGTTACAGTGGTTATGCATAAAATATTAAAATTTTAGCACTGCAGCCACAAATCCCCCTGAAAGGATAGTGGTTCTGCAAAGCTTACCTCGAAATATCTCGACTCCTTCAGCCAGAAAAACTCACACGAAACTCATCGTAAAGTACTTGGCACCTATTATAGCACACGGAACACGGAATGACCTGTATTTACACACACTTGGGTACACAATGCCCAGCCCATAGCATCTACTACCATAAATGGATCATGTGAATCGTACACACATACCAAACTACCATTTACAGTGCGAGTGCAGTCTAAACTCACCTCCAAATATGGCTAATCTAAACGGTTACTAATTAGTAGGTGGGGACTTCTCCCGGCGTCGCTTGAACTGGATGGGCAACTCCTTCCCAGTAAATTTAATATAGCTAAAGGTAATCTTTGCTATTAATATTTACCGACCATTTCCGATTGTGGGAAATACCTTGCTCGTAAATCATTCTTATCAGTAGACTTTAGCTTTATAGTATGATGACCTAACCTCGTACCCAGGCTCTCTCCTTTGACCTTACACTAACGGTAAGGAAAGAGAGAGTGAGTGAAAGGTCAAAGGGGAGAGCCTGGGTACGAGGCTATGATCATAGATAATATAGTTATAAAAATTAGAAGTGTAGGAATGGGCAGTGCGGTAAAAGCAATGAAACAAGGTAAGTCTCTGAATTTCGGCACATGACTACTCATTGCAAGTTTGAATTCCATCATTATAGTGTCGGTCATTTGGCTCATGAGTCAATGCAAGCAATCACTTGACTAATTTGGATAAAGTAACAAGTATGTAGAATGTAGGTACACAGTAATGTATAAGAGTTGGGTACAAAAAATGAAGTAGTCATGTGCCGAAATTCAGAGACTTACCTTGTTTCATTGCTTTTTACCGCACTGCCCATTCCTACACTTCTAATTTTTATAAAATTTTTACTATACTTGTTCATTCCCATCAATCAATATTCATCGTAAAGCCCAAGTGGACACGTGTACACAAAGGAATATACAAATAAAAAGGACATAGGCACCGAGTACTCAAAGACATACATGTACATTACAACAACTGAGAGGACAACCTCACTGCTGGGTGAGATAAAAGACTTGAAAGTAAAACAGAACTTGACTGTAAAATCTAACTCAGTAACAGCTGACAAAAAAAAAAAAAACTCATACTGCACAGAAGTCTTGAATGTACCAAAATACATAAGATCCTAGATAAAAATTCTGCTGAATTTAGGTAGAATGTCAATTTGTGAGTTACTCAGCATGTTGAGAAGTTCCTCGACATCCAACTCTGCAGGTAGGTGCAAATCCTTCCCATGCACTTCCAGGATGTGATCTATGAGACGAGTTTCTTGTAGGGGTCCTGCTTCGCACAAGTGACAAGGGTTCTGACCTCTACCATGGTGCCCCAATGCCCTACTAAGCATCTGTAAACCACATACAGCTCTCGAACCCAACTCAGATATTCTGTCCCACAGCTTGGGCCAACCAATTGCTTTCGCTACCTCCACAATCAAAGATGACTTCTCCAAACAGCGAGAGAGGCATTGCTCCCTGTCTATCTTGAGTAGAGTAGACTTAATCAGCCTCAGGTCTCCGCCGCACTCATTTAGGATCTGACTAGTGTAGTTGGACCCAAAAGCATCTTCCAACTCCCTACACTCTCTAACCAGGCATGACTCTTCAAACTGATCACTCAGGGAAAGAACCACGGAGCTTCCCAAGTCCACGCCATCTTTCTTCAACAGTCTCACCAGGAATGCTAGCTTGGAAGTAAGAACCCTGAACCTCATAGATGTAAATCAAGGCAAACCATAGCTGCAGTATTGGACATATGTTTTGGCCATTTCAGAATCCTTTTAGCCAGCTCTCCCTGGAAAGAATCCAGCTTCCTTAGAAGGCTCTCTGTACATTTAATGCGCATGCGCATTATAAGTAATTGCAAACCACGTGGTCTATTGACGACCTTTACCTACATAAAATGGCTAAATAAAAGTACAGTATTTTATATCGAGATTTTCAAAGCTGCCTAGATTTTGTTTGCTGCCTTTTCGCCAGCTAACAAGTCAAAAAGGACGTACTACAGATGAAATGAAGTCTCACTATATAGTTAAAGTTGGCTCAATGCCTTTAGTTTGTCTGGAAATCGCGTTCAAGTAAGTCAGTTAGGAAGGAAGGAAGGAAGGAAGGAAGAAAGGAAGGAGAACAAAATTGCACTCTTGTGGCTTCTCGCCAGCGCTCTCTCCAGAGTGCTCCAGAAACTTTCTGCCAGTTTTCTTGGTTAATACAGTAAGTAAACTGTCTGTGGGAGGCTATAAAATGCATTTGAAGGCTTAGCCTTGTTTCCCTGAAAGTTTATAAGCATGAACATTTTGTATTGTGTCAATGGGACAGTCGGTCCATTCCTACTATACGTACTACCGTACGTATGATACTCCGGAGTATACTAGTGACGATGTTGAACATCAAAGGGGCGAGCCGTTATCATTGCTATGTAGCAAACAATTAAATTTCATCAATAATATATAATTGATGTTACTTCAGCTATACAACACACATAAAATGAAAGCTGAATATTAACCAGGCCTGATGTGGGACAACTTGAAGTAAAGTATACTTGAAAATGTATATAGCATGACTGAGCAGAAAGATCCGATTGCTAGTTGTTCAAGAACTGACAGGCAGGTGTATGTGCTAGTATAGGAGCCAGCAGTACTATACCTGTTGATTTTGGGGCTTTGCTATCCTCTACTCAGCTATGCTCCCTTTTGGTAGTTTTCAGCCCCTCTAATTGTGGTCTCTCCGGTCATTGCATGGCTCAGTTAACTAAAAGGGCACCAACTTGGCGAGTATTTAAGTTTACTCTCTTTTCAGCTCAAGCAGCAGCTTTCTTTCTCAGTCACCACTGATCAAGTTTCTCTCTGATTGAAGTGCAAAAATCACGATGAACACGTGGACCTACGCGCATGCGCTGTAGATTGAGATGCACTGGCAATGATCGTCATAAACATATACCATTTTTATAAGACGAGGACGTACGACAGACGACAAATATATAACATAATATATAGAAAATTTCGCCGTTGACTACACTAGTGTGGGGCTCGCTCCGGCTCGCCCCAATTATCTATGCTATGATGACCTACACATGCACACAATGTCAAGAATCAATTTATGAAGATTGCTCAGATACAAGGCTGAAAATGAAATGAAATAGTAAAAAATGGAAACTATAAGAAACTATCAGAAATAATAAACGTATTGTACTATAAATACTGGGATGATTGAATGATGGTAATTAAGGGGTGTGTGCCGTGTGCGTCTTTAGCAAACCAAGAGAGACGGGTTTACTCAATCTACACATGGTGTGTGCATGTGCATGGCCACATGTCAATGCATCATAATTATAGGACAAAACATTCAAAACTTACGATATTTCAGTGACTTGTTTTGCAATGGCAGGCAGTTCTTTTGTTATCAGTGAACTATCTGTTGCTCTCTTCATCAGAAGTCTGTGAGGTCGACGCTCCATAGACTACAGACGTTGAAAAAACATAAGTTCTTTTGTAGTGTACTATTATCCTTTAGATCACCACTTACTCGTTTCTTCTGCTGCTTCGATGGTGGAACTGTAGTAATGCTGATGGGTTGACTGTGCACTCCACTGATGGTTTTCTTCAACGTGGGGGTGCTACCAGAGAAATGCTTGCTGCTGTTTGTAGAGGACAAGTCACAACTTCCCCTTCCTGTGTACACAAGCAGAGAGACATGTGATGGTCAGAGAGCCATCATGTGTGCTTGAGTTCATGAGTCAGTCTCACCAGTAGCAGTTCTTTTATAAAGACATCCTCTGTCTCTGTTGACACTGTTCACTCTCATGGCAGAGCCAATAGGAAAGACCACCTGATGGAAGGAAGGCTACATGCCGTGTGTGTGTGTGTGTGTGTGTGTGTGTGTTAACATGAGAATATAAAGTGAACATGTGTTGTCTATCTGGGAATGCATGCATGCTTACCTTTGCTACTTGTGATGACGATGCGTGCGTCTCGACTTGTCTAGCTCCATGTTGCTGTCGTCTCCTTGAAGACTCCGGTCTGTTTCTCTTCAACTTGGCCAGTTGGACCAACACTGCTGTTTGAGATTCTTCTTTTTCCTTTCTTTTACTCTCTGTCACCTGAGCAATTGCCTGTGCGATCTGACCCACTGTGAGAGAGAGATGTGAACGATAATACACTGACACAACATCATACATGTGCATATATTGATAGTAACACATACCTGGTCGTTTGCTCTGATCAGCCAGTCTTCTCTGCCGTCTCACTAGCAGTGTCTTTGAGACTTGAGCTGACGAGCTCTTGGCCACTGGGAGTGAGGCTGGTCCACCATTTGTCCCACCAGCAGAGGTGGTAGTACTAGTGGTGGGCTCTTGTTCTTGAGGCCCCACAGTGACTGACTTAGACTTTGCTCTGTTGGGTGTATTCCATGTGTATGTAAACACGGAGTAAAAAAATTCACAAGCACTCGGCAATGATATAGTCATGCTACTAGTACTTTTTAGCCCGAGCGTTGGATATCCTTTGCACGAGACTTTGTCTGACTCCTGCCACACTTCCAAATGCAGTGGTCGGTAGTCTACTCCAAGGATTGATGAAGTGAAGGTCCAAGAGAGCTACCCCGAGTGCACGTCCAACCTAGCATCAGTGAAGGCCAGACGTACATCATACACACACACACACACACACACACACACACACACACACACACAAAGATCATCATAATGTTTCATACTTGCTCAAAGTCTTGCACAGAGAACCTGTGTCCCATAGGAGAAGCAAAGAGGGGCGGAGAAGCCCTCCCACCATCCATGGTGGCTGCAGTGAGGGGGTTGCTCTGTTTGCTACTGTTGTAGTTGCACTCCAGGGTGTAGCTGAACAGGAGGTGCAGAGGAGAGGGGTGTGTATAGTCACGTAATTGTGCACTATGGACTACATATGCCAATCCCCATTACAATGGTGTGTACATGGGATATTACTATTAGGGGATTACAATATAGCTGCGTAGGCAGTATAGCTTAGATTAACAAAAATTCCATGCATGCATGCCTTTGTTAATGATTTCCGCTCCTAACTAGTCCCTAACTACACTCCTCTTTTTAAAGAGACCCCCCTCATTATTAAAGAATTAGGTGGGAGATAATTAGTGTCAGGCTTTGGAAGATAAAGATGGGTTGACTGTGCACTCCACTGATGGTTTTCTTCAACGTGGGGGTGCTACCAGAGAAATGCTTGCTGCTGTTTGTAGAGGACAAGTCACAACTTCCCCTTCCTGTGTACACAAGCAGAGAGACATGTGATGGTCAGAGAGCCATCATGTGTGCTTGAGTTCATGAGTCAGTCTCACCAGTAGCAGTTCTTTTATAAAGACATCCTCTGTCTCTGTTGACACTGTTCACTCTCATGGCAGAGCCAATAGGAAAGACCACCTGATGGAAGGAAGGCTACATGCCGTGTGTGTGTGTGTGTGTGTGTGTGTGTGTGTTAACATGAGAATATAAAGTGAACATGTGTTGTCTATCTGGGAATGCATGCATGCTTACCTTTGCTACTTGTGATGACGATGCGTGCGTCTCGACTTGTCTAGCTCCATGTTGCTGTCGTCTCCTTGAAGACTCCGGTCTGTTTCTCTTCAACTTGGCCAGTTGGACCAACACTGCTGTTTGAGATTCTTCTTTTTCCTTTCTTTTACTCTCTGTCACCTGAGCAATTGCCTGTGCGATCTGACCCACTGTGAGAGAGAGATGTGAACGATAATACACTGACACAACATCATACATGTGCATATATTGATAGTAACACATACCTGGTCGTTTGCTCTGATCAGCCAGTCTTCTCTGCCGTCTCACTAGCAGTGTCTTTGAGACTTGAGCTGACGAGCTCTTGGCCACTGGGAGTGAGGCTGGTCCACCATTTGTCCCACCAGCAGAGGTGGTAGTACTAGTGGTGGGCTCTTGTTCTTGAGGCCCCACAGTGACTGACTTAGACTTTGCTCTGTTGGGTGTATTCCATGTGTATGTAAACACGGAGTAAAAAAATTCACAAGCACTCGGCAATGATATAGTCATGCTACTAGTACTTTTTAGCCCGAGCGTTGGATATCCTTTGCACGAGACTTTGTCTGACTCCTGCCACACTTCCAAATGCAGTGGTCGGTAGTCTACTCCAAGGATTGATGAAGTGAAGGTCCAAGAGAGCTACCCCGAGTGCACGTCCAACCTAGCATCAGTGAAGGCCAGACGTACATCATACACACACACACACACACACACACACACACACACACACACAAAGATCATCATAATGTTTCATACTTGCTCAAAGTCTTGCACAGAGAACCTGTGTCCCATAGGAGAAGCAAAGAGGGGCGGAGAAGCCCTCCCACCATCCATGGTGGCTGCAGTGAGGGGGTTGCTCTGTTTGCTACTGTTGTAGTTGCACTCCAGGGTGTAGCTGAACAGGAGGTGCAGAGGAGAGGGGTGTGTATAGTCACGTAATTGTGCACTATGGACTACATATGCCAATCCCCATTACAATGGTGTGTACATGGGATATTACTATTAGGGGATTACAATATAGCTGCGTAGGCAGTATAGCTTAGATTAACAAAAATTCCATGCATGCATGCCTTTGTTAATGATTTCCGCTCCTAACTAGTCCCTAACTACACTCCTCTTTTTAAAGAGACCCCCCTCATTATTAAAGAATTAGGTGGGAGATAATTAGTGTCAGGCTTTGGAAGATAATGTTAGGCTCGTGGTACAGCTGTTGACACACAGATGCAATAGAAATTGCAAATACCAACAAGATTATTGCATAGGCTAATAAAGCCTTTAAGAATCAGTGTTTGCTGTTAAGTAACATGTGAACTGGAGGGATTTCAACACATAGTGTACATTAGATCAATAAACACACAGCTGTGTGTTGCTGTGACAATAAAGTACCAGGAAGAACCGTAATGCCCCAGCTTCAAGCTGACCTTATTTGAGCATTTATGTGAGTCTCAATAATTACAATTTGTTAGATATGTTCTACAATTTATGCATTTCAAACAAAAATTGAAAGCTGAAAGCAAAACAGAGATATTTGCAAGCCTAGCCCTACGTACAATCTCTCATCTTCCTACACAAGGTACACAATATCAGTTAATAGTTATGCAAATTATTTGCGATAACTATGGCAAAATAATCCCCCCTTCCTTCTTTAATGCCACAGATTCATGACTCGCTAACGCACAAACAGCTCTTAGTCGGTAAACACTAAATCCTAAATAAGGCCTTTAAATCTATTTACTGTAAACCGAGATGGGAGTGTTGTCCATTCTAAAGAGTTTGTCATAATAGAATAGAAAGTGAAGCAGAGATATGGACGCAAAGTGTGCAAACAAACATGCAAATAAGATCTTACTAATATCACGGTACTCAACAGCAACCTGCAACCACAGCTTCCTATTTCTGGTGCACATGCTTTCTTGGATGGTTTTGTCCTAGGAAATGAGCAGCTATCTAGGAAGGAGGGTACACCTAAGTTTAGTTCAGTTACCAAATTTCCATCTATTTTACAATTAACCACGAACTTCCTGTTCACATATTTCTTCCCAATAGGCAATATCCATTAGTTTCCACAGTTACACATACTTCCTCAAAAAAGGCAAAATGTTTGAACACATACCACGCCAAAGCATCACATCACAGTCACTTGTGCAATGTCACGTAAGTGTGTGCAAACATACCTACACCACATACCTGTGGATGATTCCCAGTGCCTTGTAGATTGCAACACGACCCGAGCCCTCCTTACTGAGCCCATCTCTCTTATCAGCAGCATACATGTTCTTCTCGGAGAACACACAGTGCTCAAAATTAAGATGAGGAGAGTTCAACGAGACCAGCTTTGGGAGGAGCATGTTCTCCACCTGCTCTGACTGGTTGCTGAAGTGGTTGCCGTACATAAAGATACCTCTCTTGGTGGCATGGGCGTGGAGATCCACGTAGAGTGCTATACCACTCTGTTTGGTGATGGCTAAAGCATCGGGCTGGCTGGCATCATCACCACTAACCTCACCAGTGGGGCAAGTGGCATCACTGGCAGTGCTGGTGGTGGGTGGGAGGCGTTCAGAAGGGTTATGGTGGCCGGACAGTTTAGAGGAGCCAGAGTTAGGGATATTGAGTGAGGAGGACTTTTGTTTTGTGCTAGGACTACTATTACTGTTGTGATTGCAGATTCTGAAGTGGACGTTGTTAGAGGTTTGGAGTCTTGGGTAAAACCGGCACGACTGGCTGCCGATGTTGCTGTTGCTGTTGTTGTTGCTGTTCAGGTTAACTGTTGGTATGGCTGGTAGGGAGTGGGACACAAGCCCAGTGGTGTGCCTACTGCACCAGCCGTTCAATATCTCAGTGTCTGGAGTGCACACACAGGAGCAGCTTTGCTCACTGAGTGCAAGCAATTTTAAAGACTCTAAACCATTTGACGATTTACTCGGAGAAGAACTCTTGTGTTCTTCTTCATTGTTTTGAGGTGAGGAATCATTAGAGGATGCCCCTCCTCGTTTGTGGTGATGAAGCATGATCATCTTGGCTCCATAGACGGAGGGATGAAGGTCAGGACAAGGATCGAGATACATCCTGTTGAGATTGATACCCCGAGTATCAGTGCGATAGTGACCTTGATACACACCTAGCATCGATAGGGGGAGAAAAGATCTAACTTGAAGAACTAAGATGTAAATACAACAACAATCGTAGGCAGTTTGAATGAAAATTTACTATTCAATAGAATACACTAGATTTTTACCAACCATCAGGGTTGAGCATTGGGATTAGCTTGAAGACAAAGTGTTTCCGTAGCACCTGAGCTCTGGGGTCATCCTCCTTCAAGATGAACTGGAGAAATCCATTGAAGACGTAGCTCGAGGGCGTCTCACCAGGATGGACACGACTACTCACAAACACCACCTAGAATGACATCAGGAGGATAAGATAATTGTGGATGAGTAGGCTGTTAGATCATCATTCAATAAGAAAATAATAATATTTAGTTAAGAGTTAGTTGGAATAGTATAACAAGCACTTAGATTTTTATTGTAAAAAAATTTCCCTCCTGAAATGATTTACATAACAAACTATGCGATTAAAATTATCATTATATCAACAAGGTCGACCGCAGGGGAACTTCTTGCCCATCCCAGTGATAACCTCTGGCCAATCATCTGATGAAATAACACACGTGCCATCGAACCATCTCCCCCACACACGCACAGCCCCCTTCACCTCTCATGGGATACCCTCATAACAAGCCAACATTATAGAAGTTTGAATGCCCAAGACAATACTTGAGCTCATATAAGGCTGATGATCTTTGTTCTGATAGAGTCACACTCACCTAGGGAGTGAGAGGATGTGTGTGCATGTGTGTGACCTGCCAGTGCCGACCTTTTTGCTGCAGTGAAATGCTCTTGCTCTCACGGTGGAGGTATCGGGGAAGAGAGAGGGTAGACGTGGTTCACGCTCTTCACTGATGTCATCATACGAACTGACTGTTATCAAGTCTACACGACGTCCTTCTAAGCTCTGACAGAGTAGCTCTCTGGAGTTATGCATTTATAAGATATTATTTGCATGAGATAATTATGATGTGGGTGCGTTTGCAAATACAGTGCCATACAATTATGGTACTATTCATGAAGGGCTGCATGCACCAGCACATGATCAGAAATCATACTATTAACATTTTAAAAATGCTGAACGTGCTGAATGTATAGCTTTATGCAAACTACAGCCATGTGCAGAAACACTTGAAGTATGCAATGCGTACCCTTTATTCTAACCACATCCTATATGATGTAACGTACCTATGATAATAGATATTTCTAGAGGCAGTTGCATCGCTACCCACTGCACTATCACCTCCTTTCATAGCACTAGTAGCCTCTGAACCAAATGCATCATCCAGACGAGATAATCTTCGTTGACATTCGGTGTACGAATAAGGGAAACAAAATGCACAGTACGTAGTCACTTTACGAGAGTCAGAGATGTTGAGCAGGAAAGACAGCCTCAACCCACCTCCTGGAGCAGCCTGTGTGTGTGAGAGAGTGGATGTAAAGGGGGTAGAGGTAGAGTTGATGGGAAGGTCATAGTGTGTCTAGGGATGAGGGATTCGTGATTCCATGTAAACTAATCTATTGGGAATATTATTGACCAGGTTTATAAGGGAAACAACTGAAGTACAATTGTGGATCATCAAAACTGACACCTTAACAGCAATGGGGGAAAATACTGCAATTAAATTGTGTTCGAGTAGAGCACACAGACTGCTCAAATATCCTGTGCTTAATATTAAATTGCCAGTAATAAATTTTATATTTCATGTTAATTAGTCTGGTGGTGAGCATATAGTGAAAGCATGCTGAATATACCTCAAATTCGGGTCTGTCCCGAAGCCTGTCCCACGTCCCTCTTCCGGGGAGCGTCTTCACGATGGGAGTAAGCCCCTGTTGATAGAGCTTACATTGCTTGTTCAGGTTGAGAATGTTGAGCCTGTCAGAAGGAAAAAACAGAACACTACTAGTAGTGATATGAACAAAAGAAGGGCCACAAAATTAATCTTCTGTTGTAATTTCCTCGTCTGATTCCTCTAAAGTTTGATGGCTACAATAGGGAAGGCAAGTAGGAAGAGAACTCCCTATAGAGCGGGTGCAATTGACGTCATTAAAACCAGCTATTTTTGCCATACGGAAGTAAATGATAGCTTCCTATTTCTCTGAATTGCTCTGGACATTTTTGCTACACGGAAGTGACTCATTTGACATAATTGCACCTGCTCTATCGACTATAGCCTCTGCCAATGGAGCCATTAAGGCATAGATAATACTTCGACCACATTTTATCTATGATTAAGACAAGCATTAAGCAAGAATGCAATAATGTGTCTTAACCTTATTGAATTTCCATTGAAGTTTGGTGGTGTTGTGACACTAAAATAAAACCAGCTACGGTTTGGGTTTTCGTACTCTGTACCGGCACAGTCGGGAGCAGTACACAGGTTGAATTCTCTGGTTTCTGAACCACTAGTAGGTTTACATTCCTCCACGTTGTCAAGGTTACCTAAATGATTATAAAATTGATAAGGTTTCAAGAAAAAAAAAGGTGATAATTTGTTGTCGGTGTCTGATACACACAATGGCATGGCTTGAAGCTGTGCATGCATGGCTCTGTACTTACCTGAGTCAAAGTTGGAAGAGATGATAATGTCACCAAATGTTGCTGTTACTTTTCCTCTCTTGTGAACAACTACAGCAGGGGGCTTTGGGTCTTCCATCTTGATTCATGTTTAGTGCAACCATAGCAACGAGTCAATTAACCCTTTGCGCGCTCGTGCCAAATCGTTTTGCGCGCGAGCGCGTAATGCCAATTTTTGCATGCCATAATAATTATTATTAATTATTCAATGCAAAATAAATAATACATATATATTAGAGATGTGATCACACCTACTATATATACATCACTTAACATCACTGTATTGATGCCACACATGTATTAATACACTGTAATAGAGTTTCACTAGGTGCAGCCGAATCGGCACACCATCCAGATGTGGCAGTAACATTACTCGGCACTCTCGCTGGACAATTATCATCTAAATTGAGCATGAACAAACCCAGTTTGATCACAGAATCAGCACTGCTCAACCAACTTTCAATATGTGTCACAAAGTCAGAAGCAGTGATGGTATGTGTTCCACTAAAAGTGGCACGGTACCCAAGTTGATTGCTTTCAAGACACTTTAGGTAGTTTGTTTCTATTGATTCCATGGTGACATCACAATTACATAGATTGCTAACAACTTGGGTGATTTCTTGTCGGATTGCCTCTTCCAGGTGATTGCCTTGTTTAGTGTCAAGCTGTAAATGAAAATTGTCACCGTGAATTTGTTCTAGTAGAAAACAGAAAAGTGGTTATGTTCATACCATCCAGTTTGTACACTGCTTTAAATCAACAGGTCCAAAGACAATTTGAAAAACTTCACTGTCATTACGTGCTGCAAAAAACATGAAAAGGAGACCTTCATTAATTTGTCAGTTTATTATAATTATTATTAACTGGTAGATCAATCAAATGTACATCTCATTTAATGAATTTTAATCTCACCTTCCACGAGAACAGCTATTGTTTTGTTTGAAGTCAAACGCAGTTCAGAACCATTCAATGTAGCTACCATGGAGCATGTGTATTGACCCTCATGCTGGTGTTTGATGAGTGGATCGAAGGACACATTAAGTTGGGAATCCTGTCCACTACTAATAATATCTCCAACTGAATTGGTCCACTGCAAGTCAAAGTTGGCATACTGTTGAACATCAACATCTACTTGGCAGGAGAGAGTATACATGTGACCCTCAACTGGACTTCCAAGAGTTTGTAGAATCAATTCAGGTGATGGTGGAGGCTCTGTGAAAATAATATTATATTAATAGTTACTGTAATTGCTGCTTTGCCTACACTACACTCTAAAGCATGAGAAATCATCTCCATTAACATTGTCTAATTTGTCTTGCAATAATTATTGGGAAAGAACCTGATATCAATATGTTTGGTATGTGATACTGAGATAATGTATCAGTTAGCACTACCCACATTGTCCCAATAAAATTATGGGATTTTTGCAACGGGATATATCCATCTTAATGTTTACAAGAATAATGGATCGTACAATTAAACTCTATGTATCTAATAATGACATTGTTTGTATGCAATTGTACAGCAATAAAGGTTACCTTTGACGTTCAAACTGAACTCTTTCAGAATGTATTCTACACCTCCAAGAAGAGGGTCAACAGTCTCCACTCGGACAATGTAGGTACCAACATCACTTTCAGTTACATTTTTCAATCTCAGAAAGAAATCGAACTTGTGGGAATTTGGAGTCTTCTCAACAGTAATTCTAGTGCTGTTTGGACAGGGTTGGTCTTGAGGAGTGGAACATGAGTAGACCCTTTGTATGCGAGTACTGCCTGGTTTAAGTACAAAGAGACCCAGAACTGATGTCGTTTGATTCCTCCCACTTGCTCCACCATTGACGTACTCTAGTCTGGTGTCAAACTTGGCATCCTCTCCTCTGTATACACACACTTCTTGAGGCTCAGGTTGCACAAATTGAGCAGCACCTATTATATTTTTTCAGTGATGAATTATTAAAGCAGATCAGAATTTGAACACTCGGCAAATAATAATTATTTACCAAGAACACAGACTTCTCCAGCAGTTATTGTAGCCATAGAGCCTTGCCTTGTAATGTAGCTACATGTGTATTCTCCTTCGTCACTAGGGACGACATTCATGATCCTTAGATCACTGTAGCTTATCACATATTTGTCACTGGCTGTGATAGGGACTCCATTGTGGCTCCATTGTATGGTGCTTATACTTGAACCAACTGGAACATTGCAACTTAAGGGAACATTAGAGTTTCCATTTCCTAGCACAGCTGCAGAAAATTTAAATTACTCATCAGTGTCATGGAATTCATGCGTATTAAATTAATAATTATTACTAATTAATGATTAATGAACTTACAAATTTTTCTAGTGCTACTGGTACTGGCAGTAACTAGGAGACCACAGATAGTAATTAAGGAACTAACAGTGAAATATCCAAGCATTTTCCTTAATAGTTTCTTGACTAATGGTAATATTCTCTAACAGTGAGACTCGATCGATCCACTCACAATTTAAATACATGCTGACATGATGCTGGTGGTCTCCCATGCCCCACTAAACTTCCGCCACAATTTTGCGCATGCGCAAAGCTTCCAGAAGGATGCGCAAGCTTCCAGAAGGAGCGGGCAATTTCTACAAGACCCGAGTATCAAAATAATTTATTTAAAATGTTAATTCCTAGCAGCACAAACAAGTGCTTTGTCATTACAGCTGAACAGAGCCAAGGTAATAAAACCTAGCATACAAGTATTGTAGTACAAAGTTCTCAAAAAGTTTTTTTAAACTGCGGAATCTGATGGTAATCCTATACTACATCCCTCCGACTACGTCTTGTGCTGCGTGTGTAGGTGGTGGAGCGAGTTCGTGTATAAGTACTTCTGGACCTGGACCTGGACTCATCCACTTCAGGTGGATTGAACTGTGGAGGGTTCCTTCCAATTTCTGAGGTTGACACAAGGGGTATCAGTACAACAATAGTGAGGTAAGACAATAATATAATTATTGTCATACAATGTATATACTTACCAACACAACTATTGCCAGACAATTCAGTTCCTCTGGGACAAGTGCAGGTGAAGCTACCTAATCTGTTACGACACCTTGCTTCACTTGGACACAGACCCTTACTACATTCATTAATATCTACAGAGGAGGAAGAAAGAGATCATAATATTATGAGGATAAAATCAATTCCACTGCCTTGAACTATGCAGCTTTCGCAAATCATCTATGAAAGTATTTATCCATCCATGCATAATTATGCATGCATAAAAATCTCGCTAGAATTCGACTTTTAAAACAAGCAAGATTGCTGATCTTAAACAAAGGTTGCACTAATTAGAACATTGCTATGCACACCTCGGCAGCCACGGGAGGTTCGTTTGCCATCTCCCTCAAATCCTTCCTTGCACACACAGTGGTATCCATCAGATCCTTTCTCGCAGGTGGCTCGACGGTGGCAATCCTTTGATTCAGTAGCAGGAGAGCATTCATCACGATTGGGTTCAATTGCTGCTGGCTCACGAATTCTCTGGGGTGGTTCTGTGGAATGTGAAGTCATGAATACACTTATGAGAACCACTGCCACTGATACTAGTTGCAATTGCTGCCTTTTATGCAGGTCACAAGGCAAAGTAATGGGCTCTTGAGACATAAATAAGGAATATCATCCAGGAAATAAGCATGAAACCATGGACAGATGTAACTATACAGTGTACATACTACACTTCTAAGGTCAAAAGCCTTACCAATTATTAGTGTACATTCTTTTCCATTTCCAGCATAGCCAGCCTTGCAAACACAAAAGTGGTATCCAGGAACATTGAAGCAGTGAGCATCACTGCTGCAAGTATTGGCCCTAGAGTCTGCACACTCATCAATATCTAAGGGGGAAAGGAATAAGCTCTGTGAACTGCTGCTCACTTCTGGTCTGTCAAATACACTAGTACCTCTGCATGTCTTTCCATCACCAGTAAACCCTGGTTTGCAAGTACAGACGTAACTACCAACTGTATTCTGGCATCTAGCATTGGAGTCACAGTCATGAAGCTCCTCACAGCATTCATTGATATCTGAGAGAGATGAACACACAATAATTCTACTTCAACTATGTATGCTGGACAATGTTCAAAATACCGAGGCAAGTAAATCCATCCCCGGTAAATCCTGGCAAGCAGTTGCACTGGTATCCATCAGCAGTGTCCACACACTCAGCAAACTGGCTACACTCATGAATGTTGAGAGCACACTCATCAATGGTCTCTGGCTCAGTAGGCAAAACCTCAGGCTCTGTGCTGGGTACAACCTCAGGCTCAGTGCTCGGTACAACCTCACGCTCCGTGCTGGGTACAACTTCAGGTTTAGTAGATACAAGTTCCGCTGGTTCTGTTGGTACAATCTCAGGCTCTGTGTGCATGTAGACAACAGTATGCAGAACTGGTGTACCAGTAATTGAGTAGGGTGGGTGCACATTATTTAACTCACGGTCATTGTCTACAATAGTGATGGTGACGTTTGGCATCGTGAATCGAACGTTGGGAGGGAGGAAGCTTGTGTCTGGTAGCAGCTGGATTACTAGTGACTCATTAGGCTCCCTCTCAGGGTCATCAATGATGGGCACATCAAAGCAGTGCTCAGTGTTTCCGTTGTATAGGTTGAAAAATTGACTGACGCTGTCAAAATCTTCCCCAGCTAGAGCAGAATCCCACAGAGAAAAGAATAGTTTTTAGTATACACACAAAATAAGAACGCATACCTTTAGCAGTCTCGTCTTCCGAAACAATATTGCCAAACAGAAAGAGGTCCACCTCCTCTGGCTCAGCAATCTGAATGCAAACCTCCACACTACCATCTCCTTCATTCACAACATACTCAGGTTGAGTGAAATTCACCACAGCAACTGCATGTTGAAAGAAAAACAATAAAAACATTATTACGGTATTCATCTTAACTTATCTATAATAATGATAGTAACAAAGCTATGAACTCACTGTCGTCATCTTCAATTATGATATTAGTTGTTGAAAGACCAGGGGATTGGCCTCGGATAGGATCCCTGAGTGCAAGGAAGAGCTGGAACTGCTCCCTGTCTTCAGCGATGTCATCTTGAAAGATAGTAACAGGTATGGGGATACGATCTTGGTCAGGTTGAAACAACACAACAAGTGGATCATCAAAATTGTAGTCGGCACCTGAATGTAAGCATACGACAACAAAATATTATGCACTTGTAGTAGTCAAAGATCTGTTTAAAGTAAAATGTGATGTACAATGACCATACCTTCTATAGCCACAGCATTCGGTGAATTCTCGATCACAACAGAGATATTAACCTCAGACTCCGTATCTCCCTTAGTGAGGTACACAGTGTCCTCAACTGTACCGTCATCTTCAGATACAGAGTACTCTGGCCTCTCAAATCCAACTTTGATTGCTACAAAAAAAAAGAGCAAACATATTATTTCATCAAATTGATTTGTGAACACGCAACTTACGATCATCATCAACTATATTCACCACGGTAACACCACCTCTAGTGAATAAAACTTCATCATTGGACTCAGTTGCACTCTCACTCAATTCAGCCAAAACAACAAAACTCTCCGTTGCTTCGTTGATGGAGTCATCCACAATGGGAATAAACACCTCTAGTTCTTCCAGACCACTGCTGGGAGGGAAAGTGACCGTTTCTGACACTTTTTCAAAGTCTCTCCTGCCAGAGGGTGATGAATCATCTGTCATAGGTGAGCATGAATGCAAGTAGAAACACTTGATGATAATGGGCAACATGCATAGAATTATAGATGTTGCAATAGTATGAAAAGATGGTACTGCATACATTGTGCCCTTGTAGATATGTCACTAAATTCAGGTGCTAGCGATCTTCCTGATTCAAGGAATTCGTCGTAGGTCATGGAGGATACAGTGATGGAGACTGGGTCTGTGTTGTCATTTATCTTTGTTAGCACCACTCTGGCTCTTCCAGTTGACTCATTCTCGCTGTAGTCAAGTTCCCCGAATCCAATATTGACAGCTGTGATCAAGAGTAAAACATCCAAGAAATTTAAGATTACCATTAATTTAATTGCCAGATTGCAAATAATGGGATCCAGGTGGCACCTACCGGCAGTGTGGCTTGTCAGGAGAATTAGAGCACCAATCACAAAGGAAGGAAGATAATTATTCACCTTCATTGTTTTGATTCTTGCTATCGGCAACCAACCTACACAAGTCAGGGAAGAGATCCGTTAATAGCAAAAGTATGTCCATAGCAACCATAATAGGGACTTACTTGAGGGATATAGTATGTAATATAGCAGCTGTTTAACAGTGAAGTTTGTCTATAGTAGTTAACGTTCTTTGGCCGAAGATGGCTTGGTGTCTGTTGAAAGCGATTTCACTCCAATTTTAGAGTTTGTAAATTTCTTGAGATCTGTTCTGAATTGAATGTGAGAGCTCAGAGGGACTTTATATCAATGGTCCCCATGATTCCACACCCCCTCCTCGCCATGGTGATGAAACGATTCCTCATAGACATTTTGATGAGATTCCTTTGCAATCTGATTATAGAAGGTGATGAAGTTCAGTTCATTCAAAGTACAGCTAAGAAACTACAAAATGGTTTGGCTGGATACACCTTGAGGTCTTGCATGTTGACATGGCATCAATTACGAGTTGGAGTAAAGGAACTTCCTGTTTTTGGAAAAAAAAAAAAAAAAAAACAAAACCTCAACATTAAACCAGCAAGCAACTTACACTAATGAAATTACAAACATCTGTTTGTTTTCAGGGTAATCACAAAACAATAAACAGAACATAAACGAGGAGCCAAAAACTTAACCCCTGAGGACAGGATACATCGTCAGGAAGATAGGCTAGTGATCACAGAAAAAATTCGTGCACTGTAGACCCAATTAAACGCTGTAGATGCTAGATCTTTAAGGCAGGAAATGAAAAGCACTTGTGGCAAGTCAGGTGTGAGCACATCATAGCCTATCTTGGCTCACCTCACTGGAAAGCCTGAGTAGTCTAGATGTCTGGCAGCTGGTAGATGTTGAAAATATCCACAGAGACATAATTTGCAGCTAAGCAAGCAGTTTTGAACCTTTTCCATACAAGGTTATGAACACTGAATCATCTTTTGGAGTTTTGGTAAGAGCAGCTAGCTAACTGCTTTTGATGCGGGCCACATGGTATGCGCACACGCATGTGAAGCTCACGTGACCCACGTGGCGCCAAAATTATCATATCCCGAAAGAAGAGAACTGACTTGGCAGGCAGAAATGATGCTTGCTGGTGTTCCTTGCTGTCCAATATGCTATGAGGTCATCAGAGAGCCTGTTGTGTACCCATGTAGACACGAAATTTGCAGGGATTGTTTTTCCAAGAGTTTGGAGACAGCCAACCTGTGGTGCCCTCTTTGTAGGAAGAGGATCAGCTCATGGGCAAGGAGGAATGTCAGCAACCCCGTAGACACAAGGAGAAGGAAGGAAATCGAAGAGAGACTCTCCGATGTGGAGAAGGAAAATATACCCATAAATTCCCTGCATGGCCAGCTAAGTAAGTTAACAATATTCATGAGATATGCCCATTCAGGTGCAAGCCACAGAAAAAATTGTCCCAGTAATCTTGTTATGATAGAGAGTTATCTTTTGGAGCTTGTCTGCCAGCTATAGGCCAAGCTCCTAATACACTTGTGATATTACCTATGATTTGTTGTTGTTGACAGTTCTTTGCACTAAAGGTTTACCACCCACAGTTTTGATACTGTAACATTGATACATTTCTTTAGCTTTGGATGATGCATCTTTTCACAACAGTCATAAACTGAGCAAACCAGGTGAAATTAAAACAGAATACATTTCTGAACTCAAAGCAGTGAGTTTCTATTCCGGCATTAGTACCTTGAGAATTATTTGGTTTCAATTGACTAGGTGAGAGAAGAGAAAGAGGAAGAAGATCGTTTAGGAGAAGCTGA
Source organism: Tethya wilhelma (assembly GCA_964030475.1). Taxonomy (NCBI): domain Eukaryota; kingdom Metazoa; phylum Porifera; class Demospongiae; order Tethyida; family Tethyidae; genus Tethya; species Tethya wilhelma. The sequence goes on along the minus strand of CAXIPT010000002.1, from coordinate 19,063,659 downwards.
AGCATGGCGGCTATTTCATGAAGAAAAACAAAAGGTAGTGATAATATGTTTGCAACAGCCATGCTGTACCATACTATACATATAGTCACAGGTAGAAATGGAGAGAGAGGAACAGCTGGGGTATTTAGCAGCCAAGGCACTTCACGATGAAGAGGTAGCAAGCGTGCACAACCAACAACAGCAGTTTGAAGAGGATGAAAAAATGGCTGAACTATTGTCGCAGGAATTCATTCAAGATTGTTTGGTTTGTAATGATACAAATCTGTCTTAATTTTTTGATGACGAGAAGTATGTTTTGCTTTTGCTATTCTTCAGGAGAGTAAGCACAAACAAACACTCCAAGACAGAGAGCTTGCCAAAAGACTTGAGAGAAATTTGAAGGTATGTACCTCAATCTAGTACATGTCATAATTATACTAATACTGACAACTTACTTTAATATTACTGCATGTACATGCAGAGCCCAAGTCCAGCTGATACTTGTTTGAAGCCTTTAAAGAAGACCCCTTCTCGGAAATCTACTCCAAGTAAGAGAGACAAGTGCTGCTCTTCAAAGACACAGTCATGTGTAAAGCCTCCTGCTACAAAACCAATCACTTTCTGGCTCAAAGTCAAGCCACATCAACAGAACAGTCACTGAATACTAGCTGCAAGTCAATCACTAACATGTATTTTTCTGATCTTAATTTTTGTCAAAGCATTCTTGATCTGTCATTACTCTTCAATTAAGCAAAATCATGCTACTGTATGATAGTTCAAGAACACCAGACTGTGACTGGTAAGGAGTCGATATACACTCGCATGTTTGAATTGCGCGCCATTAAACCAAAAAGAAATTTAACTCTTTTAGACCCTAGAACAAGGTGTGGAGCAAGCATAGAAACTAGTTTGAAGATGTCTGGATTCCACTACCTGTCGCAGGCCCATCTGCAGGGTTTCAATAAATACAAGGTACATGAACAGCATTATCAATTTGTAAACTTTAGAAGTAATGCTTGCAGACCATCCTGAGTGCCAACTTTTAAGCAGTCAAAAATTTTAAAATGGGTGTGGCACTATATTTACTGTGTTTATTATAATTGTTCTACAGTATAAAGCAAAAGACACGTCTCCCCTGTCCAACTATGTTGTAAATCCATACTGGAATGCTGTGGTCAAAGTAAGTTTCACTACTTTTCATTGTCATTCATAGGTGCCAAAATATGATGGTTGGTTGCTGGAGGGTGTGTCAGGGTAGGGAGGGGGTTGGGCATCTAATTAAGCTACTGTGATAATACAATATTATGCAGCTGGTACCAATGTGGGTAGCCCCTAATCTATTGACCCTAATTGGATGGATGTTGGTCATTTTCAACTTCCTTCTCCTCTCCTACTATGACTGGGACTACATGACCAGCACCAATGACCTCGGTATCGTGCGGCCACCCATACCGGCAGCTGTGTGGATCTTCTGTGGAGTGGCTCAGTTTGTGTCTCACACTCTGGACGGGATTGACGGGAAGCAGGCACGGAGGACAGGCAATAGCACACCACTAGGTGAGCACGTCTAGGTGCATGGTGGTGTCAATATCAATTTCACTGTAGATCACTGTAAGTTGATTGAGTGCAAGTCAGTTGGGTTACACTTCCTAATGCATACAAGAAAACAACAAAAAGATGTGTGTACAGTATCATTGTCTAGGCTATGGACAGTATTTACCCTTGGTGACTCAACTATTATTTATTGGTTGCATGCAGTCACAATGTCTTCTTGTGTATCAGCTGATCCTCAGCAACATCAATTTCCCTGTACATTGGCAACTTATTCACACTGAAAATTCCATTTTTGTATACCAATCCAACGAAAGCATCTTTTCAGTCTTGGTTCAGTGCAAAGAGAGTGCTCATTCAAACAATATCAATGATTTGAACAATCTAGGCTTGACTTCATGATATTTGACAATGCATGGTCGGCACAATAATTTTATGCTACATATTTTTAGAATGACAAGCTACGTAAATATTGCAATCACATGATTATGTTTGATATTGCATCACAACCTGTTGAACATGTGTTTATGCCTGTATTTATTCACAACTGGTGTAAACACTTGTATGTCCTCAAAATTATTACAGGTGAACTCTTTGATCATGGTCTGGACAGCTTTTCTGCCATTTTGCTCCCTCTCTGTCTCATGTCAGCAATTGGTCGCGGCCATGAGTGGGGGGGTACAACCTACGATGCTTACTTCCCGTGTCTCGCTGCAGTAGCTGGTTTCTATCTGACACACTGGGAGAAGTACATCACTGGAGTGCTATATTTGCCTTGGCTCTACGACATCATTCAATTGGTACTAAAAATAGAAGATTTCAGTACATTGCACTCAACATAAAATCCCATGTGCATAAATGTATTGGATATTAAAATGACTATGTATGTTATATTCCAATAGGGGTGTGCAGGTGGTTATATTGTTACTGGAATATACGGAGTGGAATTCTGGCATTTCTTTGTGTTTCCTGGCTGGAATGTAGCATTTGTGCTCAAGTATATACTGATTTTGGGTTTCTTTGGCAACATCCCAACCTCCCTGTGGAACATCTATCAACACTACAACACACCAAGGTAATACATAGTCTCGTGTAGCATTGCTTCAATGTAATACCTAGTCTCGCATAGCCGACCCCTTTTGCTCCATACAGGCAGAGCGAAAGGAGTCTGATTACCCTGCAGTAATAGAATATTATCAAGAGCACACATACCCTTAGTATTATGCGCAGGTTGCGCCTTTTCAATTTGGCGACCTTTACCAGCTGCTGTGTTGTAGCCTATAGTTAGGAGGGGACTCTCCCAAGAACTATTATTGCCCAACAGGTGTTGTAATTGTTGGTGTGCTGCACATGTGTACTCACACCACAATTAAATTGATACACTACATTCCACACACACACACACACACACACACATTATGGTTGCATGACCCTTAAGTTAGGGCACTTGATGCATGGTCAAGTGCCGCATACTTAAGGGAATGTAACTATTTTGTTGGTTGCTACGCAATGGCAAACACACACACACACACACACACACACACACACACACACCAGCAGCAGCAGCAGCAGCTCTTCAGAGGACTCTTCCTCTGGAGACCAGTCTGATTCATCTCCTCCAAGGTACTTGAGCTTCGCTGAGGCCATGAGACCGTGGGCACCATTTGTGCTGATGAGCATCCTCTACACAGCTTGGATCTATCTCTCTCCATCAAAAATCACCGAGAGGGAGCCACGGATCTTCTTCTTCTCTTTGGGAATCCTCTTTTCTAACATATCAGTGAGTTCCTCTCTGGAGTTAGGCTCAAATAGAACTCCTCTTTCTTTGTGTCGAGAACTCACGATGCGTTGTGTACTGTGTGTGCCCCAATAGCAGTTAGTGGTGTTACGTACTAACAGTTGGCTTCACCTTTGGACAATGGTTACTACAGCAACAGATGCCACATTCCCCACATGTGGTCTCACTGATAGTGTGCCCTAGGAACAGATGATAATGCATGGCATATCGTTATCACTATGCCAGATTCTGTCATCACCCATATTGGTGTCTGTAGGCCATGAGAAAACGCTGAGCGTGATTGATAAGTTGTGGGTGGTATTCGAAGGGCTTTACACTTCCAAGAAAAAAGATTTACATTCTTTGCAATTATTTTTTTTTCTCCCTTCTACTTCTACTGCAGTGTCGATTGATCATATCTCAAATGTCAAGTCAAACGTGTGAACTCTTCAACTATCTTCTCGTTCCCCTTGCCCTAGCGTTTGGCACCTCTCTTCTCCTCCCACTCTACGAGGTCTATGTCTTGTACGTCTACTTCCTGGTGGTGCTCCTCGTCCATGTCCACTATGGTGTCTTTGTGGTGCGACAGCTCTGCGACCACTATCACATATACTGTTTTTCTATTAGCAGCAAGCCTGATGCAACTTTGTGAGTAGTTTACCAGTGTAAAGGAACACCTTTTGTCTTAGCTGTCTTCTCCCAAAACAATGCAAGATGTATTTTTTAATTTTATTTTTTTACTTAAATTTACAATAAGAGTGCATATTTAGTTATAGCAAGTTCTAAATTTTATATTGTGACAATAATACTAATGTTGTGTGCATTACAGGTATGTATGAAAATTCTACAGTACAAGAAATGTGTGTGAACGGTGCCACGTTGGATTGTCATTGTGGACAAGTTGTGTCACTCCTTCCTCAATGAATTTCACATAGTGTTATTCATATTATAGATATTATATTATTTTTGAATTCAATAATCACTTGTACTGACTATAGCTGTGTGCTTTCAGTTGTAACAGCAAGCATGACAGTGTTGTTTTGTTTCGCTTGAAGTCAAAATGCACTATGCCAGCATGTGTTGCTGTTGCAGTGATCAAACTAAAGACTAAATTTAGCCCTCATGCATATGTCCATGAATTGCACCATACACTTGAGAAAAAGATCAAGTGGCAACACAATCTGGTGGTTGGTGTGGCTGTTACAGTTTGCATGGGTGTGCACTGAAGTCATTTATCTCATGGTGCTAATTTTACCATCCTCAAATAGGTGCAAATAGTACTACAAAGTCTGCACTTGACCACATTCAGAATAGTCTGTTGATATAGTCCAATCAACACATGTAGGTTAGAGCCATCTTCAAAGGACAGCCATCTTCAAAGGACAGCCAGATGGAATTATTGCATTCTATACAGTAGCTTGAGTGACACCACTCAAGGAGAGAGGCTGATAAGTTTACAGCTGCTTAAGGCTAGTGGGCAGTTTATAGGCAAGCAAGCTTGAACTCTCCTGCATAGTCACTGTGTGAAACATTCAGGCTAATGTGCATACTGGAATTTGAGGGAGTGTAAAAAATTGACATGCTGAAACTGGTTTACCACTTTAGTTGCTATGGCAAACATTGACCTGCAGAGGGGCCTTCTTTCAGGTCACCTAATGTACCCACTCTAGCACATGTTCTCTAACTATCATATGTGACCACCTTGAGCAAGCCTATAATGCATGTACTGGCCTACAGCTGGCATGCAACCACACACATTGTACATGTCTCAAGTTTCTTCCTATACCCACTATACAAATGGTGGCCAACCTAATGAGTTATTTTAATGTACCAGAATTGTAGTAAGTTCACCCTGGAGATTCACAGAGCGTGTATATAACCAAGTTAGGACCGATAATGTTTGTCACCTGATCGAATAAAAATATACAAGTCAGCACCGACTTCTGTGCATGCATATATGCATTACATGTGTAATGCGCACACAATGTCATGCATGTGTGGGAATTTTTAAGCACTAGACAGGTTAAAATTTGATGCACAATACTTATTGATTGATACAAACATCAGTCTGACAGTGTTTTAAAATAGACTAAGACCCTTTAGTTAGAGCCTTTTAAAATGAAAATAACAAAAGTTACCCGAAAAACTAATTTAAAATCAAAAATTGCCCAAAACACCTAACAAGCTAAACTTTTTTTTTGAAGTTTAGTTCAATAACTAGTAAGGGTTTTGAGGGTAAACTGAAACATTATAAATTAATAATTTTTTTCTTGACTTAATCTGCACACTCATGATCGAGTATTGTACAATGAAGATTTTAATTTCCCATAATATGCCACACCATGCAGGTAATACTACACCTGTCAATTTGAACCATTTTGCGCTTATCTCTCTGAGGAATTAAACTATAGAGCATTCGCAATGATATGTAGTCACTGCACTACAGTCTGCAGACATACTTCGCAAATCACTTAAAAACAACACTTTCATAATTATCATAGCAATATAGCAAACAAAACTATACTAGAAAATGTTCAACACTTTCTAGTAAGTATACAACTGACAGCAAATCCAGTTCACATACACAAAAGTTAAAAAAATGTAAAGAAAGTGGTGGTACAACTTTCAGAATAAGTGATTGTACAATGAGAGATTACATATAAACACTGCATGAGATAATACAGTCTGAGATATATATCTGGGTTAACAAAGTTGACAAAAAGAAAAAAAAAATAAGAAGCATATAAAATCTAACTGGAAATTAAAGATGTGATGCTTGAATCTAAACCAGAAAAAGGATTCTGTACAAAGAGATCAGCAAAATCTGGAGTAACGTCTGAGAAATCGAAAACTGGCTTGTCTGTCTGATTGAGCATAGTTGAATTTGTTGGAGTTTGGGAGAATGAAGTGCCACTGAGCATGTTCAAATCACTGCTGATGAGACTGTCTGAGCTCAGAGGAGGAGTGGTACTAAACGTTGGCTCAACTGTAGACTGAAAGCTGCAGCTGACTGCACCATTGTTCATGAATGGATCGAAGAGGTCATCAAAGCACTCGAGGCCTGGAAGCAATTCATCCATTGGCATGCTAGGTGAACCGAACGTAGAGAGAGAAAGGTCAAGATCGAGATCATCTAGAGAGTTTGTGGAGCTTGGGGGAGAAGGAGGAAGTTGAGAAATAGAATCGAGATTAGGTTGGCTGTTAGTTTGTTGCAGTTGCATATCCATTGGCCTGCTTCGCTTTGAAGGAGGTTCGGTAAACGTCCCTGTTGATATTGTTCTTGTTCGTTTCTCCCCTGGATGATGAACAGTTGAGCCGATGCAAACAGAGACACTTGCATTGGAGCCTGCTGGTTTTCTGGCTGGAATAGTTATCACTTTTGTGCTTCTTAGATTGGCCAATCCATTTCCCACTTGAACAGACATTTCAGCAGTTTTCTTCTTCTCCATCAGTGCTCCACCTGGATTTGCAATGCCACCAGATGGCTCTTCACTTCCATCCATGCTGCATTGGATACCAATGGTGCACGTGTCAGGCAGTGTTCTTCCACATACACAAGTTGCTCCTAGTCCGCAACCGTCTTCCGACGTCGGTGTGCTGCCATCCAAAGGACTTCCTGGTGCGCCGGGAGGCTTCCCCTTCTTCACTCCCTTTTTGCGAGGACGATATTTGTAATCTGGATACTGTTTCATGTGTAAAACACGAAGACGATCAGCTTCAGCAACGTATGGCTGCTTTTCAGCCTCACTGAGCAATCTCCAGAGCTTGCCAAGCCTTCTACTGATTTCTGCATTGTGCATCTCAGGATACTCTAACGTCATCTTTCGCCGCTCGAGCTGAGCCCAAACCATAAAGGCATTCATAGGTCTTTTGATATGCTCCTTCTTGGACCTTGTTTCTGCTGCTACGGCGGCTACAAGTGACTCGTGCAAAGGTGAAGTGAGGCTTGTGGTTGTCGAGACGACAGACGTCGGCGTGCTTGCAGGACTTGGTGAGGAAGAGGTGCCATCAGTCGGCATTGCGGTAGAAGTTCCAACACTTTGGACCACCATCATCTGTAAAGCACTAGTGTTAGCCAATTTACAACCAGTTCGAAATGTTAGCAGTCAATTTTGACAACGCAGTCATGGTCCAGGAGAACTTTTATGCTACCACACCGGAAGTTTCCGGAAACACTGCAAAAGACTTCGGTACCGCGCGATGTGTGTGCGATGGGCGGGGCTGCTAACCGCAATAGATTATGGTGTTTGCAACCATCATTCTGTCAACACGCCAACATGTTCACAGCAAGTTATCTTTACCCAATATCAACTGATTTACAGTCAGCTGTCTTCGGTTTGTTGACTTCTTCATACTGTTGCACATGCCACAAGACACACCATTCGGCTACCACAATGACATTAGCCAAAACATCCACCCACCAGCTTCTAGCTAGAACACTACTGCGCGAGTTCACAGTCAAGAAAATAATCATAGTCCTTGGAAACCAACCCAAACACGCCAGTCATTGGTGCAATAGAGTGGGTGTAATTACACTTCTCAGGCACACCATTCTCCTAACCACTGTGGTGCCAGACACGAAGATGCGTCTTCCTCTGAAGGAATAATTCACTGCAGTACAGCTAGCTGTACCCGCATGCATTCTGCATGGAAATGAACTAGTCCTTAGTTTATCCAAAAAATATCATAGAGAGATGAGAGGCACAAGATGATTGTTACCTAACCACTTCAAAATTTGTTGACGTACACAAAATAGCACAACTATTTGCAATCGCCCATCGAGGCCTGAAACCTTTCATCAAGAAGACAAAATCAATTACACAGCTAGGAATTACGGTTCTTCACGTAACAATTTGTAATCGGAATTAAAAACAACTCCATAAAATTAAGATGACACATCAATAATGACATCCACCTAACATCCCATACACATACACACACACTTTAATTGAAAGTGGGACACACACTTGCCTAGTAACTTTATGCAGGATGAAGTCTACGCGTACACGGTTTAGGATGTGGTTAGTCTAGGGAGCTTTCTCTGTGTTTGCAAACCAATGTACGTGAGCAAACCAACACCTATCCTTTCCAGTGTATGCATACACTGAATGTAAGTTAATTGAGAACACACTGTATTGGTTACATGTCCCCATTAACAACATTACGCACATGTCCATAATCAACTGTACCCTACATTTGTTTACGGTGATACGCAAAACCCAATGATTGTACACACATACTAAATATTGTGACTCCCTATGAGACACTACACAAAACGAGTACCACAGTACGTATAACAGTTTGAGTCAATATATTCCCCGTCCTACTTTAAACACAAGTCACATATATACAGGCAGAAAAAAAAATCAAATTTTTGTTTATTAACCACTTCCACAAGGAATTGAACAACATGCCCATAATTGGATTAATAATAAACAGCAATAAGGTCCAAAGTGGGAAGCACTGCATTTCCTGAGAGTATATCGATAATAAATTGAAACCTCCAGCTACAAGATGCAGCAGTAAACAAGAACCGATAAGGTGCGTATCACCCGTACAGACTGCAACACACCCTCTGACCTAGACACAAGGCACAACAGTCTCGGAGCGAATGAGAAATTTTAAAATCATAATGCTTACGAGGAATTTGGTTCTCAAAACACACCCTCAAGTCAAGACACAAGGAAATACCAATTAGAGATATCACACTGCATCTATTGACAGTAGCATACCCAAACATAGATCCACTTTCACATAAACAGTTTACAATACATGAAGACATAAGCAGCAACACGTCATGGGTATCCCAGGAAGGGGAACTTCACACATGTTGCTCCTGAGTGCATGGTGCAAGTTGCCATACAACTAGGCACACTGAATCAAGTGCAGCAGGACACACACAACCATGATGCTGACCAGTGACGTGTGCACAATGCACCTCCCAACCACAAGATGCACACAAGCCAAAGCGATGCGTGTGACTGTTTACAGAAAGTAATGGCCTCTGACATACACAGACCATACTCCTAAACAATACACAAGCAAACAAATTTTACCACAAAACTTGAGGAATTTCTAGTAAAGTACATTCCTTGGTCTAAATATAACCTGTAACCATAGGAACTTAAAACAAACATTGAACTGAAGATCAATTTTGTTATTGAAACTATTAATCACAATTATTATAATTGAACCTGAAATTACAATTTTTGGATCACTAGTGAACTTGACAACGACTCCTGATCAGTGGCATACATGTAGACAAAAGTGCAATGCTCTAAGTATAAACACCCATCAGAGGTGGCTATCTTCATCATGTAGGCACGTTGCTAGCGTGCAGGAGACATTCAACACATTAATGAGTTTCGTTACATTCATCTTGGCATATTGGAGCGTGGAGGCAATTGAGACTCTTGATTCACTTCTGCTGCAATGCAATAATGTGTGTGTGTTGGCTATGCACCACCTGGGAGTCCCGTCTGATGATAGGTACACATACAGGATGGGTGTATATTTGTATGCATAAAATATTGAGATATGTGTGTTTGGGTAGGTTGTACTGCATTGTATTTGAAGACACTAATCATGTCAACAGCAGTGACACACAGGTGTCACCTCTCCTAATGCAGTTACACTGGACAAAGCAAAATTGGTTCCAGCTTCCGTGGATACACAGACAGACGGACACGGGGAGAAAACACACACACATACACACAGATATTCTCTTTCTCTTTCAAACCTACAATACACACACTCAGACACAGACGCAAATAGACACATAGGTTGTTTGCACACATATTGACCAATGAAACCATACACTACAGCAGAGGAGGCCAAGTGGAAACCAAAGGGTTAATAGTCCTGGATGAGAGAGAAGATGGTCTTTTGGGGTCTCTCATTTCAGTTGCTGCTAATCAGTGATAAATGGATACACTAATGGAGATTAAGTACACAATTATTTACACCAGACAATATAGGAGTATGTGTTAAATACTAATGGTGCATCTATTTACAACCAGCATGTGTTCCCATTTTGATCAAAGGTAGAGGGGACCAGATGGGTACTTGTTGTCACCCATTAACACCCACCATCTGGCCTGATTGTCACTTCTTTGCTCTCTTCTTAAACAGTAAACACACAATTGGACTTGGAAATTAGACCTGATTTTAACACCACAGTAAATACAGCAGAGTTCATTTCCATGGAGACCATTTCCCCCTCCTTCTATGCCACTGGAGGGCACACTAGCAGGGTAGTCTGGCTGGCCAGACTCTTCCCACAAGGAGAAGTCTGAGAGTCTGGCCAGCCAGACTAGCTAGCAGGGCACTACTTTTATGATAACAACCAATGATTATGATCATAGACTTAATTTTCCCTTTAGTATTATAGAGGAACAATAATTATGCTTGAGAACAAAAAAGCTAGCCTTTTATGTGTACATATTGTGCAGGAGAAAACTTAGCTGAGAGAATTCATGAATTGTTTCTTCTCTTTCTCCAGTTCTACCATTAACTTGACTGAAGGTTTTTAAAACTTCACCTTTTTCTTTAAAAGAGCTTCACAGCAAATCGCACAATTTGACCAAGACTATATATATCAGAGAAAATAGGAAAAACAACATACTCAATAGCACTGAGTGGATAATCAATGATTTACAACTTCTTCCAATTGCAACTGTCAAACCTTTTTAAACCCAAAATTTTACAATAGATATGATATTAGTTAGGCCTAATCCCCATAACAAACAAAAGATTTTGTGTCTTACCTTAGAATGGCTACAAGGCCGGCAGGCATAAACTTGCCAGAATTCATGTACCTGTATCCCATCAACCCAAACAGCACCGTACTAACAACTGCGTGTGTGTGTATGTGTGGGTGTGTGGGTGTGGGTGTGTGTGGGTGTGTGCTGGTGTATGGAGTAGTAATTGTGCACCTATCTCTGTGGAAAGAAGTTCAATTCTAAATTCTTCATTCAATGTTTAATTCTCCTTATTTCTTAAATCTTCAATTCTTAAAACAAATGGCAGTGAGATTGCGTACATTTTCATATTATACTCTGCCATTAAGATTGTATTACTCAGTCTCCTAACTTATAAATAACTTGTAACCCTGCACTGATGTCCACTTTACGTGTGTATCAGTGTGGTGTATTGATGGACAAGACAGTGTCAAGGAAATGGGGTACTCTCTCTGCCCCCTATAATCAAGGCTCAATGATTAACTCTATTTGTGTGTGTATATCAATCAATTCAATTTACACCTACTTACATTAACATAATAGTGTGTATACAAAAATCAGCTGTGTTGATCAAACTCTTTGACCATGTGGTACATACATAGCCAGATGGTTTGTGTGTGCTCCCAAATAATGTACTTACCCAGAGAAAACATAAAAGCATCAGGGTTTGAGCTTGTTCGGCTGGCACCATATGCTAGCAGCCCACCAAAAGCAACACCGCTGGCAAGTGACATAGTACTACCTGTGTAGAGGTGGAAGTTTCTAAATGAAGCACAGTAGTATTAAACTACCTACACAGCAGTATAAATTTAACCAAATATACCTGCTTTCAGATAACCAATAACACCACCAGTCAAGACTACTACGGCAAATCCATACGATACATAGTCCACAGACCCCATCCCGCCTGTTTGTACAGAGATAGCTAAAGTAAAGAGCGAGGTGGAACGACAGGGGTATTCCAAAGGTCAAAGTGCAAGGTTAACCACACCCACATCGTGAGCTCCACCCATAATGTGAAGCGAAACAATAGCGCTTTGTGTTGCTGTACACATTGTGGTTTAAATAATGAATAGTGTGGACATCAATCAGGGGGAATGCGCCTACAGCAGAGCTCTCGTCTGTCTTCAGAAAGACTGTGATTGCTTGCAAGATGCTGCCGAGCTTCTGTGCCGAGAGAGAAAGAGGCTCTCCCTTCAAGAAATTGGTGAACTCTATGCCAGTCTCAGGAGTGGAGGTGTGAATATGAAACAAGTGAGTGCAGCCATTGCCCAAGTGTGTGAGACTCAAGATGAAGTTGGCATAAACGAACTGGAAAAGCTCTTGAAAGAGCTGGACAGACGCTATTTCATCCTACAGAGTGCCCAGTGGGACTTTGCACTGTTAGATCGAACTAGAGAAGGCTGCATTACGGAAAGAGACGCCAAGTTTCTCCTCAGTGCTATACATGGTGATCGATTCACTGCGGAATCGTGGATGGCATTTCAGCAGGATCGACTTCAGTCTGAGTCTGGTTCAGAGTCCAAGGTGTCCTGGGAGGACATGGAAATCCCCCTGTGTGATCTCCCTTCAGCATCAGGTGTGTGTGTAGAATGGCTATTGTGTTGGTTGGTACCATAGTGTTCCACAAGTTATTACGAGTTATGTCAACTGTTTGTATAGCATGGTCATGTCCACTTGTAAGCCACACCCATTTTTACTACCTAAAAATAAACTGATTATGTCATTCCACACACATGGTTTGCACATGGTTGATGTGAACTCAATACTCTAGTGGACTGGATGGAAAAACAGAGAGAGGAACAGTTGGTGAGGGAGAGAGAGGAACGTCTGACGAGGGAACGAGAGGAACAGTTGAAGAGAGAAAGAGAGGAACGTCTGACGAAGGAACGAGAGGAACTGTTGAAGAGGGAGAGAGAGGAATGTCTGACGAGGGAACGAGAGGAACAGTTGGAGAGGGAGAGAGAGGAACGTCTGACAAAGGAGAGAAAGGAAAGCAAACAAAATGGTATGTTACATTCAACAAAGCACAATCCTTTGGTTGCAATATGTATAGAGAAACTCTTTGCCTTTACTTCCATGAAAAGTGTTATGCTCTTTCAAGCCTTTTTCCCCTGAAAGCAAATTGGGTTGTTTCATTCTAGTAATAATACATTCTCATTTTCCTAACTTCCAAAATCAGCGCTATGTAGTTGCCGTTGCCATGTGTTTATCTGTCAATCAGTGCTCCATGGCAACAAATATACAAGTCCCATCTGCTACTGATTGTAACTTCCTCTAGAAATTGCATGCGCACTATATATGCATTACGCATGTGCAAGCGTAATGCGTAATGCGCATGCATGTCCTTGTTTTCCGGAGGAAGCTTCTGTATTATCATTGTATCTTGTGGTTTATTCGTCCCACGATATATTATCGAACAAACTGATAATAATTATTATAATCCACATTTGAGTAAGACCCTTTCATATGCTATCCAAATTATCTTGAGGATCTCTCCAGCTTGTGTGGGATAGAATCTTTGATGTCAGCAGTTCCTCTGCACCTTACTACAGTGCAGGTGTCATTTCTATTGTGTGTTGCTAGGCAGCTGTAGTGTTGTAATCCCATTACCCTTTGTTTGTGGGTTGTGAGTCTTAACCATGTTTGCTATATCAGAAAATGTTTGTTTAGCTATAGTTTGTATTGGTCAGGTAGTTGTGAAAATCAGCTGACCTCATCTGATTGTGTGGTCAACAGATGGGCACATGCTTTCCCAGCATAAAATGTTATACTCTCTGCATGTTAGTGTATGTAATTGTACGTTTGTGCACAATAATGCTATGGGTCTCTCAGGGTGCATTCCAGAGTGTTTCTTTGCTGCTCCTTTGTGCAGCTAAGCCCACTGCACCATTTCTCTCTCATGTTCCTGATTAAGAGTACTCTCAGTCATAAGAAATTTGGTTCATGCAGACTCACCAGCGGTGATTCAAACACACCCAAGAGTACCCAAGCATTGTCTCAGTTGAAAACGGTTTGCTAGGCTAAATACCATATGGAGATCAGCTGTTATTTGGACTTGGTTTCCAAGCTGCTTAGCACTTTCACTCTTGTTTACTGTGACAGTCATGGGCCAATGTGCAGTGCACATAGCTAATGCCTGCAGCTGTTCTACCATTTCTAGGGTGTTCTGGTCACACATGGATTGCAGTGTTTATCTAATTTTGTGCATGTTTATTTATTTAGCGAGAACTTTGAAAGAGTATATAGATGTGCATCATCCATGCACTTGTTTGGAGTAAAAAATCTATTTATACTCTTTATGTAATATTTAGGTGCCAGAAGTCTCGAGGAATTCACCTCAAGTATGTAGTAATGCTGTTGGCTAACTTCCTTATTGTTTTGTCATGCTTTTGGGCTTGTCAATATTGTTACTCCTTGCATTCCTGAATAAAATGTGTGGTTGTGCCAAATCTAGTCTTGTATTGGTGCCACGGGTCTGAGAAAAGTGTTTATGCGCCAGGTTGTCCAGTGAAAGTCACCTCAGGCTTACTGGGACTGACCTTCCACTACTCCTGACCACTCACAATAGGAAGGCATTCCAGAGTAAATTATGTATTGTAGAGATTGGTAACTGTAATAACAGTGGGTGTAATCCTGATGTGTGAAGTGGTTGTGTTTTTTTTTTCTTGCAGCATGTACTTGGCATGCATGTGCATGTATGTGCATGTAATACATATGATTTTTGTACCATGGACAGGTATGTCTGGATAAGCTCAGAACTTAAGACTTACTTGGTAAGTTTGTGATGCTCAAAACATAAGACTTAATTCCTTGGTTTGTGATGACTTGGCATAAAGGATATTAGACATATTTTAAGCTCTTGCCTAAACAACGCACATGCAGTTGATGTTCCATGATCACAAAAATATGAATATTACATTGATATTGCAGTGATACACATATAGTTTGTCAAGAGTATATGGGTCTTGCAAAGCACTTGATAAGGTTAAGTCAGAAAATAAATTACTGTAGATTTGGGAAATTTTTGTTGCTATGTTTTCGCTTGTTTAATTTTTGCCACTTCGACCAATTCGGTAAAGATCGCCATACGGTTTAAATTTTGATGTGTTCATTTTTGCCACTTGCATGCGTAGCAAAAATTTCCCAATCTACGATAGTCTAGCAGTAATTGAGATCACAAGTTAATATTAAGACTGTTCTGTTTGTGACTAGAATAAGGACATGTGCAATGTTAATGAAGAAATTATCATGCAGTGTTCATATGTGTAAATAGTCTGAGCCTCAGCAATTACCATTGCTATGCAATAAAGTGTTCACACAACTGCAGGCATCTCGTTTACCCGTTGCGTGATTTTTTGACGCCGTACCTGCAATTGTTCTTCTGGGAAAGTGGGATGTTATCACCAAGAAGTGGTTTCCATTTTTGGGCCCGAATGGAAATACCCACGAACAAATATAGTATTGCTAAGGAGACGTTATCATAATTCTAATCACCTCACTATGCATGCAAGCCATGCGGAATGGTCTATCCCATATATTGATTTTTTTGCATCCTAACTTAAATGAGTAAGCACTTTGCTTGTGACCTTTACCAGATGGCCAGAATGTGCCCATGCATGTATCTGAGGTCATCTGCCATGGAAGAGACTGGAACAGTGTGTCAAATTGACCACATGTGGTAGATGGATAGAGTATTATGATAATAATTTATAATACTATATAATAGCACATGCAGCTTATTTTGCAGTTAGTAATATATAAGCCCTGAGGGGGTTGTGTGCATGATGTGTTATCTGGATCCATATCCCTTGTATGTACAAAAAGGCAGGAATTTGCATTGGAATGTCTCATGGTTTTGAACATCAAAAGGACCTTCCCTTAGAAGTCAGCACCTGTATAATTATAGTGTCATGATCGCCATGGATACTTGCATGGAACTTTAGTGTTGTTTCTGCTTCTCCTCCTGCAGTCCTGTTGTGGGTGCAATGGAACTTACAATGTATGTAGACTGATAACAATGGAGTTCATACACCTGTATAGCTACACCACATTAGACACGTGATATTGTTTGACCTTTCCGTGCGCTACATATTTCTTTCTGGTTCCACAACATCTGTTACTATCCCAAATAGTTCAGTGTGGTTTGCACGTATCATAATACTGTGCTACAATGTAGTGTGCCGGCATTCGTAGCTAGCGCTTTTGCATATCTAACAGAACACACAAGAACTTATATATCAATTCCCATTATATAACACACGCATACATTCCTCACAATAATTGCAGCTATAAAGGCTGACACTCATCCATCAACTGAGAAAGAAGATGATGCAATAACATCAGCTCAGGAAGAAGCGGTCCAGGTTGAATCACAACAGGAGATGCCTATGACTAAGAAACAGATTCAGCTGAAGACCAATCTAGAGCAGGCTGTTGCATCTGAAGAGATTGATAGGCTTGAGCCAGCCATCAAAGAAGTGAAGAAGGAGAGTGTTCCAAACTGCACAGAACTACTAAGAAAGGTCTTATGATTCATGCACAGTAATATTATTATACTGGAATAGTGTAAGCTACGCTGCATGATCATGCAGTATAATATTAATTATATCTTATGATGTTAAACTCTGTGTGCCATTGTTTGCTAACAAGCAGCTTTCATAATGGCGTACATGCAGATACAATCTTAATTGTATTAATTTTATCATTCTACTCCATTTCTTTTTTTTGTGCACAATAGGCTGAGAATCTCCTAAAGAAATTACATGCAGCAAAGAATCTAAAAGATGCCACTGTAGCTCGTAAGCTCAATGCTCTGCAACAAGCAATCAATGTGGTGAAGAAGGGAGGCTTGGAGAGAGACCTTGAAGTAGAGATGGAAGTAGCCAACAAGTTGCTGGAGAAGGTAGGTTCACTGTGTTTGTCTTGCATCATCCACACAGTGTCTTGAAGAGTTCCGTAAATTTTAGGTGTAACTGTTCTTTTAGATTTGCTGTGCATGCATGTGACACCTAGCTGTATAGCAAACAATTCAATTATTCTCTGAGTGATTGAAATTTTAATCTAATTACAACATATTCTTGTACAATTATGCAGTTGCAACGACTGGAACAGCGCAAACGTGCTGTACTCGAGCTGTCCCAGAGAGTGATTGCAGAGTTGAAGAGTTATTCTAATCCTCCTCCTCTCGTTCATCAAGTAATGAGTGCAACATTTCTCCTCTTGGGTAACCCTGAGAAAGAGACCAAATCATGGCAAGCTACTCAGGTTAGTCGTGCAAGTTTCCAGGCTGTTGGATCTATTGTGCCTAACATAATTAATATTATTATCATGCATGCATGCATGCATGGAAAGTGTCACGGGACATGTTACTTAATTTGCAGGTGGCAATTAAACAGTTTGCATGTAACTTTATATGAGTATACTAGTTACTGTAGTGTGATATAGATTGTACTGGATTGTGAGTCTGCGAAAATGTAATGGCTATAATTATTTTCCCTGCTATACAGCATCCCATTATAGCTACCAGCATGCAATGTGACACTTCCTATATTGTTCAATTTATGCAGATTCTTATCGGTAAGACTGGAAAGACTAGTCTGAAGAGACGTGTGTCTGAATGCTCTGCTGAAAGTATTTCCCTACCAGTTGCACAGCGAGCCCTGGCTATGCTCAAACAATACGACTTTATGACTGTGCAGGACACTAGTCTGGGCTCTGCTGCATTCTACTCATGGGTATGTTGATAGGCAATTAAAACATGCAAAAAAAATCCCTTCTTCAACTGCCAAACATAACATGCTATGTATCAGTGGGTGCATGCATGGAGCTAAACCGACAAAGTGGACAGAGTAGTGGTCCAGGCAGTGTGCTAGGTTGGTTGCGGGTTTTATCAACAAACCAGAGCAGTTTGAACATATCAACAAATACAGTCATCATGCATGTTCATGAGTAAGCTTCACATTGTAACAGCGTGCTTACCATTCCTGTAACAAATCAAATCAGCACATGTAAAATCCAATAATTGCAGGCTCCCGCTATAATTACAGTCCCGCATTTACCCATCCAGTCAAGTCTGCATTTACCCGTCCAGTCAAGTCTGCATTTACCCAGCGTTGAGTGTGTCTCAACTTTGAATGTTGAGTGTGCCTCAACTTTGAATCTTATTCAAGGCGGATAACCTTGTTTGTGTGCATCCATCATTGTTTCCAGTGTGCACAGCTGGTCTACTGGACTACTACACTCCCAGTATTTTTAGTTCCTGTCCCTAGCAACCCACTATTAGTGTATAGATGTATTCTGGGTATCCATGGTTAGCGGGTCTTTTTATGGTGAGTGCTATCTATTGTTGTTGAGTAGATAAGGGCTTATGTGTTGATAATAGTACACAACCTTGACAACATAATTGTGTTTGAGGTGTCTAGTGGATAGCTTATCTCGCAGTATGTGTACATAGACCTGCTCTATGTCAACAGTGAGTACTATTATAACAGTGTTGACATGCATGCATGAGCTAAACATGCACACAAAATTATCAGTGATGTCAGTTCTCATGGAATGACAGTTTGAAGACGTCAAAACTAGTATATGGTGCATGATGACAGTCTTGATGTCACAGTTTGTTTTTCAGTGGAAGCGGATTGTTTATTGTGCCTTTATGATTTTATGTTTCAGAATAAAGCACTATGTAGACATTATTACAAATGCACGTCCATTCTAACAAAGCATTGATGTGACTATATAGCACGTGTTGAAATGAGTCCAGAGAAATCAACAAAAATTTTTTGTATGTTTGGTCTCTGATTGTGTAGCATGCGCCATAATACGAGTAATACAAACTTCAGGGTCATTTTGGGAGGGATTTCAGTCTTGTAAACCAGAGTTGAAAACTCTACAATAGTACTCGAATAGTAGCTCACCAGACTGAACTTTACCTGATGAGTAGCAATACTCCCTGAGTTTCAACAGCCAGAATAATGGTAATATACCGTGCCGGAGGCTGCACCAGTATAATATCATTTACACACACATACACCAATAGGCTGAGGGCATGATTGAAGAAGTTGAAGAACTTCACACCCAAAGATCATCACAAGAACACCATCCATGATGATGGTACAAAGAATGGCAGGTTGCATAATAATGCTGCTATATCTGTGAACTCACATAAATTTGGCAAACCGATCACTTTTAACTTCAAAGCATTATTATAGTTAATCATCATTAAAATCAATAGTATAATACTTTCAGATTCAATTCCTTAGCTCTCATTCTGCAAGAAACAACTTGAGGTGCACTTTATATGGAGACACTTTAATTATTCTTGCAACATCAGCAGTAATTTTTTTTTTATGCATGTATATGCAGTCAATGAAGTGCTCACACACAATGTTTAGAAGAAAATTATCACACCATGTATCGATAACCATATGAAAAGTTTGTTTAATAATAGACACACAAAGATACACACACACTGTGGTTATAATGTCATGTGACTAGCATTTCTTTGATGCTGTGCACCCAACTGCGACCCCAATGATGAGGATAATAAGGAGAAGCACAATAAGTGTGATCACGATACAGCACGTCAACTTGCGGGAACATTTCTAAAGGAGGAGAAAATTCAAGAAACTGAGTCTGCATGGTAATAATACCCAACAGAGAACACAATGGCCATTCAAGGGTTGTGTACATGCATGGATTGAGAAACAACATCACTAGCATGGTCACATGACTGCATGTATGACCTGAAGAGGAGCCCCCCCCCCCAAAAAAAAAGTTGCCCCATGAAAGAAACTCTGCTACGTACATCATTGCCACACTTATTATGTCCCTTTGATGGAGTTCATTGTCCCTAACCCTTCCCCACTATTGTTATGATGTACTTTACACAAGAATGAATTTTTGAGCGATATAGCTGTCCACATCTTTACCTTGAACCTAACACCTGCTTCAAGTTCTCTGTTTCCACGGGTAACGTTCATGGCAGTGGTTTCAACATGTCCTTCGATGGTGTCTGGGATGGAAGAGGATGGAAGAGGGTGGAAAACAGGTAAAAATTAAATAGTTATATACCATCAGGAGATGGGCAATATGGAAGCAGCTGGTTCATTGGACTTACTAATCTGTTCCCCTTGTTGAGTGACCATCCCTCCAATCTCATTCATGATCTGATTCAGCGTGACTATGTCATGCTGCATGACAAACATGACAGTAAAAAAACGAGAGAAAAGGAGAGTTAACAGTGAAAATCCCTTGTACAGTACACCTCCCCCTCAAGCACTCCCTAACCTCCAGTTCTTCCATTCTCTCAGCTCTCTCCTCAACATAAGCAGCTTCATTAGACACCAGGAACTCCTGCTGTTGGACTGCACGGTCGGGAGAATTACTCAAGAGTCTTGCTGATTCCTCATGACGGGCAGCACCTTCCGAATCCTACAACAACACACACACACAATGGCAATCAGTTTACAAGGTGATCTTTCCAAGTGAAAGTGCTAGTGGTTGATGTAAACGTACCAGGAACCCAGGGGAGTGTGGTGTCCCAGAGTGAGGTACATCAGGGTTGTCTTGGAGCTTGTCCATCACTCGTTGGGATATAGTCTGAAACTCATTCACAGCTCCTGATAGACTCTGTTGCACTTTCTGTGCCGCTATTTGCTGCCCCCTCTGTGTGTGTGTGTGTGTGTGTGTGTGTGTGTGTATGTGTGTGTGTGTGTGTGTGTGTGTGTGTCNTGTGTGTGTGTGTGTGTGTGCTGGTAAACACATGTAGAGACATGGATATGTATCCAATGAATGAGTGTTAGAAAACTGTCTACAATTGACAGACATTGAATCTGATACTAAACTCTCTACTATTGAAGTTATTGTGAAGGACATTGTCCAAGTAAGCTATGAATATGAACGAAACAAGAAAACAATAAAAGAAACACAAGATGCTCCCAGTTGACAAAACAACACAGATCCTCACACGAAACACCAAATTACTTCCACAACCAGTAGAATACACAAATTGTTGCATTTATCCCATTTATTTCAGGTGGACTTGACAACAACAAGATACACACACAGACACACACACACACACACACACACATGCTACAAGAGAATCCAATGGCTACAGTGCAACTCACGTCTGCTGATCCTCGAATCATCTGGTTCATATCATTGAGCTGTTCGGTAGCAGTCCTAACTTTACCCATGCTCGTCCTCATCAGAGATTGACTACAAAGACACACACAAACACAAGATCACATAATTGTAGAGCCCACTTCCTTCCAACAGCTTACATTCTTCTTCGTAACTCCTCACTGTCAGATACAGTGCCAACTTGGGTCTCCAAGGAGCGAAGGGTTTGAGCTGAATGAGGTGTAGCAACAGAGAGATCAATCATAAACAAATTATTCTACATAAGAGTTGCTAACGTACTGCTTCGACGAATTTCAAGAATAGCATTTCCAATGTTCTGTTGAAGGGAAGAGAACTCATCTGTGGGGAAGAAAAGATGTACTCCTATGATAATTGCTATTGGAACTATCACTAGTTTAGAACTTGCAACATGTGATACATCACCATGAGCATGTGACTACCTATTGACTCTGACCTATGAACCAATAGAGTGTGGACTCCAAACAATGCCTGAGTATAACACATACTTATAGAATCCTCTGTTAAAAATAACATTCAAAATATCATCTGTAAAAATTATGTAGAAAATTATGACTTATGAGGCAAAGCAGAGGTCAAAAAATGTGTACTAGCAAAATTCAGTCCATACACAGATAGCTAAGCCTCTATCTATGAAGAAACTACCTATTGCTTACTCAAGACCAATAAGAAACCACCAAACCAGGTTATTGACTTATATATAAATCAGTCATGAAACTATAAAATTATATATCAAAAACAGAAGTATACTAATAGAGTGTTTGGTGTTTGACACCATTTTAAATAATTCTAGAACGAGAATACTAACCTCTGCCTTGGAAGCCACTGCTCCTTCCAGACAGTGTACCGTAGTCAGCAGTGTCAGAACCAAAAGGATTGGCCATTGTGTCTACCTTTTCTTGAACGACCCTCACCAAGCTTCTCGTGCGATTCAGACAGTCATGTGATCGCCAGCGGATGGATGAACGTGGGTGGTATAAAAATTAATACCAGCCCCACCCACCATGCAGCCAGTTTACATGCACTAACAGTAAACTATTGCATGCATGGTCCATGCACAAGTGCTAAACCTCGATCGGCACAGCGTAATAATAATATATGTATGCATGCTGTATAGCATCATAGATAATAGCATACATGGTGCTTTTTACAATTTAGTGCACCCATGCAGTGGTACTGTACTGATAATTGTGCATAAATCGACCTTTACCATACTAGGGGTGTAGCTTAGTCTAGAGCATGATCAAAGTAACACACAGTAACAATAGATGATTGATTGATTTCAAGTGATATTGCAGAGTAAAATAGAAAGATAATATTATGCAAAAAAAATTATACTTGAATGCAATAACATAAAAATAATACAATAAGAGATACTTCGCAATCAAATGAAGTCTTTCATAGTTTTGTTGATCCACCTAACATACTTGACAACTCTAGCATAGACACCATACTTGTGTGGTAATCCACAACCATCTCCATAGTTCACTACTCCATATATAGCCCATCTTCCACTGTTGACACAGACCAATGGGCCTCCACTGTCATTCTGGCAGGCATCTGGCCCACCTTCCATCCAGCCTGCACACAGCATGTTGCGAGTCACAGCGGAGCCATAAGACTGTGGACTGCGACAACGACTGCATGTGTATGTGTGTGGAGAAAATCTAGAGCTAATGGAGATTCAACACATTCCTTTTTTGCATGTGCACACACATAATTAAAGGTCTTCAATTGGTATGGAGAGCCTACGTCTAATTCAATGAATCATCGAGTAACCCCAACATTAAAATAAAAGCTTGATTGCTAGGGAATTAATAGCAAACAAACAAACAAACATACACACCTTAATGAGACAAGTGGCACTTGTGCTTTATGCAAGAGCTCTGGTGACACTCCTGCTTGCTGTTTGAGGTGTCCCCAGCCAGTGACCGTACAGAGGGTCCCCTCCAATGGCTCTTGTGCTCTCTCTGGTAAACAGACGTAGCCGGTCTCTAAAGAAGGCCTCACTGGGTGGGCTAGCTTGATCAATGCCACGTCGTGCTCTGAACCACTAGCAAATGGACTATATTGAGGGTGCACTACGTAATCGTGGACCTGCACATATGTGAATGCAATTACGGATCGTGATTAAGAACAGAGTAAGCATTCAATAACTGAAATTCTATACCGCTGTCCCTCACCTTCACCAACTGTTGATGTGGTTCGCTGTAATCGGAGCGATTGAACACACCTACACGAACAATAAGATTATCCACGTCTCTCCGCTGGTAGGGCGAAGAGTAAAGACAGTGTGCTGCCGTTAGCAACCAGTCTGGACGAACGAGGGCTCCTCCACACAACTGTTTGTTGTACTCTGGCTCTTGACTGCCTGAGCCCAACATACTTTGAGACTGTGAACTGACATTATACTCAATGAGAACCTGCAAGGTGGGAAATTAGTAACACCACTACAATAATATCAAGAGGTGGTAAAAATTTCATAAAAATAAACAACGTAAGAATGAGCAGTACTGAAATTGAAGTAGTCATGTGCTGAAATTCTAAATCCTCTACCTGCCAAGGCCATTCCTCCACAGTGGTGACCTGTTCGCCCATCACCACCCGTTTTCTTCGCATGTGATCAGCCCCGTGCTGTTCCTCCTCTCCAGCCCTCACTCCACACAATGACTCCATCTCTCTCACTCTCAGGCGGACACTGGTGGAGTTGCTGCCCATTTCACTGCTCATGAGGCAAGTGAACACACCTTTGTCACTTGCCTGCACTGTTGTTATCTTTAAGGAGCCGTCGGGTAGCTGCACATAGCTATGACGTACTCGACCATCATCTGATTGCTGCATTTACATAATACGTCACAACTATGAATACACTCTACATTGCCTTAAATTTCCTAGAATTTTCCCTCAATTGTTCACATACCATTGCTACAATGACCAGCTCCTTGTCGTTGTGAGTCCACGTTACTGTTGGTGTGGGGTTGCCACTTGCAGAGCAGGAGAGTACGATGGTATAGCCTACAGTGGTCTGGACACAACTAGGAGGGGTCTTTGTGAAATAGGGCCGCGACCACTCGTGGGAGGGAATACTCTCAGTCAGGAGAGGTTCAGAGTGCACGTAAGGGGACACTCCAAAGCTTATGTCTTGGTAATCTACACATGTTTTCTCGATGATGGTGTCGTTGGTGTGTGTGTCTGTATCTTCGATGGGTGTGAGTAGTCCACCATGACTGGAGGGGGGAAGAGGTAGGAAGTGAGTGCTGTTGATTATCACTTCTATCTCTGCTCCAGTCTGTCCGGCTTTGTTGCTTGCCACACATCTGTAGAGGCCACGGTCGCTTGGAACAACGTTGGATATTGTTAGAGACCCATTCATGGAGACAAAGTAACGAGAATCTATATTGTGAGTGTGTGCAAGAGAGAGAGAGAGAGAGAGAGAGAGAGAGAGAGAGAGAGAGAGAGAGAGAGTCTTCATACCACGTGCTACTAGTGATCATGTTTACAACAGATTAACAATTAATTTGATTTGTGAAACCAAACAGTGTATGTGCATAGCTAATTTTTCTCATTAACCAAAGCTGGTCAAGAGTAAGTGGCTTGCCACACACATGGTCCGAAGATGATCATAAAATTAGTTAATTGCATTAAGAATGTTCTTGGTGAGCCACAACACCACCCATACATGGACCTGCACACCTTCTATGGTATTGGAGAGTAGAAAAGTGCAAGAATTTCACTGGTTTTTTTCTCAAGAAAAACAATTTGGTTCACAGACGCATCGTACGCATGTACTAGACATACCAGAATGGTGTAATTGTTGTTTACCATAAACCATAGAGTGTGCAACATGCCACATTCCCAAGGGATGTAGAGTTAATACTACTCCGACAGTGAGCCATATTGGGCTTAAAATGTCTGATTGGACATTCAAACAAGTGCAGTGACAGTTGCAGTTGCACATCAATTGTTGTAATTACAATAATTTGCCATGAATGTGCCAATCACAATGTAGACATAATCGAGTTATCCTAATATTTATAGAGTATAGCACTAAAATATGCACACATGTAGTATTCAATAGAGACCATACCAAGCATTTCACACTGATTGCCCTACGTTGGTGTTATTATCAACACACACACACACACACACACACACACACACACACACACACACACACACAGTGACACACACACACACACACACACACACACAAGTACCTCTATTGAGTGTCTCATTGGTGCTAGCAACGAGATTCCCATCCTTCAACCAGTCCACTCTCCTCGTGCTCCAGCTGACATTGCACAAGACGATGCCAGTAGTCTGCACCTCCAGCTCTTGGGGTGTAGGGGGTTCATGTACAATGGGAGTAACTGTGGGACGACAATAAATATTGCAAGGTGACACCCGCATGTACAAGTATATTACATTACCAGTCTGGGACAACAGACGACAATCAAGAGTTATAAATTGTGCATACATAAGGTGTGAAATGTCGTATGGCCATGGGCCAGTAGAGAGAACGTATGCTCAGCAGTAATGTAGGCCGGGAGTTGTTGGAACACACAAACATTGAAAGTGTGCATGTAGTTTCAGAGTCAATAGCTTTCAAGTCAAAGAGGGGACAAAGTGCAATAGTAATGGGAACAAAGACGTTGTGAATGGTAACCGATGTCAGGGTATAATTGATTTAGTTGGTCTGGGTGTCTGTACAAACAAACAAACCAATTCGTACTTGGAAACGTTCGCTTCAAGCAATTAGAGATGAAAGAAAACGTTTATTAGCATGTAAAGCTTGAGAAGCTTGTTGAGATTCCGACGTGTGCCTGTACTTTCTCTGTGAAGGAGACACTGAACTTGTATTGTGAATTAATTTGTAGTGCAGTTTAGTGCGGTTAGCAAGCGTGATTGTTTATGACTCAACTGCAATTACTCAACTTGGAATGAATCACTTGTTGACCTTATTGGTGCAGTACAAACAAACAAACAAACAAATACGTACACATAATTAAAAACAGTGGCAACAGATACCTCTATATGCATAGCATAGCATACATACTAACACATGTAGTCTCTATTAACTCACACCAAAGTTCAGCTTTTCCTTTATTGGTAGAATTTTGAGTGAAGGCACATTCATAGATTCCACTGTCACGTTCATTGAGCTCTCTAACGAGGAGCCACTTCTTCTTCCCATACTCTTTGTACTTCTTTGAGTTGAGGTCCATTACGATGCCATCCTTCATCCAGATGACCTGTGTCTTAGGACGGTGAGGTGGGGCATTGTCATGAACCTATTGTAGTAGAGACAAGAATTCCCGAGTAAACAATGATACATTTCTTCACGTCAATAATTTAGGTCATACTAGAACTAACATGCACGCATACATTTCTTGAAATATGTAATTAGATTCTGATCAATGAGTACACAACATACTTCCGAGAATACTTGCACACACAAGAATCTAAAACAATGCACACATACCTACGCATGCAACAGAGCTCAAGAATAATCAACAACACACACGTCACGCACACAATGTATGTACCTCTAAGCATTCAAAGAGAGCTTCGTCCTGAGTGTTCTGCTCCTGCCTATCCTGATTGCTACCCCCGCCAGAGTTGATTAGGAGTGTTGGTGGAGTCACCTCTAGTACGGTTCTAGTGTACACACTCTCCCACAATAGGCCGGCACAAATGCCTGTATGTGGAGACAATAGGTGTGTGCATGTGTGTACGTGTGTGTCAACATCGAATGTGTGAGAATGCAAGAGAAAATCGCAATAGATATACAATGTCATGGGATTATAAATGGCTGGAATAGGTGTATTTACACATGTGCTTTAACTTGTGGAATGTGTGCGTGTGTGTGTCTACATTTGCAAGTGTATGTGTGTGCACGTGTATTAGTAATAGACGTACAGATTACACATTCACATCCTAGCAACGCCTTCATTGCTCACATATCAGCAAATGCATTAATCAATTAGTGATAATAGGCAGTGTGGAATATCTCGGCACTCAGAACTACATTGCTGACGCATGTGCTACAGGGAACACGTGCTGAAACACGTTCTACAAGCAACAAATTATTTTGTGCTGTGCGAAGGAATTATAACAGAAATTATTTACCCATTAACCATTTCATCTCAATTAGGCTGCACGTATTGGGCGACTGTTGGTGATCAGGGCAATCAATGAGCCATATCGCCAGCCAATCTTCTAAATTTGTTCGTTAATCAATCTTACTAGCTTGAATTCAATAATATTTCAGGTGTGTGGATTCACATCACACTTCAGTACACAAGGCTAGCTAGTGTGTGTGTTGCTGTGAGCACCAAACAAACAATCAAATAGCACTTATAGCTATGGTAAAGCAAAGGCTGAGAAAGGAGTGCTAATGTGGCTGGCTATTATCCACTGCTGAGAGAACACAAAGAAATTATGGGAAGAAGATGAGACTGTGGTTGAATCCCATAATAGAGTGTGGTATGATAACTGGGAAAGATTATCCAGTGCGATCAACATCCCTTCAAAGCATAGCAGGACAGGTCATCCAGTCCAACAACCAGGTGCATTTTAATAACCTTATTAGCATAATTGTTTTAGCAGATCGCTCATCACACGTGTGCTTTTCTTATGAGAACACCGGCCTCGTATCCATCCAACCGATCATACCACGGAACACACATGCAGTGACAAACAAGAGTCATGCATGTACTATCCTAAAATATGCATACACTAAACACACAATGCCATATGCCACGAAATAACAGTGTCGATAATAAGCATCCAAAAATCCCAAGATCGGAATTCAGAGTCATGTGCATGCATATCCATTCGCCAAAGGTACTGTTTACAAGTTCCAGAGAACATATTGCAGCCATTCATAGATAGTACGGTTTCCTTTTGCATAATTGAATTAGCCTATATTGATATAGAGGAGACTACTCAATGCTGACACAACTGGTCCATATGTCTCACCTCCTACAATCGGTGGAATGCTAAAGCGCAAGGACAGTCTTCCTAAATAGTAATTACCATGTGATAACTGTTATTAATTGTTTATTAACAGCACTGATTTGTCTGTTTCAAATGGTCAACACATATGTAACACACGAGATAATACCGTCTGGTGCAAGCCATCACTCCTTTTAAAGTTTCAACAACCGAAAAATTGCTGGCAATTTCGTTTCAAAAAACCAGGGCCACATCAAAGTACATTCTAATCCTGTGGTACAAGACAAAAACAACACACTATAATTATATCCTACAAAACTTGCAACCAGCCACACATTCTTACTGCATGAACTAATCATATCATTATTTACACACGCACAAACACAACAATGCATCTGATAATATTCACAATTGCATTAGAGGAGCCATGTAGTGTTTGCATGCAAGCAAGAATGTAATGCACCATTTATATCATGCTGACAAGGTTTGGCCAGGTGTCGAGACACAAAGAAACCATCTTTGGCAACAGAAAAAGTGTAACACAGGAAAAAAATTTAAATGCTAGCAAGAGAGAGGGTATGCTCTTCTGAATGTAAGAAGATGACACCAAGTACAGGTAGGTATGTGTACATTGTTGCGTTCAAAATTCACTTCAAAGTATACATGATTACGTACAACCAGTCTCATGTAATCATTATACTTCTAATGATCGCTCTACTCTGTGAACTTGATACCCAAAATATGTTTTTTAGCATGCTATCAGTTTTTGTTTCAGACGATATTCCAACATCTAAGACCACCATGCATGCAAAGCAGGAAGATATGCAAACCATATGCAAAACATAACTGTCACATACCTTTGGTTACAAACACATACCCCTGACATGTGGTGACCGAGTGTCTGATGGCTGTAACAATACATCGGCAACTATATATTATGGTTGTTGCATGCAGTTTACAACTGTATCGGGACTCAAATGTTAGCTATGCATAGCTGGTAATCGATCTAACTCCAGCCCACCACGCCATGTGCTTGCACACACAATACAAGCAACACTTTGATACTGTCATATTCAATTACTCGAACTATGCCAGGGTAATTATGTCGCCTAGTGACAGTGATGTAACGATGCAGCTCTAAAGTGTTTACCTTGTGCCATTAGCACATTAACGCTAACAAACTACTTTGCTTAAGTACTTTAAACCTCAAATTGAAATATGTGGTCCAAAGAAAGTGATTCTAACTCATGTAGCGCAGCATACACAGGAAGAGGTGAAGTTGAAAGTTAACGGTAATTTATCATAAACAGGATAGATCATGCAGCCCTTGCTAATGAAAGGTTAAGTAACAACCGACTTGCTTCTTGGTTTCATACTTAAACTAATCATTGTTTTCATCTCAGTACAACTATATAGACAAAACAATGACTCTTCAGTCAAGAAAAGTAGCCTCAAGGAAGATAATACAGCGTTTATGACGTATTGATACAAATTTCTCCGTCACTATTGTTTTCCTACACGAACCAGGGTGCATATACAACAATGTGCATACTTTCAGACCACATGGGGATAGTGTGCTAGAGTGCACCCAATAGCTGGTAATGGGAGCAATTTACCAGACTGTGGTTAAATGGCTGGTTAAAGTAAGTGAATTATGTTCACAACATAGTTGTTCTAATAACCACAGATTGCAAGTGCAACTGATATTATTGGTCTACATACACAACTCAATGGACTCAGGAATTTAATGTTCATCCCACATGTACAAGTCACAGAGTTGGACATCAGTGACTGGCGAACAATATCTTGGGAATAGCAATACAGGGCAGTGGCAATTCTGCTTGCTTTTTGAGTGAGTGCTTTTTCTCAGCCTGGCATTTTAATTTGAGGTTTACTCATGTCTAGCAGCTGAGCTCTTATAGTGTAAACAACCAATTAATAGTTAATTTGTGACTTATAATGCATCTAAAATACAATTTCAAAGGTCATACAGTTGGAGTTGAAATGCTCACTTTCAACTGTTCGTCAAAATATACACAGAAAGCAAAATATCAACTTACCCAATATGAAAACAAGCCGCACTGATAGAATATTCTGCATGTTGATAGAGGCACACGTCGTACACGTGTCACAGCTGGCTGGGAATGTAAAAGCTCAAACAGAACTGGTCGAGGGTTCTCTCTGTGAGTCGATGCTGCTGTTCGAAGTGGCAGTGCTTTACTACAGCTCTCCTGCAGGTGTTGGACGATCCAGTAGCTGCAACAGTTGAACTGTCTGCTGTAAATCGAAGCAGCTGTGACGACTGCACTTTATAATCTAGCCCGGCGTTTTGTGCGCATGCGCAATTCACAATCTACGCGCGCATTTTTAACATCAAAGTACAATGTACAACTAAATTGGCATTTACAATTTTGTTTATGCAGAATACAATAATAATTTAGTGATAGTTTTTCTTAGGAAATATGATGTCTTTCTTAATTTGAAGGGTAGCGCTCCATCAGCATTGCATGTCCCTATCAATGAAATACACAGAATATCATACAGTACTTCATCATCACAATAATTCCAACCTCATTACATGCAGTGCTGATTACATGCACATGCACAAACACCCACACACACAAACACCAACAATGGAGACAACTGGCGCATGACCTAATGGAGGTACAGGTACAGAGCTACAAAGGTGAATGAATGGTTATGTAATTAATCAATGTTGCCATGCTTTTAGTCCCAGCTGCTGTAAAACTTTTCCTCTCTCACTCACTCACTCACTCACTCACTCAACCCACTTAACTTCTGTGTCCTATAACTATCTGGTTGCTAGGTACACCACACACCCACACCATGTACCAACAGAGACATATCTACATACACACACACACACACCTGCCCTCCTGCAGCACATGCAGCCACCAATGCATACTTTCCACCTTCCTTCTCCAGTCTGTTGGCAGCTGTGGTGACCAGTCTCGCACCAGTGGCTCCAAAGGGATGTCCAATGGACAAAGAACCTCCCCAAGTATTCAACTTCTCAATGGGGATACTACCAACCTGTATGTACACAGGATATATAAAGATACAAGTATAGCTGTCATACACCATATACAATAGTTGAAGTCCATTAGTGAAATTGACTTGGTGTAAAAAAATTTCTACTCTTTTAAAGTTCTTGTACCAAGAGTCAACACTTTGTAGGAAAATTAGGTATACATTACAAACTGAAAGGCAAACTGCCAAGTCAACAGGGCGAGTCCAGCAAACCCCACACAGTCTCTTTGGGGAAGGTAGCGACTCTTCCTATCCTGCACTATGAGCTTCCTACTAGTGTACGGCACAAACACTTGCTTCTTAGTAACCAAACCATTTGATGTGCTCACTACCCATTTTCGAGTGTAATAATGCATTTCAGGTGAAACGTGACCTTTTTGAAACTTAGAATTCCAATCCGTGCACGGACAGGAAAATGAGACTAGTTTTTATGCAAAATTAATACAAACGACTACGAGAACACAGTTATATATATACCACATTTCTAAGGCTCATGTTGGAGGTACATGCACACACAGAGTATATACAGTGAGTGTATGCTATGAAGGAGATGATATGCATTTTTGGTCTTATTATGTTAATGGGAGTAGACTGAGAAAAACATGTCACACTTTGACCATATGACCCAATCAGTACTCAATGAACGCAAGTGGGCAGAACAAAAGCGTTGCTTTGCGACACCACACCACAATGTAGCTCTAAAGGTGGCCGTTACACAGCTGACACTAGCGACAGTGTAGGCCTATATCTAGACTTGTATGGTGCTCTGTTCACGGCACTTAACCTACCAGTCTAAAGCACCACCGTGGCTGGCCAACAGTGTTGCAACTGAAACATGTAAAGGACTTTTTTCCTCCTTCTAACCTAATTTTGCAAATCGGCAGAGTATTGTGAAAGAGAAAAAGGGTATTTCTGGGTATATACATAAAACAGCATTCCTCCGATTATTGCACAACTGGGCTCATCCCACAGTGAGCGTGTGTGTGGGCCTCCACACTATTTGATATTGCTCCACCACTTCGGTATGAGCGAGTGTGTACGTACTGTACCTTGGTTGATCTCTTGATGTAGTTCTGTGCAAACCAGTCAGAATCCATTGCCTTTAAGTTGGCCAGGATCTGACCCTAGATGGCAAATTGGATAACAAGCCAATTACAAGTATTGCATGCTCCACGTTAAGATAATATTTCATTTTTTAAGAAAGCTGCTTACAGCGAATGCCTCGTGATACTCAAAGACATCAATGTCAGGCAGAGTGAGACCGAGTCTGTCGAGCAACTTTGGTGTGGCATAAGCAGGTCTGAAATTAAATTATTTTGCAACAAATTTTAAAAATAAACATTTAAATTCATGTTGTGGTACATCAACATCCTGACGCACATACATCATCACAGAAGCACAGGGTTCAAACATGATATGACATACCCAAGAAGTAGCTGGTCCTTGGGATCTTGAGATACAAACACATAGTCCCTACAGATGGCACAGTCAAAGCAAAATTCTACCCACAATTTCTTCTGATCAATACACGAGGTCATTACCTGAGATAAGCTTTGGGCTTGTAACCCAATTCAAGGGCCTTCTTTTCACTCATGATCAAGGCAGCAGATGCACCATCAGTCTGGAAATATTCACAATACACATCAAAGTAACTCGTTCAAAATGAACGGCGACCATAATATCATGAGTACATGATATCATTAGCAGTGACACAATAACGCTCGGCAACCAACACACATAGCTCACCAGAAACGATGCATTTGCAGCTGTAATGGTGCCGTGTGGTCTCACAAACGATGGCTTCAACTTGGCCATCTGCTCCGGAGTGGAC
Source organism: Tethya wilhelma (assembly GCA_964030475.1). Taxonomy (NCBI): domain Eukaryota; kingdom Metazoa; phylum Porifera; class Demospongiae; order Tethyida; family Tethyidae; genus Tethya; species Tethya wilhelma. The sequence continues at coordinate 19,030,607 of CAXIPT010000002.1, read as the reverse complement.
ACTCTAACTCCATTGTCAGATTCTACAGTGGTACCCTTCCCTGGTAAAGACATAAACCTCATTAACTAGGCATTCATATGCAAATTAAGGCAATTCCATTCATTTAGGATTCTCCTCTCAATGTGGCTCTTCAAAATAACAATATTAAGGCTCGAGAAGGGGTGTGTGAAAGCAAATTTGAGGTTAATTTGAAGACTTTGTGTACCTGGTACTTGTACTTGGAGCAGATCTTGAAGAAGGCCTTTCTTGTTGGCTTCAAAAGCCAAAGTGTGAGAGCGCCTGGCATAGTCATCTTGCTCCTTGCGAGAGATACCAAATGCAGCAGCCAATCTATCGCCACTGTGACCCATCGTTTCATTGGTTGAGAACTCGGTGATGGCAGGAAGCTAAAGAAAGAAAAATGTTGTTTTTTTTCTGAATTTTTCCCATTGAAACAAGACTTACCTCCAAGCCAAAGTGTCTGAGTCCTCCCAACATTGTACTCATCTTGGCTCCAGTAGATTTGGCCTGTGAAATTATAATTATAGATATCCACATAAATTCGGCTAATGTTCAGGAACCAATGTGAGTTCACTTTAGGCGACCTTGTTGAATGCCAGGAGTGCCTTCCGGAACTTCCTCGACACCCTGATTGGCACATCAGACATGAAGTCCACACCACCAGCTACAACGACGTCACTCTGTCCAGCTGCTATCTGGTTGTAGGCTATACGTACAGCGAGCAAGAAACACAGAAGCGGGGGGTGAAAAACAGAGAGACATATAATCACAAAGACTACAGTAAGAGCGCACCATTGCTAATAGCCATGTTGGAGGATATACAAGCCATCGTGACGGTGTGACAGGGAATGCGGTCTTGAAACCCAGCCTCCATTGCCGCCTGTGGAAGAAACACAACAAAAAGAATGAAACACACACACACACACCTGAACGGACCAACCGAAACCAACCTCTCGAGCAATGTTGCTGGTCTTCACTTCTTGTATTACAGTACCTATTACTATGTGGTCCACTTGATCTGCATATGTGGAACACAGGTGCACACATGAATTCAAATACATGCACTCTTGGCCACAGAACAACACGGCTGCACACACAATTCTTCTCTCCTCACGAGTACAATACCTGGCTTTATTCCTGTTCGCTTCAACAATCCCCTACAAATTGAAGACACACGCAATAATTTATTAACCAACATGTACAATATAGAATAACTTACTGGAATGCAAAGCGTTGGAGGTCGTGTGCCAAAAGGTCCTTGTAGCTTTAAAATGAGAGAACAAATCGAACAAATAAATAATTATGACTCAGAGCACGTAGCTACAGACACACATACCATCACCCCTGTACATATGCCTGAGAGCATTCAGTAGCATATTGCTATGGTATCCCTTACCAGCTCAACCCCCCAACTTACTCTGTGCCACTAGTGAGAAATGGTGTCCTCACTCCCTCCACTAGGACTACATTACGATCACCTCTCTCACTGACTACATGGAAGTATGAGAGAATAAACCAAGAATTATAATAATACAGTAGCCGGAAATGACTCAGTACAATAGAGGGTGGTGACCTCCCATATCGTGTACTATTCTTGAGTTGTGACCACAGTCAAGATGAGAGAGGTAGAGGTTGCAATACAGTAAATGGAAACCATGCAAAATTTTATAACTTTGGTCAGCAATCAAGATAAAAGTTTGGCATGGGTCAACAGTCAGGAGTTTGAGGTGCTCATGCAAGATCTTGACTGTGGCTACAGTTCTTAGTATGGTACATACAGGTCTTGCCACCCCCTTGACTTAGTTTGTGCCTATACTAAGAGTCTCACTTTTGGTGTTGCTCTTTGATGCAGTAGTAGCAGCAGTTCTTAGGGCTGTACCTGTGTGTGCATGTGTTCATTTGGGTGTAATTTAATTTATGTAGAAAATCAGATAATTTGACCAATACAGTGTGTTCCACAACAACCTAAACCTTACCATAACTACCCAAGGAAGTCCTGGTGAGGGAACTGCGAGCGAATAAACTGAATGAAGACATGATTTACCACTGTGATCAACGGACTGAGTCTGGAGTTTGCATCATAGCTCTCACGTGATAATCATGTGCCAATAATTAAGCTAATTGCGGCATTCGTGCGTAATCGGTACATATGGCTTCGCTCTTTGTTTACATGCCAAGACGAAGAGAGACACTTGCTCAACAGGAGTTCTCTGCCCCTCATCTCTGAGAGATCCATCCAGGTAGATTGAAAATATGACTACTGATTGTAAGTTTGTTAGTGGTTGGTACAATGCACGATGAGTTGAAGTCCACGATCCACGAAAACGGTCGTCTCATGAGCTCAGTCTCTCGCATCATTGTTCTTTGGCGTGATCCCATCATGTATTCTTTATACATGCACAACGTATCCTATCCCTCCAAATACTAATAGCATTTATACAGATTACACCACACCAATCCATGCAACAGATTATCTAGCTAAATATTTTTACCCTCATATGGATGTGATTGTCTTGTCAGAATAGTTCCACATGTCTCTGTGTAGGGTAAATCCACACCACAGAACTAGTCGTCAACCCCTAGCCAGCCAGCCAGAGTTGCTATGGGTGGTGCAGTGAGCTCAGGCAAAGACAATGAGGAACTGGTGGACAACCTCTGTAATGAGGGGTACATACACGAACCTCTAGTTGAACAGGTATTTTATGATCAGTGTAGCCATGCTCAGTCTGTCTTGGCGTAGTAGCCAGACTCCCTCTCTCAGCAAATTTCCGATTCACAAAAGTATAACCAAATCCAACAATCGCAATCATCTAAATCCTCCCATTATTGCAGAAGGGCCTGGCCAGTGAGACTATAGTCTTGAGTGTCTTATGCCAGTGTCACTGTATGTGTTTGTGTGTGTGGTATAACTAGTGTAGATAATGTGCTTTGTAAAGGACACTTCCTTGTACATTCATTGATAATGTGTTCCATGAAATGCCATCATGTTCAACCACGATGTTGTGAGCTGTACTGTCACCAACCAAAATTGTATCAGTAAATATTATTAATTGAAACTCTTAAGTTTGAAGGTGCACACACTTTCAGCACAATAATATTCTTAATCACTTTACCTGACTGCTGTATACGATTATGGCAACCTGATCTTGATAGTAATGGTGCAGCCACAGAATGATGAAACCACCTACATAAGTAACCTATCACACAAGATTCTTTTGTGCTAGCTACTACATATACACATCTCTTGTAGGTGTTCCGTAAGATTGATCGAGCCGATTACATGATCTTCCAAGACGATGAGGAGAAACTTGAGGCCTATGAAGACCATGCTTGGAGGAGAGGAACACTGCACCTGTCTGCTCCATGCATATACACCAGAGTTGTTGAGGCTCTAAAGTTTGAAAAAGGTTATTCTTTTTAAGTCACAACTATGTTGTTTTTGTTTTTCAGGGTTAATGGGTTAAAAGTTCATATTTCAAGGTACAATTGGGTTATAAATAATTACTTATGTGTATATATAATTATTGCCAGTGGGCTAAATATAATTTCAGCCTTTTGAGAGTAAAACGAAGTTTGACCTTACACTGCATGAATTTTCCAACAGGTGTGTCATTTCTCAACATTGGAAGTGGTACAGGCTACCTGTCCACAATGGCAGGACTCCTCATTGGACCATATGGCATTAACCATGGTATTGAAATCTATCAAGAGAACATTGAATATGCTTATGAAAAACTGTCCGAATTCCATGAGAAATCTCTATGGTATGACCCAGTGGAGTTCTGTGAGCCGCTCTTTGTCGTTGGAAACGGTCTTCTTCTCAGTCCCGGGAACATCCTCTATGATAGAATCTACTGTGGAGCCGCATGCCCTCCTGAGCATGCTCAATTGATGAAGAACATGCTCACTGTTGGTGGTATATTGGTGATGCCACACGAGAATCAGGTATGCACATATGTACTGCACATGTAGCTTTGTAGTGTACATTGTTGAATTGAAAGTACACTTGAGAGTTGTTATTCTTAAGTGGGCTGTTTTAGATTACTGGAGTAGCTAGGGTTGTGTTTGATGTGTGTGTGTGTGCAGCTGGAGAGCATCACTCGTGCAAGTGAGACAGAGTGGACTACCGATGTGGTACTACCCAGTGTCTCGTTTGCTCCACTCATTCTACCCTCCCAAGAGTCAGTCAAAGACCTGGCTGCTCTGGAAATAGGTGGGTAACTTAAAATTGTTCAGTGTGGTTTAAAAATTTGTGAAGTCATAGTAATAATGTCTGAATTGGCAGCTGTTGAACCTCACTCTCTGAAGCATCTGTGTCGATTGAAAGTACTCCAGGAGCTGGGAAGACCAAACTACAGCAAAACATCTGAGCTCCCTCTTCCAAAACATCTCAAGGTACTCAATGAGTTCTGTTTCTATGATTCTAATGATAAGAAAACCTGTTCACTTGTGCACTCAGGAGTACATCAACCACTATCGCGAATGGAACACTCCGGTAGAGCCAGTGAAGACCCTCTGCCCCATTGAGAGAAACAAAGACTCTGAGGAGGATGGCAGCAACGTCCGCAGGAGGAGAAGACGAGACGACTCGGCCCGTGGGGTGGACCATCCTCCATTGGCACAGGCCATTATGCTCAATGGACGAAGAGTACTGCTGTGTAATTTCAATGGAGTCACGTTTCAAGTATACAACATAAAAGTGTTTAGCCTCATTCCCAGATTCTCTAAAAATATCACTAAAGAGTGTCTGGGAATGAAACATGATCATAAAATAATTTTTTTAGTAATGAATAAATTTTCTCCCATTTCTGTTAGGTTCCCATTGAAAGTGATGACAGTGATAACAATGATGGTGAAGATGATGAGAGGCTGAATGGTGAGCACGGATCAGAAGAAGAAGAAGAACAAGATGAAGAGGACATGAAATTTGGCAATGAAGGGGGAAACCCTTTAATCAACAACAATCATGGAGACAATGGCCTCGTACCTCACAATAACCATGACAACAATGATGATGAAGGTGAAGAGATGGAGCTACTGGGAAGCAGTGGAGAGTATGCTGATTGCAAGGAGAACTCTATGAAACAAGAGGACAGTCCACCATCATCCAGTACAATGTGATCGACGACCCCAGAGCAATCAGAAATGAAAAAACCATGTACATGTGTACGTAATACTTTCAGTATATTATGGCAAAACCCTCTAAGCAATTCTAAGATTGTGTAGATCAGGTCGTGACGTGATCAATGTGTATAGCACTAACAGTCACTGTATGTATGTATGTATGTATGTATGTCTGTGTAAAGTATGTGATTGTGTTGTTTCCGTCAATCATGTCAGTCACTGCAAATTGGTCTTGTGTGTGTTCACATTCCTATCATTCATATTGTCAAATGCAATCCTCACAAATGTCATACAATTTTCAGCACATTCTCAATTTATATTCACTTCAAAAATAATTACTGTTGAACTTATAATAAAAATTGTTAATTATAGCGGTGGGAAACTGAGTATGATTTACAAGTCTGAAGAGCAAGTGAAATCAATCGTGTGTGACAGAGAGAGAGAGAGGAGGAAAGCAGAACATGCATGTTATGGTACACTATGACAAGACAGTGGCAGTGTCCAAATTCCATCTAGAATCATCTAATTGTAGGTACAACTCCTGTAATTAAGATACAACAAAGAATATGGCACACAATGTCATGAATGTGAGTCGACCTGTGACACTATTACACATACAAGAATGTGGCTGCAATGCAGTGATACCTTCTCTCTCTGGAAGACTTCTCTGTTCATTGCCTTGACATCAAGAGGGGGGTTAGGATCCTCCAAGTCCTCGACAACAGCACTCTGAGTTGAAGGTGGTGCTGCCTGTTGGGGAGACTGCATGGGGTAGCCTGATGGTACTGGTTGTTGCTGCAAAAAATTTTTTCAACATTCCACTCATCACACAATGATACAAAGACTTTAAGTTAGCAAGCTTTTAGCAGTGTTTTATACGAAACTTTCACTCGCTAAAACTTTTGATACTGCCTCTACCATTGTGGTTTCAGATCTAGTTTTCAAATGTATTCACTAGTGAATGGGCCGGGGTCTCACCATAGCATATCCTCCATATTGAGCAGCATATGCAGCCTGTTGTGGGCCTACACCAGAGTAGGCAGAAACGTTAGGCCAAGATGGGTAGTAGGATGTGGAGGTGTTTACAGAGCCAGGAGGAAAGTATGCTTGTTGATACTGCTGCACAGGCACCATGTAAGGAGCTTTACTACTGGAAGAGCATTCAAATTTCAAAATACTGGGAGGAAAAAAGGAGCAAAATAGTCTTTTTTCTTTACTTTGGTTTGGGAGCAAGTGCTGGCTTGATAGTGATACTCTTTTTGCCAAGACCCATTACCCCATTCAGTTGAGTGTAACTCCTACTGCGCTCAGCTTCATCCAGGAAACAAACGAAACCATACCCTTTACTGACACCATTCTCATCCTCAATGACTGGAGCAGAGGCAAGAAAGCAAAGAACATTCATTAGAATATTTTAAGAGAGAGTCCAGCTATTACTCACCTTTTGCATATCTGACAGACTGGTAGTGTTTTTGGAAGAATTCCTGGATGAAAAAAAAAATTAATAAAGACTTGAAGGTCCACACTTGGTTTCACCGCAGGAAAGCTCACCAGTAGCATGAAGCTGGTCACTTCTCTTGAGAGATTGGCTACAAACACACTGAACTCCTGTTGGCTGGAGTGATTTGTACAGCACAGAACTCATGCCACACTTAAACCAAAAGAGGACAACTACAACTCACTTTCCATCAATTCTCTTACAAGCCCAATTCAATTTGAACCTCTTGAGCTGTGGGTGAAAACATCGATCAAATAGAAAGTCACAAACAATGGAACGTTTGCCAATTTGTGTCATGTTGATGATGCACACATGCAACCTACTCCATTGGTTCCTGGGATAACTTGGTTGTTGAGTCTCTCCAACACCTGACGAGTCACAATGGGGTCATTGAACTCCACAAAACAATAGCGAGCTGTNTGCGCTCAGCTTCATCCAGGAAACAAACGAAACCATACCCTTTACTGACACCATTCTCATCCTCAATGACTGGAGCAGAGGCAAGAAAGCAAAGAACATTCATTAGAATATTTTAAGAGAGAGTCCAGCTATTACTCACCTTTTGCATATCTGACAGACTGGTAGTGTTTTTGGAAGAATTCCTGGATGAAAAAAAAAATTAATAAAGACTTGAAGGTCCACACTTGGTTTCACCGCAGGAAAGCTCACCAGTAGCATGAAGCTGGTCACTTCTCTTGAGAGATTGGCTACAAACACACTGAACTCCTGTTGGCTGGAGTGATTTGTACAGCACAGAACTCATGCCACACTTAAACCAAAAGAGGACAACTACAACTCACTTTCCATCAATTCTCTTACAAGCCCAATTCAATTTGAACCTCTTGAGCTGTGGGTGAAAACATCGATCAAATAGAAAGTCACAAACAATGGAACGTTTGCCAATTTGTGTCATGTTGATGATGCACACATGCAACCTACTCCATTGGTTCCTGGGATAACTTGGTTGTTGAGTCTCTCCAACACCTGACGAGTCACAATGGGGTCATTGAACTCCACAAAACAATAGCGAGCTGTCATCCTAGCAAAAAAAAAAAAAAAAAAACGTGCAGAGAGAACTATGTTCAAGAACACATGTCACTTTGTCAGTGGAAAAATGACGTAAATTGGATCCTGCATAGGTTACATTGTCATTACTTACTTGATGCTTCTGACATTATAACCACACTGACTAAATGCAGCTCTCAGAAATGCCTCATCCATAAATGGTTCCAACTGAATCAAATATATGTGTAAGCTTATCACAAAGGAATGACAAACCAACACAAGCAGATGAGTTTGCAATACTTACATCTCCCATCCAAAGCTTGTTTGGTACCAGCAGATCAGCATCAGGCTCAACATAGGCCATGATTTTGTCTGCTTAGCTGAGCTGCCTGGAGGACTCCTATCAGCTCAACTTTCACCTTTGTCACGTGACAGGCTGAGAAACCACGTGGTGATGGTTGCCATGGAAACTGTTTGTTTTCAGCACCTAAAGCAAGAAGCATACGTCAGCTATCCCCATGAGCGGCTCATGCTCGGCTCATGAATGACTTCAACATCCAGCTTTCAAACACACCATAGAGAGACCACGGCAGGACACTGTAGAAGGTATGCACAGACTGAGAGAAAGAGAATAAAGAAACGCCAACAGGTATGCATGTATATAGTACGTGTTTACTGGTGGGCAGGGGGAAATACTGAATACTTGAATTACAAATTCAGTTATAATGGGGCTGGATATGATTTGAATGGGGTTCATTGTATTAAATTGTACAGGAAACATGCAACGCTATATGACAATCAAACAGCTGGGTGATGGTACCTATGGCTCTGTTTCTCTAGCCAAGACCAACGACACTGGAGAACTAGTCGCCATCAAGAAGTGAGTAAGGATCATCATGCACATGAAACAAAGTGCTGATGTTGTCATACAAGCTGTCATATGATAACCCCACTCTGTTTATTAGGATGAAGAAAGACTACAAGTCATGGGAAGAATGCATAGCATTGAGAGAAGTAAAGGTGAGAATATGAGCACACATAAGGTGCCTCCCTCCATTGAGCTTCATCATATTATCACCATCATTGCCACTGGTTGTTTCTCCTCCAGTCACTGATGAAGCTGAAGCACACCAATATAGTTAGACTACGTGAGGTGATCAGAGAAGACGACAAGCTCTACTTCATCTTTGAGTACATGAAGGAGAACCTCTACGAAATGATTAAACATCGCACCAAGCTCTTCCCAGAGGCCACCGTGAGAAATATCACTTACCAGATCTTACAAGGACTTTCTTTCATGCACAAGCACGGTTAGCTGACTACACATTTTAAATTAATGATACCAAGGAGTCCACTCCTGGTGATATGATATGAATAGTGACAGATCATATTGGCTATGCCCTCTTGAAATGTTAGGTTTCTTCCATCGTGACATCAAGCCTGAGAATCTTCTTTGCTCTGGCCCAGAGTTGGTCAAGATTGCTGACTTTGGCCTGGCTAGAGAGATACGCAGTAGACCTCCTTACACTGACTATGTATCAACAAGATGGTGAGTCTGGGACACTGTTCATTTACGTATGTTGCAAACTTTGTCCGCCTGACCTCTATAATGAAATTTTTTTATGACCCTCCAGGTACAGAGCACCTGAAGTACTGCTTCGTTCCACTAACTACAACTCCCCGATAGACCTGTGGGCAGTGGGTTGTATCATGGCAGAGGTGTACACATTCAGACCTCTGTTCCCTGGTGCCAGTGAGGTGGATGAGATGTTCAAGATCTGTGCTATTTTAGGGACACCTTCTAAGGTTAATTTCATTTCAAATGTGTGATATCACACTAATTTACACCCGTAGGAAATTGGTATATACTCACCACACATGTGCACACACACACACACACACACACACACACACACATACACACACACACACACACACACACACACAGGACACTTGGAATGATGGTCTCAAGCTAGCTGCTGCAATGAACTTCAAGTTTCCCTCCATGGTCTCCACCAGTCTTCAGTCCATCATTCCCAACGCTTCATCTGAAAGCATTCAACTCATGACTGAACTGATGGCTTGGGATCCACACAAAAGACCGTCAGCAGTTCAAGTGAGCGACCAGCATTAGGAGACTATGCATGTTTTGTAGAGAATAAAAGTTAATTAATTGTTTTACAATTACTGTATACTAACTGTATAACTGTATATTGTATACGGTATATGGTATACGGTATACGGTACACTGTACACAGTTACGGTATACCGTATACTGTACACTGTATACGGTATACGGTATACCATATACTGTATACTGTACACAGTATGCTGAGTGGTTGAAAAATTCTCTAGCAGTGTAGGTATACATACATGTATTTCTCAACAAATTTATATAGGCTCTTCGTTCAAAGTACTTTCAAGTTGGTCAAAATCTCAACACAGCTACACAGACCACAGCCATATCACGTCCTCCCCATCCAATAGCAGTCAATGCAACAGTGAACAAGACTACTGTCCGACCTCCCCTTCTACCCCAGCAGAAAAATCAACTCATTCAGCCAAACAAACCTCGAAAGAACGAGTTTAATTCTGTTCCTGATCCACCTCAATCCGAAAAGGATGGCAGTATCACTTTATTGGATTCAGGACTAGGCCAGTCTGCTCAGGGCTCACGGTCACAGCAACGAGAAAAAGTTGAGTGGACTGAAAGCACTGAAAAGTTTTGGGAGCTAGATAGCGAGAAACATAAACCACAGACTTATGGCAAAGAAACAAAGACTGTCTCGGCCACAAGATCACACCAAAGGAGCTCATTCAATCCAGTAGTTGCACAAAGAACTAAAGGTCTTGTCGACCTTGAGAAACAGCAACAGCCAGCAGGACCAGTTGTTGGTCGTCCTTGGGGAAGAACAAAGACAAGAGACTCCATTGATATTGAATCAGTGTTGTCTGGCATTAGTCTGAGAGAAGACAGGCAGTCAGCAGGAAGGTAAGGCCCCCCTCTTAGTATTAATTCTTAAGATGCTGATTAATTTGCATGTGGTTTTTCTTCCATTCAGATACAATCAATCCATTTCTGGCAAAGCTCGGTCTCGGAACACTAGCAAGGTTGAAGCTTCAAGTTACTACATCGCTAGAGCCCGTCATTCTCCCATCAGTGGTGGTAGAAGGAGCAATGGAGGAAACAAGAGTGGAAACTCCAAGATTGCATTCGGTAGTGGTGTGCCACGATGGTCGCAGAATCAAGGTACAGCACATGACTTATTATGAGGAGACCCCTGTGTAATTTTGAACTAATTTTTCATCTCTTTCATTTATTTGCTCAGATCAACCGCTACTCCCTCTCAAGCAAAGACCAAGCATAGGACAAATCTTTGACGGCATACAGCGGGTGCACGACACCACCCAATATATCGGAGACACCGCCAAGCCATTCAAGTACTCCACCAATGCAGTGGCAGCATCCAAACCATGGAGCTATAACAACATTGGAGGGACTGATCATAAAGGGTGGAAGGCTACTGCTGCCACCACTACCACTGCTGCTGCTGCTGCTAGCAACCCTCCTGCTGCTCCTCTCGAACGAAGAACAACCAATAACTCATTGCTGTCGGGAAAGTCTTACCATTCCAGTGTGGGTTCATCAGCAAGGAGGAGAGACATCCATGGGCGGACAGATTGGTCGGCCAAGTACGTGTGTGTATATAGTATGATGATTTGTCAAACTATTGCACCTGTTTATTGACTTTTTTTTTTATTCCTGCAGATATGGTGCTGGTGTGACAAGAAATTATTGATTTGTAGAGTACAGTTTTCGTTACATTTTAGAAGCACTACTATCATGCACATGCAATTAACGTATCTGATTGTGTAATGTTTCAATCTCCATTTCCAGAATGATTATTTCAACATCCATGGCAAGTCATATAATTACAGCTCTCATAAATACTAGAAAGGTCTATACACACAATGCAGTTGATCAACAGATGCCAACAGTCACAGAATACGCACCTGAATTCATATTATCAAAAATACACAATCATATCATAGTACTATATAGTGTAAATTGTCTCCTAGGCTCCTAGCGCCTTCCAGAGGCATGAGCAGTGTGTTGAGGAGCTTCCTTTGTGAAGCAGGTTCCAAGATTGATTCCGTGCTTGAAGACAGTCACTACAACATCATAGTCAGCTATCTCCAACTCAATAGTGGAGTCCGAGGCACAAAGGAAACATACAGTGTAGAGGGCCACTTCAAATTCAGGACTTGTCCCAATGAAAGAGCTTCCCATTGGTTTCATCTGTGTGTGTAAAGAGAGTGGTGACTTGAATTGCCAAGAATGAAACCACAAGGGGTAGTGGTGATTCATGGACAAAAACACTACACAGTTTCTATGACAACCATTCAGTTACATGGTGACCAACACCTGGGAGAGGGAATGTGGCTAGCCCACAACAATCATGTCTCACCTCTCTGTTCCACTTGAACTGAATGGTGATGAGGTGGCTCTTGTTTCCCAGTTCAGGCTTCTTCCCTAGAATGTATCCCTGGTAGTCCACGTTCCCTGCCTTTTCTTGCAAGTAAAACTGGATCCAGTTGTGAAACCCAAGCACTTCTTTTCCACCTCTAGTCTCTCCAACAAACACGTGCTCAAATCCCGACGAATCAAGAGCCCTGCTGCCCTTGGTGCGGCGATACAACTTGAACCACAAGTCGTAGAGCTGGTCCTTGAACTTCCTCATGTCAGATGGACTCTTTCTCTTGGACACTAGATAACGATGGGCCCGTTCCATTACCTGTCAGTGTGACATGATGTATACAGATAGACAGCAAACATCAAACCTGTTACTAAGCTTATAATAAACCTGTACCTTTGTTTTACAGATGTTGTCAATAAAGGTTCTATTCTCTCTGATCTCTTCTGGTGTGACCTCCTCATCTTTTCCCGTACAAGTCTCATAGTTGTCCAACAGAGCTATGAAACTCTTGAAAGTTGGTCGACGCAGCACTTCATCTTTCACCCAGGTAAAAAGTGGATCTTTGGCCTTATCTTCACGCCAATAACTCTTTTTACCTACAAGACATGATTCAGTGTGTGTGGATTTTTTGCCAGTCAATGGAAGTCTTGGGACTGCTGACAAGTGATCTTCTAACCTCCTTGTAGATTGATGAGGTAGTCCACTCCAGGAGTAAGTCTATTCTCGTCTGCTTCCCACAATTCAGTGCAAATTGCACTTAGTTCTCTCTCTGGTCTAAATTTGCTGGCCATTGAATTTGCACGGTCTGTTTGACACTTTGTGCACAGATTACATAAAACCGAACCACACCCACAACTGAGATGCAATTATAGCTCCACCCAAATAATGACAAAAAGGCATTTTCCAGATTTTCATTGTGGCTCAGCCTCTACCAACAGACACTACATCATGGTTATGCTATACATTGTATATTAATGTCAATAGTTTGTGCTGGGACGGTGACTCTTGGCTAGCTGTAGTTTTCTCATCCACTTGGTCTCCTCCAGCTCTTCCTGGCGACTCATTCTCTTCCTAATTCGTCTGTGACTTGGAGAAGCCACTGACGATCCACCAAGACTAGCATGGCTGCCTGCAGTGTAAAGAGCCTCGATTGCTGTGAATGCCCATGGGCTACCCTGTGTACTCCCTTGCTGCTGAGAATACTGATCACCATAAAGAATCTGTCTCGTTCTTGGACTCATAACATCACTGTATTTCGTACGAGCAGTGCTTCCTCCTTGGCTTGTGCCCTGTGATGTGGATCCATGACTCACTGAACCTCTGTCTTCAGGTAGCCCTAGTGGTGGCAATTTCACTGGCTTGGAATGTCTTCCAATGGATGATTCTGTATCACTTTGAAGTGGATTGTCATGGCGACGATGATGCTGTGAATGAACAAGAGGAGAGGTGCTGTAGTTACCCTGTCTTTGTCCTCTGCCAAAACCATCACTGTGAAAACTGGCAGCTGATGTTAACACTCTACGAGATACATCATCTTGTGGATCCTCCAATGAAGGTGGTGCATGAACTATAAGTAGTGATCAATATTATTATTTTGCAACAATAAATAATACTGACTTATCTACGTAACTTTAGGCTTGCTCACATCAACATACCTGACACTCTTCCAGTTTGTTGTTGTAATGCAAACAACACTGTCTTTATCTCGACTAGGTGTTGACTGATGAGTAGCATCTTCTCGTCCTGTTGCTCCAACCGACCGGCCAGTGTATCAGAGATTTCCATTAGCTCTGATATCTTGTTTTCCCCATCCGTTTGAAAGTGTAGCTTCAACTCAGACACAATATCCTGTACCAATCATATCAATCGGATATAATTTATATTATAACTGTGCCATCAAATGCGCAAGGGCATTAGGCTACTTTAGCTCTATGTATGTACTACTACTCAAGCTTTTTGTAGAAACTAACAAGTCTCTGATAATCTCCATGTATACTCACAGTATAGTGATGAAAAAGGTGAATGAACAAGTATGTATTAAAAATTTAGCAGTGTAGGAATGGGCAGTGCTATAAAAAGTAAGGGAAACAAGGCAGGTGTCGATTTCGGCACATGACTACTTCATTTTCATTTTGTGCAAACTTATTGTCGTAAAATTTAATGGTTCAATAATTATTAATTAATTAATCATCAGTACATGTAATGCTTCAAATTCAGTTAGGTAATTAAGCAGTGGAGAATGTTTAAGCAGGCAGGCAATTTAAATCAAGATTTCAATTTTGGGCATTAAAAATGAAGTAGTTATGTGCCAAAATTGAGACATGCCTTGTTCCAATACTTTTTACGTACTGCCCATTCCTGCACTGCTTAAAATTTTAATAAAAATATAAGTGCTCTTATATGAAGCTTACATGGATTTGATGGGTAATCTTCTGGAGTTTTGCTGGTTGGTCTTTGTTGGTATCGTCATCATCATAGAACAGTGTCCTTGGATTGCAATTGTCATGAATGTGTTTCAAGTAACGCTGGTAGGTGCAAGTAGGCATACTTTCCTCGTGGGAGAGGATAATCCTGGCCTGCACNCATTAGCTCATCAATGGTTCGAAGTGCCTGATTATCATAAAGACAAGAAAGCATATCTTGTAATATTTTTTTATTATTATAAAGACTCATATTTTCATCAACTATGGTGCTGCAGGCCTACCTTATATGGGTAATCGTCAATAAGACTCATTCTAAACATCATGATAGCAACTCGATAAAATTTCGTAAGATCATCTGTCTCCTCCACTCCATCTGCCTGCTCCCCTCCAAAGAGTACCCAGAAGCAAATGATGTATGGTATAAAGAAGACCGCATACAGAGCAAAGTAGCGCAAAATGTCTCCAATGAGTTGACCAATGATTGCAACAAGTGGACCTAGGACACGAAACCCACGAGCAAGGTTGAGTAGTCTAACCCAGATCAAAATGGCAGCTCCACAGGATAACCTGTGCATCCAAAGAACAAGCATAGAATCAGTCTATTGATCATGCCAAGAGTATATACACTCTTGATTATGCACAGAAATCAACACAGATGCTAGTAGCACTGCCACACTATCTGCCGGCAAAAACAGAGGTTTTCTAAAACATACCTTGCCGCCCACAAGGCCAGCTGTACTCTGTGTACACCAATATCGACTACATGTAGCACTATCAGGACTCCGAGGGTAATGTAAGTGATGATATCAATGACATTCCAGGGATCTTTGAAGTAGTTTGAGGGACTCTTGTTTGTCTTAATAAGTTCACTTTCCAAGTATTTCTTCTCTTCTGGTTGACTGGAATCAGTATACTTCAGATCATTATGGAGAATTCGTGAACGTGCTCTGGTATAGGACTGATTGCAAGGGAGTATACGTATGCTAATAAAATGCAGTTCTTAAAAAAAATCTTATTAAAATGCAGTACTTTGTGCTTTCTCTTGGAGCGAACGTATTCAAGTACTTCATCCACAATTTGCTTGATATACAATCCAACAGCCAAGATCTGTGAAATATAATGAGCTGGATAATATAGGTACTTGTTACCCATTCAAAAACAACATGGAAAAACTCACCTCCAAAATAATTCTCCACACATCTCTAGGGAAAATGTACTTGTGTTTTTGTTGCACAGCAGGATATGCAATGAGTAGAGACCACGACAGTAAGAAGACAATATACAGACCAAGGTTGAGGAAGAAAAACCACCTCACACCTTTCTTCCACTTTTGCTGTATCAGTTCTTGCATGACTGGATGTGAGAGAATGTCATGGCTCTCTTCCTCCACAGCAGTTTCAAACTGTTTATGAAAGAAAGAAAAAAGAAAAAAAAACTGACGATAATATAAACCACTGACTACTCAACCTAACTTACCGGTGTTTTAACACCATAGTCTTGTTTTGCTCCAGGTTCTGGTTCAAGATGACTAAGAAGAAAGAATTGTTTTCTGTCGGCAGGTGCAACTCTGTGAAGCTGATCTAAAGCACTCAATGCCTACAGATATGCATGTGATTACAAATCATCACAATGATCTCTTTCCCCTCAGAAGGGAATACAATATTCACTAACTGTTTTAGGCATGGTCCTGATCATACTGGTAATTGCATGGTTGCCATAATTATCAACCACTTGACACTCAGCAGGAATGTCCAATGACAGTAGATAGTCAGCAGCCAGAGTTCTATCAAGCTCTGCTGCAAGATGCAAAGGAGTACGACCCATGTAATCACGAACTTCATAGTCTCCTGTAACAGCAGTTAGCATTATACACAGGGTGAAAATAACTGTAATATGTGAATATAGCATGTGACAGTTCTTGCAGAAAAACTATTTACCTTCATATTGAACTAGCACATGCAATGATCTCAGAGCATCATTGCGAGCTGCATAGTGGATTGGTGTTTGTAGCTCATTCAGTGTCCTCTCTTCTAATTCAGCACCATGCTCCAGTAGCCACACAACCATCTCCTTGTGGTCTGAGCCAGCTGCCACATGCAATGGAGTCCTACCACTGCTGTCCTTGGCATGAATGTCTGCACCTTTCTCCAACATGAAGTTTGCAACATCTGTATCCCAGTTTGAAGCTATGCTATGGAAGACAGACTGCCTTGTACTCTCGGCAACTGAATTGACATTAGCTCCAAGTGAAATGAGATGTTCGATCTTGTTAAAGTCAATATCATCAGATTCTGATTGAGAAAGCACAGTGAAGTATCTCAAGAGGCCATTAGCAGGATCTTCCTCTTCACATGTAATTAACTCTATTATAGATGAAAATTGTCACAAATTAGCACATTCTCAAATTGCTCACACTTGCCACTAAGCAACATATAGCAGTGAGTAACCATAACAACAAACCTATCAATATTATGCACGAAATGGTACACTATCCACATCAAGTCATTATAACCATAGAGTCCTCTACACTCTCAGTACAAAACTTTAGCCAATGAATCCAATTTACCTTCTCCTTCTCTTGCTTCCACTGCAGTAGGTTTTGGTCCATCATTACGACTAATGATATTATTTCCTTTCCATGAATTATCATAACGGATAAATCTTTTGCCCATCCTTGACTCTGGTCTGCTAGGAACTGCACTAGGTGGACTTGTTGCAGCAACAAGAGCAGCCATGACATGGCCCTCACTTCTCATGTCATCATTTTGTATCTCAGGTTGATCAGGAGTTGCAGGAGCAACTTTGCTGCTTTTAGTAATACCAGATAACTTTCGCATATCAGCAAGAATCCAGTTTGCCACTATCAAAGAGGATTAATTCTCACTTTCATCACTATTCTATGCCGTAAGTTCATTGTGTCTACATCCGTTGAGGGGCGTGGCTAATCTAATGAGCTCGCTCTGACATCATGTGATGTCATATGACATATCTTTCAGATTGATCAGACCCAGAGACAAAAACAGCTCGATCTGACAGACTGGGCCCAGGCCTTGTTTTGATTCCACTGGCAAGTTGCAGCCACAATGGATTTTGGTCACTGAAGCAAGCCCACGTGCATTACTTCATTAGCATTTATACTAAAATTTATTTTTTTGATTGCGCAATTGCGCATTGCATCATCAAGTCTGTTTGACGTAAAATAATTTCCGGCATGTACGATTGACCGTATGACCTGACATTCCTCGATCTGGCCATCCTATTCACATGATCATAGAACTAGTTGTGTGGCTGGCTGGAACCATTCACTCTGTTTTAATATTGGGAGTAGTGTCTGGCTGTCGCGAAGCAAGAAAGCCCAACTTGGCAAGTAAATTTTGTAAGTGAAATAATAAGATCTAATTAGAAATTGTAAATCAATGTTGCGGTAAACCACAACTGGTTTAATTAGCCTTGTGACATGCATGTCACAAGGTTCAGCATGCAGCAGATCACATACCTGTTAGGTTTCCTTGCTGTGCCACTGCTAACCGGCAGGGTAATTTCGATGTTCTTGCTATGAACACTATTCAGCGGCGACTTTTAGAACTTAATCAGATCTGCTGTTCAAAAGTCTATTAATTAAATCTGGACAGCATTCATAGCAAAGAAATTAGCTAGCACTAAGACTTCGGAATTAACCCATGTTTGAAATTGCTCCGCTTTGCCTTACCTCACTGGTATCATAGTCTTATGCCAGGGTCATATAGTACAATCATACCTTTGGCTGCTAGCACTGTTTGTAGCAGTGATGGTGTTGTCACTAACACAACACACAGCCAACTCTATGATTGCACAGCAATTTAAGGGTTCTCGTTGGTAATATGGTGTAATTGCATCCTGTTTGTGAGCATGAGAAAGGAAGTTTGGTGGTATAAGTGCATGGTACACACGGCACTAGATGTGTGACCAAACACAACATTCTCGGTTATACAGGCATTACAAGAACATCTCTAGGAACAGCATTCTATGTTGCTATACAAAGAGCATTAGAACTGATAACATACTAAATCAGTACTGAGTCGATTTAATAATAAGTAAGTCTCAAATTGATCCATGCTGAGAGCTAGGCTGTACGTAGTCAGTCATGGACGTCACTGATTGGAAGAATGAAGACTTGATCTTTGCATGTTATGGGAAAAATTATTCCCAAGCCATTGAGCTATTGGAATTGGGCGCTGACCCCAATGTACGCCCCCCTGAGGAGTGGTGGGAGGATGATCCTGACAAATGGAAGGAATTCTTTACCCCGCTTCACTTTGCCTGCAAGCACGGCGAGCTTGAGTTTGTCAAGTTGCTTGTTGAAAAGTACAAGTGCAATCTGAACACCCGAGATGGTCAAGTAAGGTCACCGTTGCACATTGCTTGCCAGTATGGTCACTTGAGTGTAGCTCAGTACATCATTGAGCAAAAGGGTGACTTAAGCATCTTGACGGACACATCTTCGAGGAAGATGACTGCTCTTCACTACGCTTGTCAAAGTGGACAAACAGAAGTTGTCGAGTACCTTGTGGGGGAGCTAAAGTGTCAGTTGGATGTATTCGACAGTGTGAATCAGTCTCCACTCCACATAGCTTGTGAGAAGGGCCACACTCGTATCGTTCTTTGTCTCTGTAAGCACGGTTGCAAGCTTGAAGTCCGAGATAACAATCAGTCAACCCCACTTCATCTTGCTTCTAGAAATGGCCACACAGACATCGTGAAGTATCTCTTGGACCATGGCTGTGATCCCGACACGACTGATGGTAATCTGTGGACTCCACTGCACTATGCCTCTCAGTACGGCTACATTGACATAGTGAAGAGTCTCCATGCTCACGGTTGTAATCCAGAGCCAGCAGACCGTGAGCAGTTAACGCCATTGCACATAGCCGTCAGCCAGTGGAAGTGTGCGGATAAGTTGTCTCTCGAAGTGGTGAAGTTTCTTATCAATGTAGCTCATGTTTCAAAGAGTAAAACAGCCAATGGAGAAGATGCATTTTCCTTTGCAAGCCGAGAAGGAAGATTACAGTTGATGCAATTTCTGGTAGTAAATGGCCAATATGATGTGTCTGTACAAGACAAGGATGGAAATACAGCATTGCATTTTGCCTGCAAAAACTCCAAAGCCTTCAACTGGAAGCCGATAACCCAGTGGTTACTTGAAGAAGGTGGAATTGATCCTAATGTCGAGAATAATGCAGGTGAGACCCCATTTCAGCTGGCTACCAATAATGGAGTGAAGCTCGATCTCATACGACATGGTGCAATGCCAAGTGACGTGTACGAGGTATATGGCAGGGGTCTGGGTCTGAGAAGACCACTCCAACCATCGCTCGATTTCTTCGTGGTTGGAAGCTACTCAACTGGAAAGAGTACCCTAACAATGTCCTTCCAAAAGATCTCCTCCAGATTCATGAGTATCATCAACCAAAGAAGAAGAGTGTCGGGAGTGAGTGCCAAGACTGCAGGAATAGTTTCCCAAGAGTTCAAGAGCAAAAAGTATGGCCACATTTCCCTCTTTGATTGTGCAGGTCGGATGGAGTTTCACGACAGTCATGCTGCACTGTTGAATAATGCCATCCAAGGTGTGCCGCCTGTGTTCATCATTGTTGTGAATCTACTCCAGAGCCTAGAAGAAATCCAACAGGATGTGCTCTATTGGCTTTCACTCCTTGAGAGCCAGTGTTCGGCGTGCAGTAATGTAAATATTGTCATAGTTGGAAGCCATGCAGACATTCTGTTGACAAGAAGAGAGAACCCAACTCAGAAACTTGAGCAAGTTATTGGTATGCTACCACAGTTCAGAAGCCTCAACCCACCGACTTCCATTGCTATGAACTGTCAGTACCCCGAATCAGCAGCAATGACTCAACTTCGTAGGATTGTGAAGAGGATAAGCGATGCTACACACACTTCGCAGATCATCCACTTCAACACTCATTGTCTTTTTGCTTTCATCCTCAACAGATTTAGGAGGTCCTATGCTGTGCCACTGAGACAACTCCAAGCCGATGTGCAGCGCGAGAAGAGTTCAGCAACTGAGCATAATCTAGTCTATTTTCTTCCAAACAGCCTCTCAGCTCTTCACAAGGTGTGCAAGGAGCTCAATAATCAAACACAGCTGCTCTATTTGGTCAATCCTGTCACCATCCAGGACAGCTGGATTATTGTTAACAAGTTGGCTCTCCTCTCAGAAGTGATTGGCACAATATTTGCTCCGACTGATTTCAAGCAACACGGAATGCACACGTCCAGCATGGGTATAGTTCCTCTGTCGACAGTCACTCGGCAGTTCTCCCACTACGAGCCTGAAATGCTAGTGGGCTTCTTGTCTACTCTCGAGCACTGCTTGGAGCTATCGTACCAACAGATCATTCAATCGTTCCCACAGCATGCAACGAGTGATTTCAAAGATGTCACTACACAAGAGCACCATTCTCCCGATGAGCCCTATTTGTTCTTTCCTGGCCTCGTCACGTTGGAAGCACCCCCTGACGTATGGCAGACCGATCCCAAATACAATCACTACTGTGGGTGGATCGTGCAATGCTCTCACACTGGCCAGTTCTTTACACTCCATTTCATTCGTGCGTTCATCATGAGACTTGTGAAATCACTAACTCTGGATCCCGGCACATCATGCTGTGAGGATGCAGATGCACTTCATCATGAATGCATATTGTGGAGGAATGGTTTCCACTGGAAAGACAGCTGTGGAGTCGAAGCACTAGTTGAAGAAACATCACAGGCAAAAGAAATTGTTGTTCTGGTGCATTGTAGCGATGGCTGTATTCCGAAGTGCCTTCAGATTCGTTCACACATCATTCAAAACATCCTCCAAGCTGCAAGCGAAATGTGTAGCAGTGTTGATACAACTGAACTGTTTGTTCTTCCCACTGAGACCATGCAGCATCCTCTTAAACCAACTTCACACATGGATACGTTTAACCTAAGAGATATTGCTAAAGCTGTTATTTCATCATCAGCACCTACAATAGTAGCATCTATATCTGGAAAATCGCTCCCTCTAGAGGAAGTAACAATGTTCGATCCATATTCAGGACTAGGAGAGCCCCTACTCCAGAAACTGTTTAATGAACAATCCCATTCTTATTACTGCCCACTCCCTGATGGATTGATAGCCCAGCTAGCAACAGAGATTCAGGCTTCAGACAAGAAAGAAATGTTTGCCAAGATACTTGTGACAGAGTCCTCTTCCCATAATTCTGAGCAAACTCCAGTCACACCAGCCGTCGAAGCTGACAACATTGATATTGAAGCAATACTTCAATCATGGAAGCAAGCATCTAATGGGACACCCCAGTTGCTAAGAGAAACTCTTGACCAGTACAGTGCTTTTTCTGGAAAATCCCCGCTGGTAAGTTATGGTTATACATAGCTAGTGTACTGATTTTATGCAATGATGAGATTTCCATGTGAATTTATTGTAATTGTGATCATACAATCATACAATCATACAGGTCCTGGCAAATGTACTCCAGCAGTGACTACTGGATACACGTTCAAAATAATATAATGTGACTATAATAGTATACTATTTTCATTGTTTTTTTATGATTTTTGTTTACTCAACTCTTGTCATTTTCAACTAGTTTTGTAAAACTTGTATGTAATTATGTGTGGATGTCATTAACTTTTTCAAGGTTTAGAATGATTAGCTACTGTTTGTTTTATCTCAGCAATGTCTTCTCCCAGGCTGGTTATTTTGTCCTCCTGCTGTTTGATTCTCTTTGTCAATGTCTCAAATGTGAGAGAAATTTCAGACATTTTCGTATCCTCTTCATTTTTATGTTTTTCCCTTTCTGTTTGAAGTTCAGCAACTATATTCTGTAACACAGAAAAATGCACAACACATGAAAATTTTTCACGATTAATGCTTACATCAGGGATCGACTGAATGACAGAACAAAAAATTAGTTTTCATACATAGATTTGACGGATTCTCTTCCCCATTTGACTTTGTTTCATAAAGCTGCACTCTTCCCCTGCTGTCCCACAGACACGCACAATGGGGTTGCATTTGTTATGAATGTATACCAGGTAACGCTGATAAATGCACTGACAAAGTTTCTCCTCATATGACTGGATGGTTAGTGCCTAACAACAAACAAGTTTTTTTGAGTTTGACTATATGGGGATGTAGCATTGTGTGTACAATAACATCTTCTATAACAATACCTGGTGGAGCAGGGACATGGCATGTGTTGTGTCATATACCTGGTGAAATGTAGTGTCTAGAGAGAGATATTTATAATAACATACATTCATAACAACATCAAATCTGTATATACAAAACACTGACTTTTAGGATCATTTTCACAATCAAAAAATAACAGATCAAAGGGCATGGTACGTGTATACACTCACTGATGGCTGCAACAGCAAATGGCCACTTTTTACCAGTCAAGTTAACACCGACAATTGCCGTGATCAAGAAGAAAGTGAGAATGAGCAATGCACCCATTAGCTCATCCACACTCCGATATGTCTATAACGTAAACAAGCAAACAATATGGCGTCTATGCATATATTCTGTATCAAAATCAGAAATCATACAGCAAAAGGATACTCATCCACAAGGCTGATTCTGAACACCATGACAGCTACTCGATGGAATCCAGTCAGGTCTTCTCTGTCCTCGACTCCTTCAGACTGCACTCCTCCAAACAAAACCCAGAAAGAGATGACGTAAGGACAAAAGACTATTATGTACACAATGAAGTAGCGATACAAGTTGTCGATCAAGTGGCCAACAATGGATATGAGTGGACCAATGAACTGAAACCCACGGGCATACTTTAGCAGTCTGATCCATATCAAAACTGTACCAATACACGATATCCTGTACGTATTACATGTAGTTTACAGTATGTAGTCATTGATCATTATCATACTGATTTTTGTGCTGACCTTGCAGTCCACAAGGCCAGTAGTTTATTGTGCAAACCAATATCAACTGCATGCAGCACTATCAGAACTCCCAGCACAGTATAGGTAACAATGTCAATGATGTTCCACGGATCTTTGAAATAACTTGGAGGACTCTTGTTGATCTTAACTAGCTCACTTTCAAGGTATTTCCTTTCTTCCAGCTCATTAGAAGTAGTGTTCTTTAAATCATCAATAAGAGCTTGGGAACGCAATTTTCTGTGTTGCTATAGGAATATACATACCACAATTTGAGCTATTATGTAGAAAACAAAATATACTTCATTATAATCGAGTTGTAGATCTGACTCAGCAAGATTCACCTTTGTACTATTTGATGACTTTACCACCTCTGTTACTTCTTCCAGAATCTGTAGTAAGTATGTTCCTATGGCTGTGAGCTGCACATGCATGCATGAGTACAATGTTGGTTAAACCAATCTCTAAATTAATGACATGTCATAATAAACCTGAAGTATGATTCTCCAAACGTCCCTTGGAAATGTGTAACGATCCTTTTCCAGTAGTGATGGGTATGCAATGAGGATAGACCACGACAGTAAGAAGATAACGTAAATCGAGATATCAATGTAAAACATCCACTTTGCAAATTTAGACCATTTTTGTTTGGTCAGCTCTCGCATTACTGGGTGGTAGAGGATATCATAGTGCCCTGTCTCCACTGCCATCTCAAACTGCATGCAGATTATATTGAAAATTTGTGAGTGGGTATAAAATTATATCTTTCAAACATCTTTCGAACATAATTATCTTTCGGACATATCTTTCAAACTTAAACTCATACATCTATATCGTTTGAATACATCTTTTAAACATATTATACCTTTGAAGCATACTATAATAATTATATTGTGTTGATTGCCACAAGGATCATGTATACAAGTATACAAGTATACACAAGGTGACATACTGGTGTTTTTGTGCCTTCTGTAAGATCAACTCCTGGTTTAGGCTCCAACCCAGAGAGGAGGATGAACTTTTTCTTACCAATGATAAACTGTAGCTGATCCAATGCAGCAAATGTCTACACAGTACAAAATAATGTAATATAAGATAATAAATTAAGCAATCATAATTGTAGTTAGTATCACATACCACTACAGGCATTGTCCTGATCATGCTGGTCAAAACATGATTGCCAAGGTCATCAACAACACAGCATTCAGCCGGAACATCCAGTGATAGCAGATGGTTTGCAATAGGTATCCTACGGAACTCTGTTGCCAGGTGTAATGGGGTACGCCCCTTGTAATCTCGAGTCTCATAGTTGGCTGTCACAAAAAAAAATACAACTGTGAGAGAAATGAGTCAATGTACTACATTATTATTAGATAGCTTATTCATTTTCCAAGTGTTTGAGTTTAAAACACACCTCCTCTTTCAATTAAAGCTTGCAATGCTTGAAGTGAACCACTTTTGGTTGCATAATGGACTGGTGTTTGCTTCTCATTCAGTGTTCTCCCTTCTAGTTCAGCACCATGCTCCAGTAGCCACACAACCATCTCCTTGTGGTCTGAGCCAGCTGCCACATGCAATGGAGTCCTACCACTGCTGTCCTTGGCATGAATGTCTGCACCTTTCTCCAACATGAAGTTTGCGACCTCTATATTCCAGTTGGAAGCTATGCAATGGAAGACAGATTGCCTTGTACTCTCGGCAACTGAATTGACATCAGCTCCCAGTGAAATGAGATGTTCGATCTTGTTAAAGTCGATATCATCAGATTCAGATTGAGAAAGCTCAGCAAAATATTTAAGAAGACCATAAGAAGATTTTTCTTCTTTAACTGCATAGTGTATACATCAAAACATGATAATTGGGTACAAGCCGAGGTGTGATTTCTAACACTTACTAACAGATATTAGCATGTACAGCTATGGTATTTACAAGACTAAAGCAAATAGATTTTCTTTACATACACATCTTCTTGCAGATACTGATAGACTTACAGAGTCTTTTGCTAGCAGAGTTGCAATCTATGAGAGTCTCAGTGTTCACACCTGACTTCCAATCACAATCAGTTCTCCTGAAACACTTTCTGGATTGCCTGTTTGCTTGTTTCTTTCTACCTAATTGTGTTTCTTGTAAAGAAGTAGTTGCAGTGCTGCTGCTCAAATTCTTGGAAATATTGTAGTCCATCTCTAAAATGCATGCAGCACTTTGACATGCATGCTGCATGCAATCTAGTCCAGAGTCAAGTCCTCTGACTGCATGTATGCCACACCTGCAGCTCCACCCATTCATCATTAACGTGTTGGTGTGCATTATTACGAATACTTTCTGACCAGCTGTGATACAGTGTGAGAGACACCTCAATTTGTGATGAGCACCGATCAAGAGTACAAGCCTCCCTCATGGTAAGAGAGCTGACCAAAAGCTCTTGTTAGATCTTGATTATATTCGTATGTCTGTAGGGCTGGGATCCCCCCATCTGGCTTGCATCTGGATGTTGTAAAGAATGGCACTGTTTTACAGGTACAGTGAAGCACATTTGAATGCACTTCCACATGCTAAGTGAATGTGATAAACATTTTCATGTTTTTATGCAGAAATTGCTCCTGGATGATAAGAGTCACTACATATTTGGCCGAAACAAGGACAATTGTGACTTTCCTCTTCAGCATCAGAGCGTATCTCGACAACACGCTGTTCTAGTTTACCACAAACACCTACAAAGACCGTTCCTCATCGACCTTGGAAGCAGTGAGTTACCACGAGAAGAATGACCAAATAACTACATTATTCTACACGCACACATATCCCTGTAGCTCACGGTACATTCATTGGTTCTTTGCGGTTGGAGTCCAACAAACCCACCCAGCTGCCTCTCGATACAACAATAAGATTTGGAGCTTCAACACGATCGTATACTTTAAGAGAAAAACCTCAAGTGACTTCGGTCTTAACTGCAGAGGGAGAGCTAGGGGACGGAGTGGAAGGAGGGACATTGCTTGGACTGCCAGAGTTGGACAATGAAGTTGATGTATGCTTTTTTTTTTGCTGTTCCCAATTATATCTATGGTTGCAGTAATGCATGGCTGCTTGTATGTAGTGCATTTACACACACACACACACACACACACACACACACACACACACACACANCAAATCTCAATGGTTGGAATAAACGAGAATGAAAAACCTCGCAAGAGAAAGAACAGACCTCGCTCGATTACATTCGCAGAAGATGAAGAGATCATCAACCCTGAGGACGTTGACCCAACGATTGGCAAGTTCAGGAACATGGTCACGACAACCATATTACCCACCAAGGTAATGATCCACAAGGGTCTTAGCTTGCTGTCATGAGTCATTGACTGTTGGCCATGCATTCTTCAGAAACAAAAATTAGAAGGTGGTGCTGCAAAGGTCACCTCCCCTACTAGTCCTACCATCAATAAGTTCACACAGCCTCTCAGGTCTCCCACTGCTCTCTATCAGGACATGAGTCTTCCCAGCGTTGATGCTACCTCGCCCTCTACCCTCGGAGGATTCTCTGGAAGCCTCTTCTCCAAGACTATCTCAGCTGGTAGGTGTATTTGTCACTTCCACTCACCTACACCCACCCACTTACCCACACACACACACACACGCACAGCTCCTCCAGTTGCTAACCCTTCAGATACACCTGTGCAACCGTTTCCCTCTCATGCTGCACTCCAGTGGGCTCAGCCGATGCACTCAGCTGTTCCTCTACCTTCACTGTTTTCTGATGAGGCTGAACCAAGAAAGAAGAAATATGCCAAAGAAGCTTGGCCTGGCAAGAAACCAACTCACCATTTACTTGTTTAAAATGCAGATCATTTTAAATTTATAATTTCTGATATCAGTCTATAATGCATGTCCTTTGCATGCATAACGGTATATGCACCAGCAATTTTTCGACCATTTACCTAAATTCCAGTAGTGATCTAATTGTGCGAAGTAAATGTTTCTTTACGCATGTTGAAGAGGGAGCTACAACTCTCAAGTGGTGAAAAGGGTTTCTTTCTGCCTTTGCTGAGCACCTCATGATTTCAAAGTGGCAATCATGAGTGGAGTACAGAGAATAGGTTGCCTTCTCGCATTATCATTGATTATCGGTTATTTTTCGCCCAGCAGTGGGTTTTATATCCCGGGAGTCGCCCCCACTGAGTACAGCAAAGATGACAAGTTGGAGATAAGGGTGAGAACTTATGAGATGTTTAAATTTAACTACACATTCAAACGCAAGTACTACTTCTGCTAGCAATGCAAAAAATTTTTTTCAGTTGGTTTTTTTTCTATTTAGTGCACACCCTCACTAAATCTGTTCCTATGTACTTAACATATTCTGCACACACCTGAAAAGGCTGTTAAAATGACCAGTGTGAACACACAGTTGCCATATGAGTACTACACGTTGAAATTTTGTTCGCTTCCTCAAGAGAAAGTCCATTACAAGACTCTCAATCTAGGTTTGTATACAAGCTAGTGCTATGTACAGTGGTTGTATGAGTGTGTGTGTGTGTGTGTGTTCTACTATTATTCAGGTGAAGTTTTGAGAGGAGATAGGATTGTCAATACACCATATGAGGTACATTAGTGACAATGAGTTAACTACATGCCACTTTGTGTGTGTGTGTAACTATGGAGGAACTGTATAACTGTAGTTGTATGGGTTGAAATGGAAATGGTGTTCAATACAATTATTGGCACGTGCACTGGCCATGCTCTCATACCACTGACACAAGGGATCATCCATCTCCACTGCAGGTGAACGTATACAAGGATGAACCCTGTCAGGTGCTGTGCACCGTGGATTTATCTGAAGGTGAATCGAATCAGTTCATTGAGAGAATCCATCAAGACTACACCATTCACATGTTAGTCAATGAAAATGAGTGTCTATTGAAAAGCTGCACGTGTTAAGCAAATACCTCTTCTGGGTGACTTGCACGCAGTGCCTAATGTGTGGCATAATATTATGGTGCTGGTGTAAAAACATAGCTGCATACTTTAGAAGTTAATTTTTGTAATATGTATGTATGTTTGGTATTTCTCTGTGTGATGTCTGCTATTGTATCTATCTGTGGTTTTGTCTAGGCTTGCTGACAACCTTCCTGCTGCCACTGTCTTTCGTAACTTGAAGACCAATGAGCTTCAGTACGAGGATGGATTCAAGTTGGGCTTTGTGCACGCCAAGCAGGCCATCCTCAACAACCACCTCACTATCATCATCAAGTACCATCAAGTGACAAGGTAGGCCCACAGAGAGTGGAGGGAGGATTTGGGCTAGCTAGACTAGCTTGAGGTCAGCTAGTGTTGTTAAAATTTTACTGTGATTGCACACAAGTATGTAATTCTTGAGAGAATATGTTTTGCGTACACTATGGATATCAAGATTTTCAACTCTCTTATCATAGTAATTTTATAGCTAGTATGCTTACTGCGAGTTTCCCTATCATTGTGATGCACATGCTATTCCCTCAGGACTGGTAAAGACCCAGTGTATCGTATTGTTGGCTTTGAAGTGGACCCCCGCAGTGTGTCCAGCGACTCACTCAAGATGAAGGACCCTGAGAAGCAGACAGCAGAAAAGAGAGAGAGTGGAGAGAAATGCATGTTTCCTCAAGACTCTAAAGTGTACAGCTTGGAAAGAAACAGTACGTATCTCAATTGCGAAAATTTATAGCGGCGAAAATTTCACGATGTACAGTACATCTCAATCATACAAACATCTCACATTCAATAGCATTATTCTTTGAAATGTGAACTACAATCACTTTAGGAATTGTTTATTGTTTTGCTTGCAGAGAAAAATCAGGTGACGTTCACGTACAGTGTTCTGTGGCAGGTCAGTGATGTTGCGTGGGCCTCAAGATGGGACAGCTACTTGAAAATGAGTGACGTTCAAATCCATTGGTTTGCCATTTGCAACTCTGTAGCCATTGTGCTCTTTCTATCAGGTGGGTATGTTGGTATTACATCTGCAGGGTGTTGGTGCTACAAGTATGTTTATGTTAGGGTTAGATAAAACTGCTTACAAATGCCACTTCTAATGGATCATTTTGAGGCCTGGTGTGAACTCTTGAGCTAGTTTGACTTTAGATATGATCCTGTGTCTTTGAAACTTGTCATCAAAAGCTCTCATCATTGAGCTAAGAGTTGTTCATGGTTGTACCTTAAAGTGTACCTTAAGTTTGTAGTCCGGTGATTTTGGCTTGAGCTTGTGTTCCCTCAACAGCTCATTAGGAAGTTATATAGGGCGTATTGCTGTGTTATGGACACTGTGTACCCATCCATCCTGTTCGCGTAATTACTGCTACTAATATGTGTGTTCAATGGCAGCCAAATCGATACATAGCCTACAACATGTATACTGTTGTACAATACGTATACTGTTGTATATATGTAGGCATTTTGGCGTTGATCATCATCAGGACACTAAGGAGGGACATTGCAAGATACAACAAAGATGAAGAAATGGTATTCTAGCACGCACGCACGCACACGCACGCACACACACACACACACACACACACACACACACACACACACACACACACATGCTCATATTTGACTATACTGACATACAGGATGATGGGTTGGAGGAGACTGGCTGGAAGCTGGTTCATGGAGATGTCTTTCGACCTCCACGCTTTCCCACAATGCTGGTTGCCTGTTTGGGCTCTGGAATCCAACTGTTGTGCATGGTCATGATCATTATAGGTACGTAGGAAGTAAACAGTGTGGTGTGTGTAATACTGTTGTCTCTTCTCTTACACGTCTTCCTTCAGAGTAGCTGCCATTATCAGCCCTGCAACCCTACACACACACATAATAATTATTTGCTTGACCCTTAGTGGTGGTGGTGGTGGTGGGGGGCACTCAATGCATGATTGAGTGTTGCAAACCATAGGTCATACCACAATGAACCCATCCAGTAACAGGCAATTAACCTATAAAGACTTTGGTTGCTAGGCAATGGCAAACACACACACACACACACACACACACACACACATACACACACACACACGGTCTCGCTCTCTCCTTCTCTCAGTGTTTGCCATGTTTGGCATGCTCTCTCCTGCCAGTAGAGGGGCTCTGATGACAGCTGCCATAGTTCTCTTCATGTTCATGGGGTAAGCACACATGTGGCCGTGTTCTCTCTATGCTCATTGCAGTGTTTATTACCGACAAATTGTGCATACTTCTATAGTTCTATTGCTGGCTATCATGCCGCTAGGATGTTCAGAACACTCAAGGGTACCAGTTGGAAGAAAGCCGCTTCTCTTGTAAGTCGCACTAAACCCACTGTTCACAGCTTGTTCCACCCTCACCCACACCCAATACACTCGACTCACTCTCACTCCATGTGTGTCATATGGCATATATTACATTACAATGTACAGACGGCAACTCTCTACCCCAGCATTGTGTTTGGCACTGGATTCTTCCTCAACTTCTTCATCTGGGGGGAGCATTCATCCGGTGCTGTGCCATTCACCACCATGCTGGCTCTCCTGTGCATGTGGTTTGGGATCTCCTTTCCCCTCGTCTTTGCTGGGTTCTACTTTGGATATCGTAAACAGCCGTACGAACATCCCGTACGTACCAATCAGATCCCGCGTCAGATTCCCGATCAAGTGTGGTACCTGAACCCTTTTGTGGCGTAAGTGACACTTTATGTTTGTGTGTGTGTGTTTGTGTGTGTGTATTATTCTAAAGTGCGTTGATTCCTTATCTGTAGCTCTCTCATTGCTGGTATTCTCCCATTCGGTGCTGTTTTTGTGGAACTGTTTTTCATTCTCACTGTAAGCAAACCAATCAATGTGCAGTTAATACAAATGCACACGTGTGTTGCATCATAATTGCAGTATTAATTGGTTTCCAATGACACACTCATTCTTCTCTTGTAGGCCATCTGGGAGAATCAGTTCTACTACCTCTTTGGCTTTCTCTTTCTTGTCTTTGTCATCCTAGTGATTGCTTGCTCTGAGGTGTCCATTGTCATGACCTACTTCCAGCTGTGTGGGGAGGACTATCATTGGTGGTGGAGGTCCTACTTCCTCTCAGGCTCCGCTAGCTACTATGTTCTCGCCTACTCCGTGATCTACTACTATACCAAGGTTAAACACCATTGCATCCCTCCCTCCCCCCTCGATTATATGGGGGTACAGTATCATAATATTATTATTAATGGTTGCTTTGGTTATGGTTGGTTTGTGATTAAAGCTTTTCCTTCCCCTGTAGCTATTCATTAGTGTCATGTAGTCAAAGTACATGTGGTTAAATTATTTCCTCTCTCCCCCATCATTCTGTAGTAGTGATGACACTATTGAGTGTGACACTCATTTTCTACTTGTGTGATCGAGTGTGGGCGTGCATGAACTTGCACGTATTACTTACATCTGTACACTCTCCTACTCTCCCTACACGTACACACACGCGCACACACACACACACACACACACACACACACACACAGCTCCATATAATCGACTTTATCCCGACTCTGCTCTATTTTGGCTACACATTCGTCATGGTGGTTGGATTCTGGCTTATTACGGGCACCATTGGATTTTATTCTACCTACTTCTTCATCTGTCGTATCTATGCAGCTGTAAAACAAGACTAAAAATAAATCATGATCACTATGTGTGTTCTGTTTTTTTGCTTTAGGGATCAGGATTAAACTTATTTGTTTGATTTGTGATAATAATTCTATGAACACTTTCTTCATACTTGTGCACCCGATATTATAGCATGACTGTACATAATTTTTCTGAAATTATACACGTTTTTAGGCGGGTCGCCCATTATTTTTTTTTGCACGATCGATTAACGTGGGAGAGATCTGAGAGAGGTGCGGTTCGTGTATGTTTGAACAGGAAGTGTTACTTTGTGCACAGTTGTGACCTCAAGAAATTGAATAAGGAGAAGCCTCCACAGAATCTACCAGTAGTTGTTACTTATAAACTGTAACGTTTCATCAGTCTGCGGCCCCAGTCTGGTTTTCTTCTTCTCCATGGGGTGTGTGGGTAGTAAAGAAAAGACAACTGGCTCTCGCCCTCAGGGTAACAGCATCAACTCTGACGGCTATCTAAGACCAGGTGGCTACCAGCATCAAGCTCAGCAGCTTGCTTTCCACCCAGGACCTTCGGCCAGTAATCCAAGCCCATTCAGTCCCGCTCTGACACAGTTACCTCCTGAGAGACCGACTTATGTTCCCAATGGACCAATATTTATAGCACTGTTTGACTACGACCAGCGAACCAACGAAGACTTGAGCTTTAGAAAGGGAGAGAGACTGGAAATTATCAACAACACGGACGGAGATTGGTGGCAGGCTAGGAGTTTAGATACCGGCAGAGAGGGATACATTCCATCAAACTACGTTGCAGAGCACAAGACAATTCAAGCTGAAGAGTAAGTGGTGCACATTATTATTGTAATAATGAGTACAGTGAGTTGTGTTTTTACAGGGATACCTTACAGGGATACCTTACAGGGCTAACATGTAGAGCTTGTTCATAAATGATGTCCTTTCAAGTAGGAAAGGTTTCTTGTGGTACACTTGGACTTGTCAATTTTTTTTTGGTCGATTGTCAAGCATTCTGTGTGCATAGCTCTGTTGTCCTTGCACAGCGTACATTATGTTTGTGTATTTTGAAACAGCTAAACAGCTGACTTCTCTTTAGCCATTTACATGCAATAATAGCATATAGTTTAGCTACGTCTTGCATATGCTCGAAGAGATTATATTGAAGTGCATCCCACTACCATTGATTTAGTGCACTCTATCACCTTAGAGTTTCAATATCAACTGCTTTTGTTACTCCCAGTATTTGTTGCTAAGCTCTGTATGGTTGGTGTTTGCTATCGGTACACAATGGCGTATAGGTAACTCTAGACGGACCATTTAATTCTTAGTGGTGTCATAAGTATTGTTGGTTGAGATTATTATGGTAACTGCTTGAAACATGACACACTTGCTTGCATACTATGTGGCACAGTGAGATTCTAAGAGTCTGTACACAATGTTCGTATTGTGTCACTCTCCCGGTTTGGAAGTTTTCTCGTGTGATCTATAGGGAAGAAGCCTTGTTGTCTGTGTTTTCAATTCTCTCTACTGTCATGTATACATTACCCTTAGTTATCGTGCCATTATTTGCATGTCACATAATATCCTTGTGTACATAGAATGGTAAGTGATCTAACATCCATAAGCTGTACATGTGTATAGTTTGCTCAGGAAACTGTTCAGTCTCTTGACATATTCTTTGGCCCTCTTCCATGTCTNGTTTCATCAGTCTGCGGCCCCAGTCTGGTTTCCTTCTTCTCCATGGGGTGTGTGGGTAGTAAAGAAAAGACAACTGGCTCTCGCCCTCAGGGTAACAGCATCAACTCTGACGGCTATCTAAGACCAGGTGGCTACCAGCATCAAGCTCAGCAGCTTGCTTTCCACCCAGGACCTTCGGCCAGTAATCCAAGCCCATTCAGTCCCGCTCTGACACAGTTACCTCCTGAGAGACCGACTTATGTTCCCAATGGACCAATATTTATAGCACTGTTTGACTACGACCAGCGAACCAACGAAGACTTGAGCTTTAGAAAGGGAGAGAGACTGGAAATTATCAACAACACGGACGGAGATTGGTGGCAGGCTAGGAGTTTAGATACTGGCAGAGAGGGCTACATTCCATCAAACTACGTTGCAGAGCACAAGACAATTCAAGCTGAAGAGTAAGTGTTGCACATATTGTAATAATGGGTACAATGAGTTGTGTTTTTACAGGGATACCTTACAGGGCTAACATGAAGAGCTTGTTCATAAATGATGTCCTTTCAAGTAGGAAAGGTTTCTTGTGGTACACTTGGACTTGTCAATTTTTGGTCGATTGTCAAGCATTCTGTGTGCATAGCTCTGTTGTTCTTGCACAGCGTACATTATGTTTGTGTATTTTGAAACAGCTAAACAGCTGACTTCTCTTTAGCCATTTACATGCAATAATAGCATATAGTTTAGCTACGTCTTGCATATGCTCGATCGAAAAGATTATATTGAGGTGCATCCCACTACCATTGATTTAGTGCACTCTATCACCTTAGAGTTTCAATATCAACTGCTTTTGTTACTCCCAGTATTTGTTGCTAAGCTCTGTATGGTTGGTGTTTGCTATCGGTACACAATGGCGTATAGGTAACTCTAGACAGACCATTTAATTCTTAGTGGTGTCATAAGTATTGTTGGTTGAGATTATTATGGTAACTGCTTGAAACATGACACACTTGCTTGCATACTATGTGGCACAGTGAGATTCAAGAGTCTGCACACAATGTTCGTATTGTGTCACTCTCCTGGTTTGGAAGTTTTCTCGTGTGATCTATAGGGAAGAAGCCTTGTTGTCTGTGTTTTCAATTCTCTCTACTGTCATGTATAGGTTACCCTTAGTTATCGTGCCATTATTTGCATGTCACATAATATCCTTGTGTACATAGAATGGTAAGTGATCTAACATCCATAAGCTGTACATGTGTATAGTTTGCTCAAGAAACTGCTCAGTGTCTTGACATATTCTTTGGCCCTCTTCCATGTCTTGTCTTGTAGTGGTTCCATGGTAGAAAAGTAACATATTGAATCAAGCAGTAAGTGTTTTAGCAAGTGTCTTTAAGTAGGGGGTTGCAACTATTGAGCTTCACTGACTGAAAACACTGGTGACCATGGCATGCTCATAGAGGCCATTCAGTCACCCTTCTGATATAAATCTTGCTGTACAACATTGCCATATTTGCTGACACATTTACATTCCAAGCATAGCCAATAAGGCACCTTGTTACTGGGTCTCTAGAGTTACATGTATAGCTATCGAAATGGCATTAAGCCTGTGTAGGCTCCAAGCTTCGCCTCTCTCTCTCTCTCTCTCTCTCTCTCTCTCTCTCTCTCTCTCTCTCTCTCTCTCTCTCTGTGCATGTGTGTGTGTGTGTCCATATGTGTGTGTGTGTGTGTGTGCTTATGTTGTCAACCTTTCTAATTGCCTCTATTGGTTGAGTATATATGGATGATGAATTGATGATATGTGTGTACATCTAATTGTGTGGGAGAAGGTTATGTAACTGTATATTTTTCTGTGTGGCCCATTGTTATCAAATACTGGGATAGACTGTGTTGTTATGACTGAGCTCTTTAGTTTCCTCCACCTAATCTCCTCCATCTAGGTCATTGTTGTTCATCCTATACCATGATGGCTGTGGTTGTCCTATCATGATAGTGTTTACTTATGTAGAGCATAATTGTGATCACAGTGTACTGTGGTCTTTTGAAGTGTTTGTGATAAGTCTTTTTTGGGGAAAAAGTAACAATGTGAATCGTGTTGTCAACCTTTCGAGTTGCTCCGGTGGTTGAATGTTTGCACATATAGTACAAGTATAGATCACTTTGTACAATTTTGTGCGACCAATTTTGTGTGTGTGTGTGTGTGTGTGTGTGTGTGTGTGTATATGTGTGTGTGTGTGTGTGAGGGGAAGGCCTGATTCAGAAGCCTAGAGGAAAATAGTTAAATTGGTTGGTAGAAAGTATTTGGCTTCAAAATTTGTTGGTTTCTTTCAGGTTGAAGGAGCCTTCACTCAAGGCCTGGGACTGTTTACCCTAGAGCAGTGTGTCTATCTTGAAGGTGATGATCATACTCAGCGTGGCACTATATTCACAACTGGTCCTGGGACATACAAGATCCCTACCTCTTCAGATGTCCCTGTTCAGTTCAATGTGGCCTTGATGGACAGGACACCAAACCCTAAAGCCATCTTTTCATCAAAGGTTTGTTTACATAAGGAAACAGAGCATTAATATACCCCATGCAGTGGAATCAACTAGCTAGGAGTTAGTCGGTCACCATTAAATTATAAGCTTGCACTCATAATTTGTGTGTGTGTGTGTGTGTGTGTGNGCAGTTGACAAGGTGATGTTATGATTGTTCTCTGATATGTTTCACTCCCTCTGGACAAACTCCAGTAAGCCTATCTACCACTTCTATCATCTTGGTCTCACTCCTCCAGACTCCCTCCCACATTTATACAGAGACTGTCAATTTGTGAATGATGACGTTTCCGTGGTGCTTCATCATGCATTAGTGTTGTTAATAATTTACGTTTTCCATTTGTATTTGGTAAGGAGTTCTTGTCTAACTAATGGTGCTCAAAGTGGTGTGTGTAATACTGTTTTTGATGTATTCTGAAAGTGTACGTGATCAAAATGTAGGCAGGTAGTGATTCACTGGAATTTTTTAGTCATACAGTGAGATTGTGTGCTGTAATCTATACCTTTAGATGTGAGGTATGAAGATAGCCTTGTTAAAGTGACACTTAAGTGCTCTAGGCTTGCAAAGTGAGCAATCACTGGGACATTTCACCCTTCTGTTTAGGTCACGTATATGGTTGTGACATTTTTGTCTGACTCATTGTGTTTATGTTGCCCTATCCTAGTTTGGATGTTGGTATGGATCAATCTATTGTGTCTAGGGGGTGTTTGGTTACTCTTATACATGTGTAGATTAAAAGCATGGTGAACTTCTAAATAATGCCCACCATTGACATTCATTTACACACATGCACACACAAACAGCTGGTTCTTTGGTCCCATTAAACGTGCAGAAGCAGAAAAACTTTTGAGAGCAACTCCTAAGCGTGGTATTTTCTTGGTGCGTGAAAGTGAGAGCAAACCAGGCGACTACTCCTTATCAATACAAGATGGAGAGAACGTCAAACATTATCGAATCAGACGTCTCGACGAAGGTGGATTCTTCATCACAAGAAGAGCCGTCTTTAATACATTAAAGGAACTAGTAATCTACTATCAGCATGATAGCGACGGACTTTGCGTGAATTTGCGGTCGCCTTGTCCACAACTTGAGAAGCCACAGATCGATCTCTCCCACAAGACAAAAGACATGTGGGAAATTCCAAGGACCTCCATCACATTAGTACGACGACTGGGTGCCGGGCAGTTTGGGGAGGTGTTTGAAGGCCTCTGGAATAACACCACCCCCGTGGCAGTGAAGACCCTCAAAGCAGGTACCATGCAACCGGAAGCCTTCTTGCAAGAAGCTACCATCATGAAGAAACTTCGACATCCAAAGTTGGTCCAACTGTATGCAGTGTGCACGCAAGAGGAACCTCTCCTCATTGTTACAGAGCTCATGTCGAAAGGCAGCCTGCTAGACTTCCTCCAAGGAGATGGGAGATCCCTCAAATTACCTCAGTTAATCGACATGGCAGCACAGATTGCAAGTGGCATGGCGTATTTGGAGCTACACAACTACATCCATCGAGATCTAGCGGCCAGAAACATCTTGGTGGGGGATAACAACATCTGCAAGGTCGCTGATTTTGGTCTGGCCCGACTAATAGCCGACGACGAGTACAATGCTCATGATGGTGCCAAGTTCCCCATCAAGTGGACAGCCCCCGAGGCCGCACTCTACAATCGTTTCAGCATCAAGTCGGACGTGTGGTCGTTTGGAATTCTTCTCACAGAGCTCGTCTCTTACGGTCGTATTCCCTACCCGGGGATGTCGAATGCGGAGGTGTTGCAGCAGCTAGAGAGAGGGTACCGTATGCCGTGCCCGCCCAATACACCGGAGAGCTTGTATCAAATCATGCTCGACTGCTGGAAGAAGAACCCAGCAGATCGACCGACGTTTGAGGCATTGTTATGGAGATTAGAGGATTTCTTTGTCCTTGATACCGGACAGTATCAGCACGCATCGGATGTACTCTAGTTGTTGTGTGTTTTCTCTCGCAGAGTACATGTGTTATTTTTGTTGTGTGCATGTATGTTCGTGTGTATGTGTTCTCTTTTATGGATTTTAAGTTTCATGTGCGTACGCGATGGCTTTTTTTTGTTGTACTTTTAAATGGTAAATGTTTTTGGTTCATTTTATTCCACTATAAGTATGCTATTATTGACAGCCATGTACACCAGGATTCAGCTGTCTCCATTCTTCTACCATGAAGCAATCTTTATTCAGTTTTGTTTTATAATAATCACTGCAAAAATTAAACTTCGACGAGATCATTTTTGTACAGTAAGTAATGTTAATACCATTTTTTTTACTATAATACGGTAATATGGTAGCAATGTTTTATGATGTTTGTCCATGCACTCTTTTTAAATTGTAATGTAAAATGACTATACTTCTCATGCTATGTGGTGGTTCAGTAGTTCTTGCACTAAATCTCTTGCGAATTTTCTTATGTGCTGATCGATATAGTGGCCAATGTTTGGTACACATTGTGGGAACTCATTACTCTGTAGCCAAGCAAAAGCTACAGAATTTTGATGTAATGGAACTTGGAACTTTGATGATGATGGCTTCCAACAAAAGATGGGTTGTGTAACACATGTGCTCCTTTTCACAGTCTGTATACATGTACTGTGTGAGTATGAGGAACTTTTACGTACTCACAATTAGAAGAGTGTCTATATTTGCGGTCAATAGGGTGTTACCGAACAAAGACTGGAGCCTCAGTGCAGTTTGCGTTATCCCCCTAGAGTAAAGAGAACTATTTTAGTTCCTGCTTAGGGCTTTTTGAAATCTGATGTGTAGTAGTACTGAGGCTTAGGTGGAATTTGGAAGAACTAGATACGTTACCTGAAATCGAAACACCCCCAGTTTTTCAAACATGGGAAACGCTTGTAAAGGTAAAGATAGCACAAAAGTCAGCAAGAATCGTACCACTGAACCTCAGCAAGCAGATCCAATTCACAAGTGGAACAACCCTGCTCCAGTGGCCCCAAAGCCTCCTCCTCAACCGCCAAAACCCGAACTAAACTACCCCGTGTACGTGGGAAAGTACGACTATGATTCTCGTACAGATGATGACTTGAGTTTCCGAAAAGGAGATTTGATGTACATCATCAGCACAGACGAAGGAGACTGGTGGTTTGCTCGCTCCAAAGAGAACGGCAAAGAAGGATACATTCCCAGCAACTACGTTGCAGAATGGAAGAGCTTGGACGCAGAAGAGTGAGTGTCTAAAATTTGTTAAAAATTTCTTTAGTATGTGTATGGGTGGACTGTTAATCATGTTTTGAAAGAGGTTCTAAAAAGGTGAATGCTGTGATGAAAGAAATGTATAGCTTGTAGTGCCTTTGGGTGGTGGGTGTAAGGTAATACCTTGAATGAAGTGAAGTGAAGCATTGTGTGTGTGTGTGTGTCTAGTACGTATAACTTGTGGGTTTGCTTTATTACCCTACGAGTGTCAAGCTTGAAGTCCTACACGGAACGATTTCTATGTTCACAGCTGGACACCAAGTGTGCACTACCCCCATTCATTTGTGTAGTTTCAATGCCATTAGTGGTTCTCTATTATCTACGACTGTGTAGTTGATACTTGTTTGCCAGCTAGGACCCGACCCGTCTTTTTACTGTGTGTTGTAAACAAGTTTACTTTGATCTAATGTAGTGTGACTTCTTTCAGTCAACCATACCCTCTTCACAACAAAAAGTGATGTAGGAATCACTGAATAAATGTTTTCTTAAGTAGTAACTTGAGTAATTCGACATGCTTCCTTTGTGTTGCATCCTTACACTCCACGAGCAGCACACACTTAGTTGTGGTCAGTCATTGAACTCTCACATCTGATATTCAAGGGCATTTAAAAGGTTTTAGACACTCTGGTGCTAGAGGGAATTGATGTCTCTGTGTGGGTATGGGTTCGTGTGTGGGTGCGACATGGTCCCGAGATAGTGAAGATATTTAGGAATTAGCTCAGTTTTCCTGTCTGAGTGATCTTATTTCCCACTTGTCAAGGAAAGTGTACTTGCGGGATTTTCTTTTTTTTTTTTTTAAAGAAAAATTGTCTAGCTATGTTGTTGCTGTACAGTGTTGGTTATTTAAATACACGTGGCATTTGACTTTTTTTTTTCGCATGCGCACCAGTTCCCCAACAATCACTCTGAACAGTGAGTGTGAGTCAGACGAACTAATACTGTACTGCATCAGCGAGAACGCTGATAGCATCTCCTTGTTTTCTTCTCTCTCTCTCCAGATGGTTCTTTGGCAAGCTCAAGCGTGTCGACGCCGAGAAGCAGCTCATGATGCCTTTCAATAACCTCGGATCGTACCTTGTGCGTGACAGTGAAACCACTCCTGGTGACTTCTCCCTCTCGATCAGAGACCAGGAGAGAGTGAGACACTATCGTATTAGGAGATTAGATGATGGTGGATTCTTTGTCACCAGAAGGGTCACCTTCCAAAGCATCCCTGAGCTGGTCAGCTACTACCAGGAGCAGGCCGATGGGCTGTGTACGATATTGAGACAACCCTGTTCTGTGTCAGAGAAGCCTCAGACTGCAGGTCTGTCAAGACAAGCCAATGAGGAGTGGGAGATTGATCGAAGACAGGTTCGACTCGTCAAAAAGCTTGGAGCTGGTCAGTTTGGAGAGGTTTGGGAGGGACTGTGGAATGGAACAACATCTGTTGCTGTCAAAACACTCAAGCCAGGCACCATGTCAGCTTCAGAGTTCCTTCAAGAGGCAGCTCTGATGAAGAAGCTGCGCCATCCTAAGTTGATCCAGTTGTACGCAGTCTGTACTCAAGAGGAACCCATCTATATCATCACAGAGTTGATGAAGCATGGAAGCTTGCTCGATTATCTTCGCGGAGAGGGTAGATCACTAAAATTACCTCAGCTAATAGATATGTCAGCCCAAGTCGCATCAGGAATGGCCTATTTGGAGGAGCAGAATTACATCCACAGAGATTTAGCAGCCAGGAACATCTTGGTAGGAAATAACAGCATCTGTAAAGTGGCCGACTTTGGTCTTGCTCGTGTGATTGATGAAGACATCTACGAGGCTCACACTGGTGCCAAGTTCCCCATCAAGTGGACGGCTCCTGAAGCAGCCATGTACAACAGATTCACCATCAAATCGGACGTCTGGTCGTTTGGAATATTGCTCTACGAGATGATCACTTATGGTCGATTCCCTTACCCCGGTATGACAAATTTCGAGGTTCTCGAGAAGATACAGACAGGATATCGAATGGGATGCCCCCCTAATTGTCCAAATCAGTTGCACGACATCATGATGGAATGTTGGAGAGACGACCCCCAGTCCAGGCCTACCTTTGAAACACTTCAATGGCAGCTGGAAGAATTCTTTACGGCAGAAGATGGTGGTTATCGTGAACCCGATAATATGGCTCGTTGACACTTTCCATTCATCCCACAGACTCCAAACGTCTGACATAATATAACAATTATTATTATTATTATTGTGTGCATGTTTTGTATGTACACTCGTGACTTATTTCTGACTGCTTGGTTTTGTCCACGCTCACTTTATGGCAGTCAGAAAAGGAATTTTTTATTTAATATTAGAGACATCACTTTTTGTGTGCTATACTTATTAGACACGTATTTTATATCTTTTTATCCCTCAAATTGTATTTATTGTATGCACTTTTCCTGTGAGCTTAGAGTTAGGGGTTGCCATTGTGTGTATGTGTATGTATGTGTATGTGTGTGTGTGTGTGTGTGGATGCATAATGTGTGCAAATATTAATCACTTATTGTGCTTCATGTCTATTTTTAGCAGTGTGTATATATAGGATGTGGTGGGTATGCACCTAAGGATGTTGTAACTAAGTTAGCACACACTGCTGTTTTTGTGAGAAGTTGGGTTATCATGTTCTGGTTGTAAACAAGATGCACCTGCAAGTTATACATTGCATACAGTTGTGGGAATTTTCAGCCTCGTGCTGTTGACTGTTTCAAAAACTATTGTGATTTTAAGATACTGGTAAAATTAATCTAGCTAAGTACCGTATATGTGTGAACATGATCGTAAAGTATATTGCATTCGTGTATGTTTTTCATGCCCTGTGTTAGTTCAAGTGCCTGTCAGTACAGTACAAGGGGCTTGATAAACATGTGAAATGCTGGTTATGGAGAATGTTTCAAATGTGAAAGTAAATACCTAGTGTCGTTTGAGAGGGTAATTTGATACATATCATCTCTGCCAAGTTTAACAATGTGTGCCATTTGGTTGAATGGCTTAGAATTTGATAGGTTGTGTACAGTGTAACTGCATGACTTCAGTGTGAATGCAAGTGTGTGTTTGATGTTGATGGTGTGTTTGAGCAGCCCTCTTGAGAGCACTGTGACAACAGCACACATGATGGTGGTTGTTGGTACCCTGTAGGTGTAGATCGAGTCTAACAAAATGTTGTATGTAAAAAGTGTTCACAAACACTAATTCTTCCCTTTGACTTCTCTCCCCACATAACATACATTGTATAGGTGGTTTTTTGGTAGGATCAAACGTGTTGAAGCCGAGAAACAACTCTTGATGAGCTTCAACCAGTTTGGATCATACCTGGTCCGTGACAGCGAGACTGTTCCCGGTGACTACTCTCTCTCAGTGAGAGACATGGAGAAAGTCAGGCACTACCGAATCAAGCGACTCGAAAATGGTACCTACTTTGTCACCAGGAGAGTTACGTTTGAGACCATTCAAGATCTCGTTGCCTATTACCAGCAACAACCGGATGGGTTGTGCATCAATCTAATGTATCCGTGTTTGCTCTCGGAGAAACCTCAAACAGCTGGGCTATCGAGACAAGCCAATGAAGAGTGGGAGATCGATCGAAGGCAGATTAGATTTACTAGGAAACTTGGGGGCGGCCAATTTGGTGAAGT
The DNA here is from genome assembly GCA_964030475.1 of Tethya wilhelma. Lineage (NCBI taxonomy): Eukaryota > Metazoa > Porifera > Demospongiae > Tethyida > Tethyidae > Tethya > Tethya wilhelma. Next base: position 18,987,422 of record CAXIPT010000002.1, on the reverse strand, counting down.
TTGGGAGGGAATGTGGAATGGAACAACTGCTGTTGCCGTCAAAACACTCAAGCCAGGCACCATGTCAGCTTCAGAGTTCCTTCAAGAGGCAGCTCTGATGAAGAAGCTGCGCCATCCTAAGCTGATCCAGTTGTACGCAGTCTGTACTCGAGAAGAGCCCATCTATATCATCACAGAGTTGATGAAGCATGGTAGTATGCTGGAATATCTTCGTGGAGAGGGTAGATCACTGAAATTACCTCAGCTGATTGACATGTCAGCCCAAGTTGCAGCAGGAATGGCCTATTTGGAAGAGCAGAATTACATCCACAGAGATTTAGCAGCCAGAAATATCTTGGTAGGGTCAAACATGATTTGTAAAGTGGCCGACTTTGGTCTTGCTCGTGTGATTGATGAAGACATCTACGAGGCTCACACTGGTGCCAAGTTCCCCATCAAGTGGACGGCTCCTGAAGCAGCCATGTACAACAGATTCACCGTCAAATCGGACGTCTGGTCGTATGGAATCGTCCTGTACGAGATCATCACATATGGCCGCTTCCCCTACCCCGGTATGACCAACGCACAAGTCCTGGAGGCTCTCCAACAAGGCTATCGTATGCCTAGACCCATGGGCTGCCCGGAGAAGCTCTACGATATCATGCTTGACTGCTGGAGAGAAGATCCAGCTGGTCGACCAACCTTTGAGACCCTTCAATGGCAGCTTGAAGAGTTCTTCACGAGTGAGGATGGTGGTTACCGTGAACCTGAGCAGCAAGTATCATAATAGGTATGTTGATGCACTGATGGTGTTGGGGGTGAAGTTGAAAGTAGTTACATTGTACGTAGAGTGGATGTTGGTTTTCTCTTCTCCTACAGCAGCAACAGGTGAATCAATGTCATAATATTGCCCAAAACTCAAGACCACACATTTTGCAAGTTGAAATTATTATTGTGTAATGAAACATAGAAACCATTCTTTTTTTTTTTTTTTTCTTCTCCTTGTATTATAACCAATCAGATGAATCATGTATATATAATAATTATGACCTCATACATTCAGCACAGGCCACAACATGCCTAGTTTTTGGCACTCTCTACAGTTACCATGGGTACACAAATCATCTACAATGTTAATTTAAGACTTTTATTTCACATTTCCCCCGGTTGTCAATCTATAATTTGTCATCATAAAGTTAATACATGTACAGTAAAAATTGTTTCCAAAAAAAAAAAAAAATCATGCTATATAATGCGCATGCGCATACGCGTGCATAGCAGTATTTCATGACGTCACTTTGGCAGCATGCAGTCCAGAGCTGTTGCTTTTGGCCTGGGAGCGTTGGTTGGTGTGACTGGTGCTATTGGAGTGAATAGATGGAACTTACATGAAGAAACCAAGCTTTTAGAAGAACGCACTGAAATAGAGAAGAAGAAATTCCCACTGCTTTTGAAGTACGGTGAAATTTTCTAATTTCTGTGATGGAACTGGTAATGGTCGTTTTTACTCATCCCTATTCTTTCAGATACGGTTACCCAGAGCACAGCATATCTGCTCACACATATACTGCACATACTCTTACTTATGATCGTTGTAAAAGAGTACCAGTATGGGTGGCTGAAGTGATCAATAAGGATATGATCCAAAACAAAGTCGCCAACAGGAAGAGATCAAAGTTTCAACCTGACCCACTTGTGCCTGTGGGCTTTACTTCTCATAACGAGGACTATCATAAGAGTGGATGGAGTCGCGGCCACATGGCTCCAGCTGGAAACTACAAACACTGTCAGAAGTCGATGGATGATACATTTTACTTGACAAATATAGTACCACAAGATTTTGACAATAATTCAGGGTAAGATACTGTAAATATAGGGTTAATGCTTTTGTTTTGTGTCCTAAGGTTTTATTTTGTGTCCCTAGGTATTGGAATAGACTGGAACAGTATTGCCGTGACCTCACCAGTCATTTCAGTGAAGTGAGCATCATCTCTGGTCCCCTGTTTTTACCAGAACATGATGAGAAGACTGGCAAGTCATTTGTCAAATATCAAGTTAGTAGGTGTATCTCTAATGTCTGATACCGAACAGCTTTGTTGTGAGCTGATGATGCCCTGTGCTTTCTACTATCAGGTCCTGGGAAATGGTGTGTCTGTCCCCACACATCTGTTCAAAATTATATTGGCTGAGAACACTCTGCCTAATGGTTCAGCAGCAGTTGTGTTGGGCGCTTTTGTCATTCCTAATAAACCAATAAAAGATGTTGATCTAACAAGATTTCAAGTTGACTTAGACAAGCTGGAAGCATACACAGGAACAATGTTTTATCCAAAACTAGACCGAACCAAGGTGCAGTTAGAGGGTCATTCTCCGTGTACTAGATTGACACATGATCACATTGTTATTGGCATTGTTTTGTAGATTCAAGACCTTTGCACTGTACAGAGTTGTAAATTGATGTCTTTGGAGAAGATGTTAGTCAACATCTATAGTAGGAAGTAAGTATAGCGAGTCTAGTGGCTTTGTGTGTGTGTGTGTGTGTGTGTGTGTGTGTGTGTGTGTGTGTGCGTGCATGCACATGTGTGGTGGTACATATTCAATGTGATGTTTTTCTTACACAAAATAGAATCCATTCGGCTCAGAGCCAGAAACAACTTGATGATTTAGTGGAAGAATTGAAGAAGAGGGGACTCAATGAAGTAATGAATGATGTAAAATTCAGACAGTTGTATGATAAGAGGAAATCAGAAATATAGTATGATAATTATTGCTTCATGCATGCATAAAAGCTTGCTTCAGGAAATCCATAGAATTCCGAACTGGCCGGCCACATACCTAGTACCTACATGCACTTATGACGTCATACTTGCGCGGCGTGCGCACACACGCGTACTTTGAATTCGTGCGCTAAATTTTAGCATTGATAAGGCCAAGGAAATGTAAAAGGTCAAACTTATGCTGAATGTCTGATCAATATGGGAAATAAAGTGCAGAAAAAAATGTTTGGCAATGAAATAAACAATACAAGGACTGGGAAAGGAGAAGGAGGTGCTACATCTGAGCTGTGTAGTGATTTTGCCACTCAAGAGGTTCCAACTCAAGAGNTGTGTGTGTGTGTGTGTGCGTGCATGCACATGTGTGGTGGTACATATTCAATGTGATGTTTTTCTTACACAAAATAGAATCCATTCGGCTCAGAGCCAGAAACAACTTGATGATTTAGTGGAAGAATTGAAGAAGAGGGGACTCAATGAAGTAATGAATGATGTAAAATTCAGACAGTCGTATGATAAGAGGAAATCAGAAATATAGTATGATATTGCTTCATGCATGCATAAAAGCTTGCTTCAGGAAATCCATAGAATTCCGAACTGGCCGGCCACATACCTACATGCACTTATGACGTCATACTTGCGCGGCGTGCGCACACACGCGTACTTTGAATTCGTGCGCTAAATTTTAGCATTGATAAGGCCAAGGAAATGTAAAAGGTCAAACTTATGCTGAATGTCTGATCAATATGGGAAATAAAGTGCAGAAAAAAATGTTTGGCAATGAAATAAACAATACAAGGACTGGGAAAGGAGAAGGAGGTGCTACATCTGAGCTGTGTAGTGATTTTGCCACTCAAGAGGTTCCAACTCAAGAGGCATCATGGCCAACATATGTGGTAAAGTATGGCCATGTTTCTCGCACAGAAGATGACTTGAGTTTATGTAAAGGTGACCTGCTGTCAGTCATCAACACTGATGATGGAGACTGGTGGTTTGCTCGCTCCAAAGAGAACAGCAAAGAAGGATACATTCCCAGCAACTACGTTGCAGAATGGAAGAGTTTGGATGCAGAAGAGTATGTTTACCAAGATAATGTATTAATATGTTGCCTTTTTAAAACAAAATGTTTGCATCATATTCTTTTAGGTGGTATACCAGTAGGATTAGCCTCATAAACGCTGTAAGTCAGCTCAAAATGGACTGTAACCAGGTTGGTTCATATCTTGTGCGAGACTGCAGTGGAACAGCAACCTTGCAAAATAAAGGTTATCAATTACTTGTCAGGGACAAGCATAAAGTGCAGTGTTATGGTATCAAACAACATCAGGATGGGAATTTCTTTATTTCAGAAAACACTGCCTTTGAAACTATTCAAACACTAGTGGCTCATTACCAGCAGGAAGATGATGGACTTTGTTCCAGATTACTGTTCCCTTGTGCCAATAGTCTAAGACCTCACACAGCTGGCCTATCAAAGAAAACAAATGCAGACTGGGACATTGATCGCAGTCAACTTAAGCTCAGTGGCAGGAAACTTGGTTATGGTCAGTTTGGTGATGTTTATGAGGGAGTATGGAATGGAACAACTCGTGTTGCTGTTAAGACACCCAAACCTGGTTTTATCTTTGAACAATTCATTCTAGAGGCAGCGATAGTCCGAAAATTACGTCATCCAAACTTGATACAGTTATATGCCATCTGTACCAAAGGGGAGCCAACATTTATTATCAAAGAGCTCATGAAAGACGGAAGTCTATTGGATTATCTCAGGATAGAGGGTCAATCACTAAAGCTGCCTCGGCTTATTGATATTTCAGCTCAAATTGCAGCTGGAATGGCCTATTTGGAAGAGCAGTGCTATGTTCACAAAGATTTAGCTGCCAAAAATGTCTTACTAGAAAATATGATATGCAAAATTTCTGACTCAATCCTCTCACGTGTATTTGATGATGACTTTTGTCCAGGTGAAGGATACACTAGTAGCTTAAAATGGACGGCTCCTGAGGCATTATTGTACAACAGATACTCTACCAAATCTGACGTATGGTCATTTGGAATTGTACTGAATGAGATATTCACTCATGGTCGAATTCCCTATGCTGGTATGTCTGGTATGGCTATTGGAATACTGGAGAGTGTGTATGAACGAGGCCGCCGCATGGATAAACCTACGGATTGTCCCGACAAAATTTATGGCATCATGCTTGAGTGTTGGAAGGAGGAACCTTCTGCTCGTCCATCTTTTGATGATCTCCAACAGATTCTAGATGATTTTTTCTTCTCAATGGAGGATCTTTGGATGATCTAGTTTGTGCAATAATTTACTGTAGTGTGATGCCCGCAAGACTAATGATAATGAATATTATACAAGTCATATCTTAACTGTACATGTGCCAGTTATTTTTTATAATTTATTATTATGATACGAAAAGTAGAAATGGGCTGAACATGAGGATCTTGTAGGATAACCCAATAACCCCTTAATTCACTACCAGAAACAAATATAGTATCTTGGATCATGGAGTTCAATCAGGGGAGGACTGATGAGGGTTAAGAAATTGACGAGGACAATTGGTGCCATAACCTGTGGCTGTTACACGGAGGTTGCCCGCTTGTGGGAGGGGCCGTTATGAGAGGTTCCTGGAATCCACTGTATAAATTATCTTTTGAGCATCTTTCAAACATATCTTGCAAACAATCTTTCGAACATATCTTTCAAACATAATCTTTCAAATGCATTTCTTTGAGACAAATAAGGTGTTATAACTAGAGGCTCTAGTTAAGCTATTGTAATGTCAATTGAATGCTGAGAGAGAAAGATATCCCAGAAAATCTGGGACTCAGCTGCATGGGACATTAAATTCACAACTTCTGGTGTTGTCTGATCCTAAGAGGAAATGCTGTAAACATTAAATTTTTTTTGCTAACAATTTTTTTTAGTAAAACAATAATGTTAACAGTAGCTTTAAAATTAAATATTTGGTCTAATTTTCTCAAGTAATGAAGGGGTTATTCCGTTATTCGTCACTTCGCGCGAATTCGTGCATGTGCGCGCGCGCGCATGCTTGAAATATTTGTGGGCGTGGATGGTGGGCTGAGTAAAAGTTGTGATCAGCTCGGGTGCATGACCACACCCAACAGACCTCTCAAGAGAGAAGTTTTTTTTGTTCAATGCAAGTGAGATCAAGCATCTATAGATTGCAGCACCATGGGGAACAGTTGTAGTGGCAGACCAAAGACGGTAGATGATGATGTTGATACCAAGAGTCCAACTGATCCGAGTCCCAACGTCAAACATAATGGAAGGTATGAAGATCAGCAGCCCAAATCCCCTCCTCCGCCGCCTCCAAAACCTGAACCCAACTACCCTGTCTATATTGGAAAGTATGATTATGACTGCCGTACAGACGACGATTTGAGCTTCAACAAGGGCGACCTGTTATATATCATCAGCACAGACGAAGGAGACTGGTGGTTTGCGCGCTCCAAAGAGAACGGCAAAGAAGGATATATTCCCAGCAACTACGTTGCAGAATGGAAGAGCTTGGATGCCCAAGAGTAAGCTTGTAGTATAAATTTGTCTGGTGTTATGTCTTGTTGCAAGTAGCTGCTGCACGGGCATTGGCTTCTCGTTTTGCACTCTCAAAAAATGTAGCCATACAATGCTTTCAGAATGGGGAGGATGTGTGCATTTACAGAAGCCAATTTTATATGCCAACAGTATCTATCTTTGCTATGAACTTTAACAGCTGTCATGTGTAGTATTGGTTGCTGTTGGTGGTCTCTTTAGGGGAACTAGTTGTAAGATGTGTGTTGTCAATAATACCAGGATTTCACACTTTGTTACCAAGTTTTGTTTAAAATGTTCTTGCCTCTAGAGACTCTGTCCTTTGATACCACTTTGAAAGTTAGAGAATGTGTAATAAATTCTGTTAGTGAAACGGAAAGTTTAGGAGTAGTTGCATTGATTTCATTATGAGGTTGTAAAGTGGCCCTATTTCCTTGTAGTATACTAGATGTCAATTTGTGTTACTTTAGAGAATGGTATCAATATGTTTGTGTGTGAATGGAGATCTTTCACACTCGGAGCATATCCATCTACCTTTGGAGTCCTCAGAATATGTGTATGTGTGTGTTTCCTTATTTGGAGGATGCCCCTTATTGGTGTACAACATCTTCCCATCCATACTGGACACCTTGTGTCAACTGTGTACATACTGTTCTACCTGAATTGTTTTCATAATGGACCGTAACTATTTGCCTTTTCAAAGTAAACATTTTAGCAAGTCTGTACTGTGACATTACAGCGTTTAAGTTCCTATAAACTCCGACGTAGAATGTACGGACTAGAAAGTGTTTACTGGACAGCTTCCCCTTGTAGAATCACCGCACATAACAGCTTCATGTCAACACACTCACTGATCTTGACCTTTCAAATCTAGTCTGTAGCACTTCCAGTATGAAAGTTGAGGTTTATTACTTGTCTCTCTGTCTGTCTCTGTCTGTCTGTCTGTCTGTCTCTCCTAGGTGGTATTTTGGCAAGATCAAGCGTACAGAAGCCGAGAAGCAACTCATGATGAGCTTCAACCAATTTGGATCGTACCTCATTCGTGACAGTGAGACTGTTCCCGGTGACTACTCTCTCTCAGTGAGAGACACTGAGAAAGTTAGACACTACCGAATCAAGCGACTCGAAAATGGAACATTTTTCATTACAAGAAGAGCATCGTTTGCGACCATCATGGATCTAGTTGTGTATTACCAGCAGCAAGCAGAGGGCCTGTGTGTCAATCTCATGTATCCTTGCTTAGTGTCAGAGAAGCCTCAGACTGCAGGTCTGTCAAGACAAGCCAATGAGGAGTGGGAGATTGATCGAAGACAGGTTCGACTCGTCAAAAAGCTTGGAGCTGGTCAGTTTGGAGAAGTTTGGGAGGGACTGTGGAATGGAACAACATCTGTTGCTGTCAAAACACTCAAGCCAGGCACCATGTCAGCTTCAGAGTTCCTTCAAGAGGCAGCTCTAATGAAGAAGCTGCGCCATCCTAAGCTGATCCAGTTGTATGCAGTCTGTACTCAAGAGGAACCCATCTATATCATCACAGAGTTGATGAAGCATGGAAGCTTGCTCGATTATCTTCGCGGAGATGGCAGATCATTAAAGCTACCCCAGCTAATAGATATGTCAGCCCAAGTCGCATCAGGAATGGCCTTTTTGGAAGAGCAGAATTACATCCACAGAGATTTAGCAGCCAGGAACATCTTGGTAGGAGATAACAGTATCTGTAAAGTGGCCGACTTTGGTCTTGCTCGTGTGATTGATGAAGACATCTACGAGGCTCACACTGGTGCCAAGTTCCCCATCAAGTGGACGGCTCCTGAAGCAGCCATGTACAACAGATTCACCATCAAATCGGATGTCTGGTCGTTTGGAATATTGCTCTACGAGATCATCACTTATGGTCGATTCCCTTACCCTGGTATGACAAATCCCGAGGTATTGGAAAGAATTCAACAAGGCTATCGTATGCCTAGACCAATGGGCTGCCCTGATAAGCTTTGCGAAATCATGCTCGACACTTGGAAGGAAGATCCAGCAGGTCGGCCAACATTTGAAACCCTTCAATGGCAGCTGGACGAGTTCTTTACATCTGAAGGTTACCGTGAACCTGAACAGGCAGCACCTTAACTCCCTTTAGAGGTAACCCATACATAGCTTATTATACACGCTTAATGTAGTAATTTACTGTTGTCACTATACTGGACTCTATGGTAATGATTCTCTGTAGTTTGGGACCGTTATTTTTGTTGTCACTGCCTGTGATATCTAAACTCCATGTGTTTATTTAACTTTACTATCAACTTATATGTAACCCACTGATGTCCTTTGTGTATTTCACTTTGTGTTGAAAGAGAAGGCAGATTTTTCAGTGTTGATGCTAAGAGCCAGGTTTCTTTTTTGTGTGTTAGGTGTTGATGTTTTCATGTTTAGTGGTTGTTTTTGTACACAACATTTGTTGGAACAGATTTTTTTTTGCCGTGTATTGCATTAATACTCTTAGTTAAAGAATTGTTATTTTTTTACTTGTGTCTTCTATAATAATATTACTGTACAAACTGTTGCGTATGTGTTTGTGCGATGAAATTTTATAATTATACGATAAGTTTGTGTGCTTGTAAGAAAGGAAAAGGGCGAGAGATGTGTCAATGTTGATCAAGGAGTAATTGAGGACAGCGAGGACAAATTCCAATAGCTGACAGCAACAGAACTTTGGCAGCCATTGACTATTAATTGGCAGCAAATGCAATTCCAGCAAGCATTTTGTACCATCCTTAATTTCAAGTTATATGTAGTTGTACAAAAAAAAAAAAAAAAATCTTTACTCAAACTCAAGGAAGAATAGTTGCATCCAAAGTACAGCTAGCTTTAGCCCAGGTTGATCAAGGTTGACAGTGGATTAAGATCTAGAGTGAGATTAAAACAACATGATAAGGGACTTGTCACAACATTGAACATTGTAACCTGAATCTGACAAGCATACATTCTTCAGCAGTTAGAAAGAAGTCCACCAGGGTGTAATGGACATTGCATGCATTATAGCAATGTCAAGGAGGCATATATTTAATATATTGACTAACAGTTTTGACTAAGCTCAGATGTCTTTCCTTGTACAAACAATGAAAAACAAAAATCATTCGTCCAGTGTTGAACAAATAGTCATCAATTTGTTGCTCTCTTATTAGAGAAAGGGTGCATGATTCACATCATTGTTTTGTGGGACAAATTTTGCAATAACATGATACGATTATCATCAAATGTACATAAAGTTAGTTCTGCAACTTCAAATGTTGTTTGTTGGTTTTAGAAAGAATAAATACAGATGTGCATTAGGACAGTCAACATGATTGTGACGTAATTTGGGACAACTTATCACAACCATACTCATCCTGTCACAACTCAGCAAGGAAAAGAGGAAATCCCTGGCAATTACCATTTCCCACCCACAAGAAAGGGGAGCCTACAAGGCTATAAATGTATTTTGTGATAAATCTAGGATCATAGTTATCCTGTGCATTCTCTCAACACTTAGCAACTTCACTTGGTCAAATAATCACCTGGATTTTTTCTCAGCAAAGCTCAGCCAGCTCTGCGACTTCACGGTGCAGCTCCGATCGAAAAATGTGCACGTACGTCCAATCAGAGCCAGCTATTCTTGTCACGTGGACAATTGAGCCTTTTCGAGGCGGCCACATGGTTATGAAATTTTGTTCGTCCGGAAAGGCGCCTGATTCAGAGATACCCTTTTCATTGCCTACTTCAGCTGTACTCCCCTCTGCTACCGCTTCAAATATCAGGCTGTAAGTTTAAAGAACTGAAAGTAGTATTCAGATTGTATATGAAACAGCTGCCGCGAATGTTCTAGAAGGTTTAGCCGGGGCTCCTTTGCAATGTCTTCTGAGTACAAAATCAAAGGACGACAACGTCCCAAGCCAGCCAAACCCTACGAGAGAAGAACTGTAAGTCGATATATAAGTCTACCCACATCATACTTATACTTATTAGTCTCCCTTCATGCCATGATTATTCATATTTTATGTTCTGCACTACTGTAATATTAGTGTAATGTGTCCAGTTAGGCTAAATTTTAATGAACTAGTATCATTATACAACCACCCACACACGTAAATGCATGTACTTGCTCGTATGTGTCTTACAGGGTATTGTAAAATACGTGAAGAATTTGTTACCTGGTCTTCCATCATGGCTCAATTGGACCACCACCACAGATGACAGTGATAATGGTACCAGTTCCACCACAGCCGTGGCCGGTAGGGCTGCATCAGCAGAGGGGGGCCCACCAACTAGTACCCCCTTGATCATACCCCCTCAAGATTCATTCAATCAACCTACCAACGCGAATTCAGATTCTATTCATTCACCGTCACTGCAAATTCAACTGCCTTCGATACTCCAGAACAACACAAAGCACACGCTCCTTGCCACTAGTCGGAGGCTATTTGAGTCGACCAGCCTATCTCTCATGGAGGGTGGCAGTGGGGGTGCTCTAACATCACGAGAAACAAGCATGAACGTTGGCAATGATCGGGAACAACTTGATGACTCCAAGGATAGTGAGGGGAGCTGGGTGGCAGAAGATATCGAGGAGAGTAGAACTGCAGATGCCCCGCCACGAGTGTCACCTCCCACAAGATTCAGGTCCCTTCAACTTGGCGGTATTCGACTGAGCACTCCACTGTCGAGAAGCCCTCTGAGTCTTGTCGGTGAGTGTGAGAGCCCAGAGTACGAGATTGGTGAAGGAAAGCATCAGATAGCTCCCGAGTCGACCGTTGTGGAATCAAGTACTGCTAGATCAGAACACACTGTAGAACGCATCGCTAATCCTGCACTCTTGAACATGAACTCAATCAGAACTCCAATCAATTCTATTTTCAGCAATCGAAAAACGACATCATTCACTGCTTCCAGTCTTGAGCGTGGGTTGTATTCCAACCCGCCTCTTGTCACCTCCACTCCCCAACTCAGCCCTGTACATGAAGAGAGACAAGAGATTGTAAGACCCTCACCTGCAGCTCATTTCACTAGTGGTAGCTTCACACAAACATTCACTCGTATATGTATACAATGATATAAGAGTGTATAATGTGACACACACATGCTTGTATACATGTACCGTTTACCATAATGATATTAATGATACATGGAGTAAATTGCTCTGCAGATGGAACACCCTGAGGGTCCTGGCATTGTTGCCCAGTCTCGTTCCCAAACCTCTGATTCCAATTCCAGTGCTGTACTCAGCAAGTCTCGTACCAAAACACCACTACCTGGATCCATGCTATCCACATTGATAAAGACGCCTTTACCATCCTCATCTAAGTAAGTCAATTGTATGCCTCACTATGTAAAGACGTGCAGTACAAATGCCTTCTAATACTCTTCTTATTTGGCTCTGTATATCTTTAAAAGAGATACCAAAGTTTGGGAAGTTTTCTGTGCTAAAAATTTTCGCTATTTCGGTAATGATTGCCATATATTTTAATTTTTGCCACTTATGATATATAGTGGCGAAAAATTTTAATGGCAAAATTTTCCCAATCTATGGTAGTGCTCTTAAAAAAAATGCATAATGTTTTTTACTAACCATTCTTCTGTGTAGATCGGGCACTGAAGAGTCTATCAAGCGTAGTCCTTTCCACTCTCCCTTCTACTCCGGCCGGACTTCCTTCGGAGGTGCTGCCTCTCATCAAAAACTGAGGACCAAGAGACCTCGCACCGAATCCAGCCCGCCTACCGTGAGTGATGATTTCCACGTTCTTAGCGTAAAGCAATAAATGCTGGATGGTGTGTTTATATAAACCCACCCATGCCCACACACACAGCTGGTCCCAACTCGTCTCTCAATAACAGCTCGTCCTCTCAGCTCTGAGTCCAGAGGAGGTCAGGCCACACACCATCAGCTGGTGGCTAGCAAGACGGCCAAGAGGATCTTGACCACCTTGGAGACCCTCAGCTCGCCGCTCTCTGACGCTAGGAAGCTACCCATGAGAGCACTTCCTGGAGAACACCAGGTGATACATGCTTTATGGTTGTGTGGCTAGTTGCATAGTTTATGTGTGAGTGTGTGTGTTCCCCATGATGTATTAATAAATATTCCACAATCATATGCACTAACTGTGTGTGTATGTACCAGTGCATGATAGTAGTGTGTTCTGTTTCTGTACCACAATTGACATGTGCTCACATGTCCACATGACCACGCTGTGTAGACATCAAAACGACGACGTATGTCTGACATTTCCTCTTCGTCTGGAGCTGGTATGCTCTCCCCTCCTCCCATTGCTCCTCTACGCACCCCGGCCTACTCCTCTCGGAGATCCAGAGCAGACCACGGTCACACCCAGATTGTCCCTAACGAGAAGACGGGGCGAACCTCCACTGACCAGGTGAGAGAGAGAGGTCATTTCAGTGTACTCTGTAGCTCATGAGCTTTGGTTTCCCCTGATACGTACACCATTGGGCCATGGTTACAGCCTCGTTCCTCTGGGTATCTCTAATATCAGCACACTAAATCTCTCTCATCACTATGGCTTAGTCTCATTCCCGGGCTCCCTTTCCACGAGTCCACACCCACCTCAAATTTAAGCATGAGAGTTGAACTGGGAATGAGAACCTGTGAAAGTAAAACCAATAGTGTGGTGACAGTGTGAAAACTCTTGTGTGTAGAATTGTAGATACATTACAGTACATGTGATTATCGATCGATGCATTTGCATTGAGAAGGTACATACTAATGCTAATCCACACAGAGTCCACTGAAGGAGTTGGCTACCCTTCAAAAGCGAAATCTCTCTCCAAAGCCACCCTCCTCCTCCTCCTCCTCTATGTCTGCCACCCCTCGTGGCCCCCTCTCATTCACCGTGCCACAGTTCAACACCAAAGAGCCACCCAAGCAGTCCAGTATACTGGCAGGACTCAAGTTCACGCCGGCACCTCCTACCGAACCTGCCGGGACTCAAGAATCCCCTGAGAAGGCTCCATCACCGTCACCACCGAAAACAACTGCTGTATCTTCATCGTCTGGACTGTCGGGATTCAAGCCTTTGTTTCATGGCGGAGTGTCCAGTGTAAGTGTCCTCCATCTAACACCTATCTACATTCATTGCACATTGGTTGTCTGTGCTATCTATTGTGGTGTGTGTGTGTGTGCATTTTGTCAAAAGTTTGAGAGACAATGTTGTATTATGGCACAGAGGACTGTGTAAATCGTTCCATTATCGTCTGACAATGTACCTGTTAGATTTCATTGTCTGGCCATGTACATGCAGAATTTCATTGTGTGGTAATGCATGTGTGTAATGTTATTGTGGTTTACATGTGGTCTCTCTCTCTCTCTCTCTCTCTCTCTCTCTCTCTCTCTCTCTCTCTCTCTCTCTCAGGGTGCTGGTGGTAAGATGCGATCAGCTAAACACACTCATCTCCATTTCCACCGGGAATCTGATGAGGGTGTGGTCATCAATCCTCTAGCCCCTCCCCCTTCTATTGGCCTGTCCCTCGGAAAAGATGGGAGCCTGCCACAGTTTTCATTTCATGCCCAACTCTCTCAGACCAAGGTATGGAAGATATATATACCGTATAGCGGGAAATTTTCGTATGGTGCAAATTTTCGTATTTTTCGTATGCCGTTCGAATATACAAAAATTAAAACTGCGAAAATTTAACTTCCGCATTATGCGTATACGAGCGTGCACCACGTATACAAAATTTAAAACTACAAAAAAAATTTCTGGTGCATTTTTAACGATTTATACGAAATTTTGAACTACGAATATTTCCCGCTATACGGTATATAATTTATGTGTGTGTTTGTTTGTATGTATGTGTGTGTGTGTGTGTGTGTGTGTGTGTGTGGTATAATTGCACACTTTTACTTAAAAGTATATTTATTGTCTGCATGAGGTTGCATGGTTGAGTGGCAAAGGAACTACACTAGCTACTGTAAATAATATTATGTTATTGATATCCCATTAGCCCCCCTCTCTGACCACCACCCTGACCCCTGCCCTCTCAATGTCCTCCTCCCCCTCAACCACTGGCTACACTTTCTCACTTCCAAATGCCATTGATTCTCGTCCTGATGTACCGCAAACAATACAGGTAAGATTTTTTTTGTCCTAGTTTGTAAAATTCACATTTTTTAATCGATCTGTTGTATAATAGAAATTTTTTGTGTGCTGCAAATTTTATATTTCTGTTTGCTGTTTGAATAAATGGAAATTTTTTCTGGTGTGTTTTTAAAAATTTTATATGAAATTTTGCACAATGAAAATTCCCTCTATACGGTATTGGCTTACATCTATTCTTGTATATGTACACACTAATATACATATTATATTATTGTCTGTGTGTGTAGGCTAAATACAACTTCAGTTCTCCTGCTCCACCCCTCTCCTCTGCTCCGGCTCCCCCCAAGACTACCCCTAGCACTGGCCCATCGTCTTTCTCACTGCCGCCATTCATTGCTCCTCCCTCACGTCCTTCACAACAGAAGAGACCGTCTCCTAGCCTAGCTGGTGTCTCTCGGAGTGGTGGTCTCCTCTCCAAGCAGCTCACTCCTCCTCCACCTCTCAAGAATATGAGTGTTGAAGAAGCTCTGAAGCGACCAGAGTACCAGCTCCCCAAAGTGAAGCTGCCTGGCTTGCCAGTGAAGCCTCCTGCTCCCTCGTCTGAGTGCATTGACCTCACGGACTGCGATGATGAACACAGTGCAACACAACAGAAGAAGCCAACGACAGAGAGTGGTGGGCATCAATTAGAAGGTGGTAAAGTTGGAATTGGACTTAAACTGCCTTCGTCGGGAGTACAACTTGGAACCAAGAACTCTCTCTTGTCTTCTACTGCCCCTCCTCTGAAAGCCCTCCCTCAGTTTGCACCTCCTTCTGGTTCCTGGACATGTGATACGTGCATGATCAGCAACAAAGCTGAAGATAAGCAATGTGTTGCTTGCTCGGCCAAAAAGCCTGGTTCAGTTAAACTACCTTCTGCTAGCACGACCTCTGCACCCTCTCTAGGAGTCACTGGTGGTTTAAAGCTTGGAGGGAATCTCGTCTTACCCAAGTCAAACCAATCTTCAAAATCAGAATCACAAACCCTTCAACCACTGCCAAAATTTGCTCCACCCAGTGGATCATGGACGTGTGATACGTGTATGATATCCAACAAAGCTGAAGATGAGAAGTGCGTCGCATGTTCGGCTGATAAACCTGGTTTGACAAACAAAACTATTTCTTCTACTACAACTAAATCTTCAACAACAATTTCTTTTGGGGCTGCTGGTGGACTGAAACTGGGAGGGTCTCTGTTGTCATTCAAACCAGCTCTAGCTTCTAAACCGTCAAGCTCACAAAACGTCCAACCACTCTCAAGTAACTCTGCATCCAAACCTCTGTCTGTCGATGGAACGACTGCCTCTACTGCTACTAAACCACCTCCCACAATAACGTTTGGAGCTACTGGTGGTCTAAAACTGGGAGGAGCTTTGCTGGAACCCAAAAAGACCACTCAGAATTCTAAGCCAGACACTCAGATCCTTCAACCTCTATCTAAATTTGCTCTACCCAGTGGATCATGGACGTGTGATACATGCATGATATCCAACAAAGCTGAAGATGACAAGTGTGTTGCTTGTTCCACTTCCAAACCTGGTTCGGCCAAGCCACCTGCTCCCAGCAGTCAAACAACCGCTCCATCCTCCTCCTCTTCAACCACTGCCACTACCTCAACCACTGGCCTACCTCTGCTCAAACCGTTGGCTCAGTTTGCCCCCCCTGCCGGCTCATGGTCGTGTGACTCATGCATGATCAACAACAAGGCTGAGGACAATTCATGTGCTGCGTGTTCTGCTCCTAAACCTGGCACTAAAACTGATTCCAGCAGTTCCACTCAAGCTACCAAACTAACTGGTGGACTGACGTTAGGTGGAGGTCTCAAATTGGGAGAAGGTCTTAAGCTGGGTGGTGGTACTCTTGGTGGGTCAACCCAGGAGGGCAAACCATCAGGAGGAATGACACTGGGTAGTGGTGGTCTGTCTCTGGCTGCAGTGGGTAGTGGTGGTGGCATATCACTGGGTGGTGGGGTCAAGCTTGGAACTATAGGAGACCCAGGAGCTAAGAATGGTAAACCATCAGGAGGAATCACTCTAGGTAGTGGAATCAAGCTTGGAGGTGGTTTGCCATTGGGAGGCCTGCCTCAGTCTATTGCCACTGCTACTCAGAGCACCAGCAGTGGATTGAAACTGGGCTCTCTTCTACCACTTCCAACCAGTACAGGTGAAGAGAAGAAAGCATCATCTGAATCAAGCATGAACAATAGTCAGACAAAACCAATCTCTTTTGGCATCCAGCAGCCTGTGAAGAAAGACACTCAGAGTGCTGCAGTCTCTACACAGCCTTCAGCACCCCAGCCACCACAGTTTGTCTTGAGTGGTGGCTCGACAGCCCAACTCACACAAACAACCTCTTCAACATTGCAATTCAACTTTACTGCAAATTCCAACGCTCCAAGTATCTTTACTCTTGGAAACGCTTCAACTGTTTCAGCATCTTCTGTGATGTCTGCGGCCAATCCACTACAGGGAACACAGAGCACCAACCCACTTGCTGGTATCAAACTTGGAGGAGCGTTGGCGCAATCATCATCGGTACCAAAGTTGGGAGGCCCACTTTCTCTCGGAGGACAGGGGTTGGTGGGTCCATCAACCACATCCCAGAACACTCTCACAGGAGTTAGCGGTGGATTCCAGTTCTCAGCGACTGCAGTACCTTCCTTTGGACAGACCACTACCACCACTACTACTAGTGCTTTGTCTTCTCAAATGAACACAAGTAGCATTCCGACGTTCAACTTTTCAGCGGGAAAGCCGGGAAATGGAGGTGGAAATGGGCCAAGTGGAGCAGGGAACTCACTCTTTGTGTTTGGAAGTAAGGATACCACGACCGAGAGTGGCTCACTGTTCCCTGGAGCTGGGAGTGCAGCTGGCGGCAGTAGCAGTGGCGGTCTCCCAGGGGGTCTCCCAGGGGGTCTCACTGGGGGGCTCACAGGCGGGGTGTTTGGGTCTGGTCTCACAACAACAGGGAGTGGACTTCCACAGCAGACCACATCCTCTATCTTCGGCAGTGGACAGACACAGAGCAAGGATGGTGGCCAACTACAAGGACTTGGTATGTGTGTCTGTTCTAAATAATGCCCATTGCCATATATTCTATTGGAAAAAGTGCATTAATTCAGAGTGTGCATTATTTAGAGTAAAATATCGACACTTACTACATGTATGTGTTGCTGATGTGCCTGCATGCTGTGTCCACCTCTAATTCCACCTAGGAGTGTTGTTAATGCTAGGGTAGAGGATTCGCTGGTGGACTAGAGTGATTGAATGTTGAGGAGTACAGCCAATAAGATGCTTCATTCTCTAGTGCTGTTCAAATACATTCAAACAAACAAATCGTTAATGAAGATTGCTTGCATGCCATTGCTTGTTGTACAATTACGTGTAATCAATCGGCTATTAATATATGCATTGTGTGTGATAAAACAATTTTTTTCCTCTGTCTCTACAGACCAACAGCAATCAGGCTCAGTTTTCAATGCACAGTCCAAAAATACACTCTTCGGGACACCTAATCTCTTTGGTAATCAGTCCCAACCTCAAATGCAACAACAACAAAGCAGTATGGCTCCAATGTTCAATTTCCACGCAGCTGGAGGTAGTGGTGGTGCTCCATCGTTTCCCCCCACCTCCTCCAGCAGCAGTGGGAGTGGTATGTTTGGCTCCACTCAGCCACCGCTACTGAAGATGAGCTCTGGTGGTAACAATGGAGCAGGTGGGCTGGGAGGAGGGAGTGGAGGACTCCTGTTTGGAACCAACACTTCATCTGCTTCACTTTTCACTATGAATCAAACGACAGCCGAGAACAAGTCTAGTGCCCCTCCAGCTGCCGCTCCTACTGCTCCGACTGGTGGCTTCAACTTCAGTGGAAGTGCAGGGGCTGGCGTGAACTTGAACTTTGCCAGTGGAGGACCGCCTGGTAATGGTGGTGGTGACGGCAGTGGTCCTATGTTTTCGGCCGGTAGAGGTCAGAGTGCTGCTACGTCAGGTCGAGTTATCAGGAAAGCAAGGAGAAGGAAATGATTTTTTCACTACTTCCTATTTTGCCAATGCACACAATTCTAGACTCGTAGTGTACTCTGTGTTGCACCCCGTATATGTAATAATTATTATTTATGTTTAATTTTACTTTTGACATGGTTACTTTTATTTCCATAGATTATGGAGTGGGCCGGTTATTTCAAAATTTATTTCAGTATAGAATTGTTTTGTTTCTTGCTCTATAATCTATGCTTTGATATTCTATATACACACACACATGCACATAATGACATTTTTCACCGAGATCCTTAAACCATGTGATTGTTGGAACCAGCACAGAGCATGCAGGCTGTGGACCTTTTCTGTAGGTAAAGGTGTACCGTACATATTGCAAGAGTGACCCTTACCAACAATTTATCAGGCTGAACACCATGCACAACAAAATTGACAGTTTGCTCACTTTCAATAAAGTTAATGTCATAATACGTACAGAATAACAAACAAAACAACAAAATAACACAATGTAATAATATATAAGTGAGAACCATTGTTATACAAAGTCTGCATGAACAACAGTTTCGTGAAAATGACACACTGACAGGCTACATAATATAATTGAACAATCAAAAACAATCAATCAGGATCAAAGAATTTTTCACATGCACACATGTGAGTGTTAAACTAGTCACACAAACGGCACAAAAGTACAAATGTAAAAGAACACTTTGCAAACCACGTACACAAAACACAATTAAGATGGAATAATTATAATATAGAGAGCTAGGTGTGCGTCATTTGGGAAGTGATAAAGCTGACTGTTTTCAGTAAACTGATTATGTGAGAAAGAAATGCACAAATTGCAATCGACACACACACACACACACACACACACACACATAGAAAAAAAATTAGTTAAAGAGTATAAATTGTTTTATACAAAAGGTGCTACTAGTTGGGAGTCTCCAGACCACACGTACTGGTGTCAATATATAATAGTCCAGGACTAGTGGATGCTATACGTGTGTGCCTGTGTCTGTCTCCATTTGTCTCAGAGTGTCCACGTGATCACTCCAGTTTGTGCTGTGACCTTTTGTATGGTACGACTGTTGAAGTATAACATAGTGTATGCATGTCGTGTAGCAGAATAAATATACTACCCTAAGTTTAGGCACGAGACTGTGGACTTACCAAGCAACTTCTTGAGGGTGACATTGATCTGTGATTGTGCATCGGCTCGGAGGGAGCTTGCAGTGAAGATGTGCTACCGAAATCTACTGCAAGGAATCACAAACAGGTAACAGTAAACAAGTTTGCATATACACCCAAGTCGTGTCTACAATATCCTTTGTGATCTGTGTATGTATATACCTTCTTTTTGCTTGCTTGAGTGGCATGCAAAGCAGAGTCCGATGAAACAAAAGATGAGAGCAATGATTCCCAAGACTCCAACCACAATGACAGCGATAGCATAGTCAGGGAAACTGTTCGTGGGAGTGCTAACTGCTAAGGAGGGAAAGAAAGAAAGAAAGAAAGAAAGAAAGAAAGAAAGAAAGAAAGAAAGAAAGAAGAAACACTTGTAATGCTTGAAATAAAATGTCTTTGTAAATGTTGAAGTGGGAGACACGTACTTGATATCACGGATTCCACTGTAAAAGGGTCATGACAGGTACTCAAGTCCTTTGTCTCTGTGTCGTCATTTCGAGTCATCGCAAACACACACACCACCTCCTTATCACCTCCAAAGGTAGCACTCAAACACACTTCATAGAGAGTGTCCTTCATCAGCCCTTTCATACAGAAAGCAGGAATCACCCTATTGGTGGTGGAATAGTTGAGCCGGTACTGCTCTCCATCAATCACCCTCTTCTGCAGGGCGGACACCATGGGAGGCTCATCGGGCTCTGCCTCCGACTCTCCTCTGTATACCCACTGGATGGTGATGGCCGTGTTGAAAGTGGTGGTGCTGAAAATTTCGATTCGTCGCTCCTGAGCTGCTGTAGTGAATGAAGAGTGAGGAGGAGTCAATGATAATGAGCTACAGCCGCTATATAGACTTTATAACCACTGGATGTTTCTAATTATCTTAATTTATATCACACACTGTTGGTTGTGGAATATATAGTTTCTCTTAACCC
This sequence comes from Tethya wilhelma, assembly GCA_964030475.1. NCBI lineage: Eukaryota > Metazoa > Porifera > Demospongiae > Tethyida > Tethyidae > Tethya > Tethya wilhelma. The sequence goes on along the minus strand of CAXIPT010000002.1, from coordinate 18,966,872 downwards.
ATGCGATATAGATTGGTGATGAGAATTCGAAGGCAATCAAAATAACTTGCATTTTTAACCGTTTAACAAGTCGTACTGCAATTAAGTGCAAGCCATGAACACAAGGTCTACATAGAGCCCGCACACACAACCTCTAATGCAGCCTTATTTGTAGAGAGCATTTAAACAAATGGACAGTACACTAAATCCACACCCATCCTTTCTATAAAATAAGAGCATTCTATGAAATTGGCCATTTCACTTTGAGAATGAGAGCTTAGTGACATTTATCACAAGCTTCTAAAATTCTTTGTTACTAAAGTCATTGAAAAACAAACAAACAAACAAACAAACAACAAAACAACTTACGACAGGCCACATTGACTGATGTGGAGTTGGGGCCTCCAGTAGAGCACTGATTCAACCCCTGAACAGTCAGTGTATAATCTAGGTTGTTGGTGCACGGGTATTCATCAGAAGGGAGGGTGTAGGTGGTGTCATCTCCTAACTCTACAGTCGCCTCAATGCCATTGGATATCCTGATGTGGAGTCGGTAGCGGGCTGCTGTGGGCAGACTCTGTGCGTGTGAACCAGACATAATAGAGAGAGTGAGCCCGGAGTGAAATCCAATTAAAGGTAATTGAGTTAGTACACTTACATCCCATGAGATTGTGATAACTCTCTCGTTGTTGTTTATCATAGTGTTGGCTCTGATGTTGGAGGGAGCAGTTGATACTAGGGCTGGAGAGAGAGAGAGAGAGAGAGAGAGAGAGAGAGAGATGAACAGGCTATGATTATAGTACAAAATTATCAAATACCAGCTTTGAGTACACACACAAATTATTAATTCACTAAGCATTCAGTGGAAAATTTTACACTAGGTGTCTCTTTGAGGGATGATACCTACATCTCCAAGTGTCCATTACAAACGACACTCTACCTCTAGCTCATAGCATGATAGCAATGCTCCCTACTAAACCACATTCACAATCGTTCATGTTCATAAATCACACTCCCTCCAACTTTATACAGCAAGAATTATAATAATTACACAATTATGCCCGCATTTCAGTCGAAACAATCTCACAGGAAAAATGTTGATGAATGAAGAGTGACGTGCAGCCTACATACAACGTCCCATCTACTGTGGGACCAACAGACTACACCCTGACACCACTGTACCGCTACAGAGAAGCATACGACTAGAAAACTACAACCCAAATCAAACCTCTCTCACATACACATACAGGATAAGGTACACTGGGGACTTACGATTGTTGGTGCACTGCACTGTGAATCGAACAGGTTCACCAACATCGGCACCATCCAATTTGGCACGGAACTCATACGAACTTCCCGACACAAGTCCCTGAATTTCTAGAGAGGTCATGCCACCCTCTACTGGCACGGACATGGGTTGACCATCAGGGAGGAGCCTGTACTCAATCCTGTCGAGTGTAGTATCCTCTGTCCACTGCACACGCACTCCTGTTTCACCGCTAGAAGACACTCGAATCTCTGATTCCATTGCTGTGTGTGTGTGTGTGTGTGTGTGTGTGTGTGTGTGTGTGTGTGTGTGTGTGTGTGTGAATTGAGTTAGTACACTTACATCCCATGAGATTGTGATAACTCTCTCGTTGTTGTTTATCATAGTGTTGGCTCTGATGTTGGAGGGAGCAGTTGATACTAGGGCTGGAGAGAGAGAGAGAGAGAGAGAGAGAGAGAGAGAGAGAGAGATGAACAGGCTATGATTATAGTACAAAATTATCAAATACCAGCTTTGAGTACACACACAAATTATTAATTCACTAAGCATTCAGTGGAAAATTTTACACTAGGTGTCTCTTTGAGGGATGATACCTACATCTCCAAGTGTCCATTACAAACGACACTCTACCTCTAGCTCATAGCATGATAGCAATGCTCCCTACTAAACCACATTCACAATCATTCATGTTCATAAATCACACTCCCTCCAACTTTATACAGCAAGAATTATAATAATTACACAATTATGCCCGCATTTCAGTCGAAACAATCTCACAGGAAAAATGTTGATGAATGAAGAGTGACGTGCAGCCTACATACAACGACCCATCTACTGTGGGACCAACAGACTACACCCTGACACCACTGTACCGCTGTAGAGAAGCACACGACTAGAAAACTAAACCAAATCAAACCTCTCTCTCTCTCTCTCTCTCTCTCTCTCTCTCTCTCTCTCTCTCTCTCATACACACACTGGATAAGGTACACTGGAGACTTACCATTGCTGTTGCATTGCACTGTGAATCGAACAGGTTCACCAACATCGGTACCATCCAGTTTGGCACGGAACTCATACGAACTTCCCGACACGAGTCCTTGAATTTCTAGAGAGGTCATGCCACCCTCTACTGGCACGGACATGGGTTGACCATCAGGGAGGAGCCTGTATTCAATCCTGTCGAGTGTAGTATCCTCGTTCCACTGCACACGCACTCTTGTTTCACCGCTAGAAAGCACTCGAATCTCTGATTCCATTGCTGTGTGTGTGTGTACAAGAGTAATGGATGCATACTATGGTACAACTAGTACACAACAACTTCTCATCCTTGCACAAAACTGAACAAGTGGTTATAAAAAATTTGTGCGAGTGTTCCACATACACACACAATGCATGCATGTTAATGTGCCTGGGAACTACATTTCTCACTCAACATTGCAATAATAGTATTCCTGATCTGTGTAACCTGATAAAGTATCGATTTTAACATTTCTCAAGAAGCAAGCATTCTTAATCTTTTCATGTTGAGATCAGCTCATCTCTATTGTAAAGTGTTACTACCACACACCAGTGATAATACAACGAATGAAGAAGAAAACTTTCAACTGTGGCTTTGGATTGTATCAAATAGCAACCATCACACTCACACCTACTCCACAGCCCCCTCGGGCAATATCTCGAATAAAACCACACCCACATAACACATAGTTTATTGGCCGTAACTTATAGCAGAAGGCATGACATAAATTATGTTGAGGAAACAATAAATAGGTCTTGTTTGTTTCTACATCTCTTCATTCAGCACGCAATTCATTCCAACCTAGCTAGTAGTAAGCAATGCGAAAGAGAAAGGAGACTATATTATGCCAAGCAGAAGTGTCTCAACCATCATTTCACCTAGGTCCAGGAAATTACATCACACAACCTTTACAGTTTTGAAAAACAGCCTGCAATTAACCCCCGGATGTCATGCATCCACCGCCATTACCTTTTAGAATACTAGCAATGAGTTTCCAAGTGAAATATTTACTACAGTGCTTTAGAGTTTAGTGGTGATAGATATGGAGCTCTTAGAACACTAATAGAGCAGTTTTGATACTACGATACGAAGAGAAGGCACCATTAGGAGTGGTCTTCACATCACCCGCGAGATTAAAGAGCATGACACTTATACGACAATTAACATGGAAGGCCAAAAATGGCAACTGCATACCAAACATCTTGACATGAGAATAATAACTCGCGAGGAACACTTTCGTCGATAATGCGATACCTTGTGTTTCAAAGGGTTATGGATAATGAAGTCCAAAACAAACAAAAGATAACTATGGTCTACACTTGACACCTACAGTCAACTCCACCACATATACCACTCCTACATACACACACCACTTGCATTGAATGGCCGGGTGACAAGCATGTTGCAAGATTAACAAAACCAAACAAAACAAAAGCTTCACTCTTTCACAACAGATGTAAGTTTACAAGACAAAGATGAAGCAGTAAAAGAACAGATACTTGGTAGAGAACAAGTCTAACAGCTTGTATATAGTCCTAGGCTAGCCCAGCTAGCTATATAGCTCCTCTTTTTAGCCATTGAAACTTGAGAGGGTAGGATGCGATTATCTCCTGGTAACACTATGCCAGGAGACTGTTGTGTGGGAGATGATGAGTAGTGATTAGCAAGTTAGTATCAAAACAAAATTGAATTTAGAGTTTCTCCATAATCTGATCTGTTCATCTCTCCCTCCACAAGTTAGTGGCACTTTTACATTCACTTTCCCTCTCAGTCACCCCTCAAGGAATGTGTACTCTCATCGATCACAACACATGTATGCGCTACAGTAAACAAAATATTTCTGATACACAACCTTCAAAACAATCACATCCTGCTTGGGCCTTCAAGCCAGCTAGCCATGTGGCTTGAGGCAGTCACACATCAAACAAGACCCACTGCACAAATTGGAGACCACCAGAGAACACACAACCCAGTGTTTACAAGGGCCAAGCCACTCAACCATTATCACAAGAGAGCCATCAGTAAGTGAGTGAGGGATATGACATGATGAGTTGTGGGCTGGCCAACCACCACCAGAGGAACAGAACACACAACAGTTGTCTCCCTACAGTGTCTGTGTCATGGTTAGAAGGTGTTTTGTTGCAACAGATGCCAAACAACTACCACCATCTCCTTGGTAGAGAGAGAGGAGCCAGCACCAAGAACAAACAAAATCACGCTGTACATGTACCACACTCACACCAATCAATAGACAAGTTATGTTGAAAAGAATTCCAAGAATTACGATTATCGATTCTAATTGCAAAAATCAGCACCACCAGTTGCCCAGCACCTGTCTGTAGCAATCTGTTCACACCAGGGTAAACCATGTACACACAGAGAGACTGGTTGACGGTGTTTGTATCCAACAATAGTACTGAAAATTGCAGAGGAAGCTTTTGGAGAAGGGGTTAGTGTATACAATAGGTATACACGTTAGGTGATTAGGCACACACGTACATGTGTATGTGTATGTGTACACAAAAACACACAAAAGTCATTAGATACATCAAAATACACGGACACAGCGTCACTCCGATTTGAAATGAAATAAAAATAGCAATACCACATTAATTAACATTAATGGATCGACATTGGCCCAAATTAGCTCAAGTAACCACAAAAAGATCGTCTTCCTTTACATACATACAAAGTCTTAATCTTGTCGTATAATAAATACGATGCCTAAATGGGACACACAAGATATTACGAGCAATTTTAATGCATCATACATTGATGCCATTAGTAAATGGACAATAATGTATATATACTCACAAGTACCCACACACACACTCACATACACACACATTCTTACATCACATTCTTATGTTCGACTGGCTCCAGAGATACTAGATTCATACATCATCATAAATTGAAATACATGTTGTACATGTACAACACGAGTGCAGTCAAAGCACTGTGAATTTCACATCAGAAATACCAGTCAACATGACCAACCCCCCCAAGTAGTTATCAATATACTGCATACCTAGAATACCTCACCACTGAAGCACACACACACACACACACACACACACATACACACACAATCATTAACCATTGTTTGAGACTCCCTACAAATGTGTGAACTATAGGCTAGTGGTGGCCATAAACTGGATGGCTTTTGAGAGTATTCTTGACCAGTTGAGGTACATTACATGACCAGCTCCTTCTAAGTACTTATGTTTGTTGCTATTTTTGACTGTTGTAGTACACAGCAAAGCATCATGTGAGTGAGTGAGTGTGTGACCCTATGTAAGTCTTGAAACCTAGCAACCAAGACAGAGGTATCATTTGTACACAGCTGCCAGCATTAGAAGTGCATGTGAGTGTGCTTTACCACACTTCCTGTAGTACAAGGAACAAATCAGGTTTAGCTCTTCAGGTGCCCACTGTAGCTACACCAGGTGGCAGGCCTCCTTCTCACACACAAAGGACTGCTCTACACATTAAAGTAGTCTATGCATGCCATTCAGTTGACATAAAAGTCACCACACAAGACAAATTACTACCCCAGGAAGATCTGCCATCCTGGCTCAGAAGAGCTGCACTCAGCTACTCTAGAGTAGTTGAGAGAGACAATGACTTGTAAAGGACCTCACTGTCTTTGGTAGGGTCTAGCAAAGTCTCTGCACTCACTACTGGATCAGGGCAACATGTGCCAGTGGAAGACAAAACACACTCTAAAAGTAAAAGAAACTGCTCTAGCAGCCACCTGGCACCTACTCATGGCTGGCTCACAACCAACAACCCCCAAAAGACAAATTAGTAGAAAAACTAACCCCATTTCTCCCTCTAAAGGCCATTCCAGGCAGCCCAGGAAGTGGAAAGACTTGTAGCATTACAAGAGATGTCTATTGAGAAAAGCTGTCACTGAACAGCCATACACACTACCTCCTCTGTTTAGACAAATGGTTGCTATGCACACTCCTTCTTCTAAATCATCACAACATACCCTGAGCCCACAAACTATAGGTGAGAGTCAGTTGGTGATTCAGGTAAGCCAAAGGGACTGAATGATATTAAGAACAGTTCAAAGTACCTTTTGTTTTCTTCAATGCAAATTGCTAAATGGAGCAGATGTTTATCCTCTGATGACTTAATTCCCATCAAAAATGCACCACCACACAATGACCTCATCTTGGACAGGATAGCTCTGCTAGGCAACCACACAAAGGGACACAGATGTGATACCACAACATACAGACACTACATGTGAAGTTCATGGAACTACACAATAGAGTATGTAGTGCTGGCCATGGATTCACTTCCACACCAGTTAGATGAGAAAACCCCGATGGAGATAAAAACGATGTGTTTCTTTCATGTAGAAATAGCCCCCATACCACACACACAGTCAAGGTATGTGAGTAGGACTGCAGCGTGCTCAACACACCATCACTAATCTCAATGGCCATGCCGTTTCATCTCTTAATAAAGGCAAAAGTAGGGGGGATGGTGTTAGATGAGGCAAGACAAAAGTGGGCACCCATCTGTCTGTGTAAATCCTTTCTGTCTGAAACGCTGCCTTGTGTAAATTTCGCAACCAGAAACGGTTGCTAAATAAATACAGCTCGTGTGCAATGTACACAACTGTGTGTGTGTGTGCACTCTGTCTTGACTGCATCCACATTCACATACACAAACACATTAATTGTCCGGCAGTAGCCACAGCAAAAGGACATGCATACCATGTTCCCTAGCCACACTGTAGGGAGGAGGAGAGGTGTACAAGAGTGCCTTCATGATTAGAATGAAAAGATTCTAAAGGAAAGACCTGAAAGATAATGAAATCAAAGCACTGGGATGGAGTCATGCTGCTGCTCCACCAACTCAATCAGAACTCTTCAGAAATGATAACACTCAAAAGGCCTTTCCTTTTTGGCAAGCCAAGAGATTCTTTTTTTTGTCCAGGGAAAGAGCACATTCACACACACAGTACTCAGTAGCCCTTACTCCATCCAGCCCACTGTAAAGAAGCCTTCAGACCTCAGTTTTGTGTTGTTGCTGTAGTAGCAGCCAGTGCAGGTGACCAGAGTTGCACAACACCTGGTCACCCACAGAGCCACTATCAGCACAAAGATCAGAGGATGTGAGAGATTCCTCTCTGTGGGAGAGTCACCCCTGCTTGTACAAGGTGCCTGCCTTGTATAAACATGTGACCTACTCACATGTAAGTAGCCCTAAATAGATAGGACCAGTGCTCCCCCACCCCCACTCTACAAGTGTGTCATGGGATGTACCCTTATTTTTGACCTCTTCAGCTAAAGCAGAGATAGGGACTCCAGTTTATACCACTGTGGACACTGTGCTGCAACCAGCATGAGTAAAAGGCAGGTTTCTTATCTACCCTGTTTTACTACTATCATGAGGGTTGATAAAAATGGTGCCATTTTGAAAACCAACGACGCACCTAATCTTCCCAGGTATTATTTCAAGAAATGCCTGTGGTACACACTGCTCTACTAGAAGTAGTTGTTGCACACAGCAAGAAAAAGAAGAGTCATGAGAATGAGAAATAGTTCACCCACACCACACCCAAGCATCAATCAAAATGAAGGAAACTTGTAGTTGAATTATGCCCTCTGTGAGACTGAAGTTGGGTATGCATTACTAACAGAAACACCAAACCAGGCAGGGCACCTCAAAAAGACAGACACAGAAGGACAGAGTACAGTAGACCTATAGTATTAATGCAAAAGGGAGCTTGTATAATTGCCAATCATTTTCCACTGTAAGACATCAAAGGGTCTGCCATGTGGGACTGTCAGCTACAGACTATGCTAACACAAATTATCTTGGAATTCAACACATGCACACTCTGAACAGTCTACAACCCAACAAAAATGGGTACAAGACAATACTTGCAGACTTAAAATCATTTTTAAAGACAGTAAGCTTTTGAAATTGATTAAGAACTGAATATTTCTCAGGATAAGCCTGCACAACACATCATAACACAGAAGAAATGGTCTCATAGGGTACACACAATTCACAAAGCATACATTCATGCAGTCACATTTTAGACAATAACTTACATGGGGCACAGCCACTGGTAGAACTTGAGAGCTCCCTATTACCATTCATTGTAGTAGCCGCACACGTGTAGCCACCAGAGGCCATACATTCATCCCGGCTGACAATCAACCTGCTGGTTATTCGATCTTCAAACGTGGCCCTATTAGTCTCTGTGCTGGTGCCACCAAACCTCTGGCCATCTCCAGTAGTCCACTCCACGAAGCTGAGCTGAGGATAGCCGATCATTTCACACACTACTTCGTACCTACCATTGTCTATTGGAGCCGGCGGTGTCACTTGGACTTGTAGAACTGCATGTGCATGTGTGTTGGTGTGTGTACGCATGTGTGAGTGTATCATGCATGGGTGCAGGGCCAATAGGCGACCACACAAGAAATACTTACACCGAACATAAACTTCAAAATCTCTTGTAGCAGTGCCAGCTATATTTGTAAGTGTCACTCTATAAATGCCTCTATCATCAGCATCGATGTTTGGCACAGTCAAGGTGGTCTCCTGACTGATAGTCACATCATCCTTGGTCCAATTGATGGTGGCCGGCGGTAAGCCACGCTCAACCACGAGAGGAATGGTGAGAGTCGGAGGTGAATTTGAATTGGCTGTGAGATTGTAGTTTGTCATTGCTGCTGGTGATGTTATACTGGGTTGAACTGTATGTGCGAGAGAGTACAATTAGATCAAAAGATGGCCTGGTCAGAAATGAAAATAAACAAAGTGTAAAAAAGAGTTTCACTGACCCAAACATAAAAACACACCCCATGTCTTCAACTCTGCAAGTGCTAACAACAATATTCAAAGCGGACCATGATTTCATTCAACAGCAGCATTCATGCATCCTGGCATACCCAAGCCAGCTACCCCCAGGTGGCCGCACCCACCTTCAGCTTACCCACACCTACACAGACATCATTATCATTATCACAAGATCAATCATCAAAGGAATCACCTCCCCTCCAAATCCCATCAAAGGAATGCAGTGCACCCCATGCTTTGGTTGCCATAGGCCATTCCTTACATGAATATCAATGGACCATGGTGTGTGTGCTGCTCAATATCAATCAAAGAGCAGACTAGACGGTCATTTGCTACCTTCCTTGACTGGTACATAGCAGTCACAATAAAACAAAAGGCCCAACACACAATAACAACAACAGAACAGAACAGAACAGAACTGTTACAGTAGAGTATTCAGTCTCTAACACAGCTACACAACACGTGTGCAACATACTTCCAATGCAATATGCAACACAAAGACAAAAAAGAAGTTAAGGGACCCTATCCATTTCAATACTATTGTCTTACATTAGAAAGAAAGTAGGGCTGCGACAGTAGAGTGACAATAAAGAGAGCACAACGCAAACAAACGGTACAGTCACAACACATAATGGTGCACTACTGCTCCCTGCCAAAATTGGTACTAAAAGTGTTTGTGTATTTATAGATTCAAGCCCACTCTGGAACAGCAGATGTCAATAACAAGTGTACACCATTTTTGGAGACATTTGCTACTCATACCCACTGGCCATGGAATGCAGCTCTTCTTGGGATGATGAGTTCTAATTAATTACAACTATTCGACCGCCTGCCCGGCCTAGCTAGAAGATATTCATAGTGGGAAGACAGCACCTCCAAAGGGAACTGGCACATTCCAGTCTGCTAGTAAACACAATGGAAATGGACACATAATGCACCTATTTGACCACAGCATTCAAGACAATTAGCACTGTTACCACCAGCCACGTGCCCCTTGTAGTGACATCAGGCCTATATATAACCAATGGAACAGTCTCGGTACTCACAGTCACACTCGCTCACTCACTCACTCACTCACTCACTCACTCATTCACACTCACATGACAGACAGACAGACAGGCAGTGTTCGTGCTTGCTTGTTTGGGACACTCAATTGAAATTTAACACACTGCACACACACAACCCTATACATGTGAGAACAAACACACACTTGGCTGCACAGAAATGTCTGCCTACATAGGTCAGACATGCACCCCAACACACTCACTTTTCGGTTCAGTGAAGACTTTGAAAAAAAGAAAAAAAAAGCAAAGTATGCCAATACAGACTTCTCACCATAGCATCACACATACACACATACACTTTGCACGAGCTTGGTTCCTACAATCGATACACCTAGCTTGTTGTTGCTATAGAGAAGTAGGCATTGTGTCCTTTGACAACCCTTTCACCACAAGTCAATCAATTGAGGTAGTTAAAGAAGCTATTAGTTATAGCGAGCAGGCGAGCGAGTGAGCATTCAAGCTTGTTAATTACATTGCACCAATTTGTCCAACACCGTCACATATCCAATGTGTAATAAGGGGATAATTGTTTATCAATGAAGTTTCACTTGGAACGTTATACGTCTGGCACTAGTATTGAGTTCTTAAAGAGCTTTTCCCATTCTAGAGTCAGCCAACAGGAAAGGCATGCACCACCAGGGGGTCACTTGATACCCGATAAGTACTAGAGGGGGACAAATTACGGCTGTAGATCACACATTGACCCCACTTAGCAAAAGTATGTACAAGCACAAGGCATGTCAATGAATTAATGCACACACATGTCATGCAAATATGCAGAAGGGGCTGGGGCAGACATGGTGTGTGCCATAAGTACATCACTCCACCTAAGAACAGGGACATCTGGATGCTTTTCACCACAACGCAACCAAAAGCCAAAACAATCAATTTGTCATTGCAACTAGCTTCCTAAATCTGTCTAGAACATGTTCCTGTTTTAGCCAACCCCTCAAGTGTTTCACACACTACCCCAACACACAGTCTGACAGACTTTCCCCCCCCCCTCTCTCTGTCACACAGTGCTGGGCAATAATAACACACACACCCATAAACACACACTGAAAAAAAAAAAAATATTAATCTTAAGATCAATCCAAACAATGAAAGCAAACAAAAGACGACAATAACAATATCAGTAGGCATCTCATGATCTCCTCTCACAACAAAATCCGATATACTACGTTTAGCGTTCCCATTAAATCATCATGAGTTAGGCTCCCATATATAGTGCAGGTGATGAGATGTGTCGATAATTAATAGTCCAGACATAGGTTTTGCTTTCTTTTGGCTATACGTTCATCGCGCAAATCAACTTGACTAGACATTGTTGGTGTTGTGATGGGTAGGAGTGGGGTTGTTTTCAACATTAAAACTATCCATTACAAACTACGATATCTATCCAACTAACCACATTAGGCTAAAATACTCTATATTGGGGAGAGGGGACACCAATGAGAAACAGTGTGAAAGTGCAGTCAAAGAACTATTATAAATGTCGACTCGGGGACGGGCTGAGCATAGGTGAAGTTCCTATTTTATTCTCTTAAATCAACATATTCCCTATCCCCCCCCCTCCCTCCCACACACACGCACACACGCACACACACACACACACACACACACACACACACACACACACACTTCGTGCATTGGGAGTTAGAGTACTATAATTAAGTGGTCCATTTGCTACAATCGTAACACACACACACATGCCTATAATGGTGGACTGTTGTACAACACCAAAACATGCAAGGATACACACACAGCATTGATTAATTCACTGAGGATTGACGACGAGTCAGGGTGGGAGTAGCAGAGAGAAGAGAGAGAAAAATATGAAAAAGAAATGGGACAAATTGTTTGATGGAATTATGACTGAGGCACTACGAAGGGCACATGACACAAGACACAATAGAGAGGCCATTCTACAACAACACTTCAACAAATGATTGTGTAGGAATGTATTCATTAGGAGGTGTAACAAAACTGTAGCATGGGTGCATGCGTGTGTGTGTGTGTGTGTGTGTGTGTGTGTGTGAGTGAGCGAGTGCCGGCATATGTCTGTACGAGAGTGTGAGTACGGATGTGTGTGTGTCCAAAGGTGTATTACAACGGATACCAAGCATAGTCTAAAAACCCAAACCTTGTACACGAACCAGACAAACAATCTCATTCAATTATCAAGACAAGATATCGAGGGACAGTGCACTAGTTACCATGTGCACCAATTTGTATACACACACTCACATACACGCACAATGGCTGAGAAAATAGATACTCTTCCCATTACCAAAATGTCTCCTGCTCCCCATAAAATCAGCGTACAAAAACACACATGTATACGAACACGTATATAATTACACTCATACCAAAACTGCTACTAAGCCTGGGATACCAGGGATATTATAAACACGACACAAAACACATGTACAGCTACATGTACGCGCTGGGATAATCTTTCACCTCTAATGTACCGTGAGTGGAATACAACGCACCAATACTCAGCAGTGAATGCATTGCACAATACACAAGCAGTGAATACATTGCACAATACATTGTAGTATATACACACAAGACAAAAGCTGCATGTAAGTCTGCACTTCTTCGGTCTCTTTGAGACTTGTCTCAAGTGAATCGAAAGAGGGCCGAGGTAACAAGAATGACCGAGCATAATGGCAGCGTTGTAAAAAAACAACTACAATATACAAGACCATTTTAAGAGACACAGGCCAATATGTTCGATATTGTCCAACAAGTATTGTATATTTAAATGCCATTCACCAAATAGCACGCCATAACACCAAACCAGCCCATGTATCATTCTCCTTTTGTGAGCGGCCGAGTCCCTATTGGTAAGACATATCCTGGAAACAGCTAGCTGGGTTCCTTAAGGGCATTGTGTTCTAATAGCACCAGGGAAGGAATTCGCCCCATCCCACACGCTGGTTGTACACTACTGTACGGGCTGTTTCTATGTGAACTGGTCAGAGTCGAGTGATTGATTGCATCAAATACTGCCACATGATAGTCTATTAACGAATACCAAAGTATCAATGAACCTAGAACCTAATTGCATTAAAAAAAGTTAACCTACGCAGCACCTGTATGTATGTAGGAACAATGCTCACATCAATACCACGCAGTGGAGAGATACAACCAAGACCTGGGCTCATGTAAAGACATGTGATGATTGTGCTGCAATGAGCACAAATCTTGATATTTTATACACTACAAAGGTTCCAATAACAGATCAAAGGGAATTGTTGAGCTGTTTTCCATTTGTCATGGGAATTGGGAGCAGCATGCATGCATGCACATCACAAACAGCTGACAATGCACCTATATAATATACATGGTAACTGTCTCTGCTCCACCACACACTGCACACCTGTCACTCCATGCTCTCACACTTGCACACACAAAAAGGAACTTCCAAGACACTTAACTACCCTTTATGTGCCTAGTACATTTTCTTTGTTTTTTAGTCACAACTACAACCCAGCTGTTGTCTGGAGTGGGAGGCAGGAGAGTTAGTTTGGTGCCACTACAGCTAGACTGGCTGCAACCAAGACACCACACAAGTGTGCCTGCTGTGAGGTCTGGAGAGAGGCAGAGAGGGCAGTCAACTTCTCCCAGAAATAAACAGTAACCAGGAAGTTCAAACACATGTTTGTTGTTGCAATGTGCAATGGCACTCAGAACAAGATGGGGAGGGTGCCACCAACTCCCAAAATCAAAGCTCAAGAAACATCCCAAGAATCAGGCAAAGAATTTTTACTCACTCACTATGAGTCATACTATCTGAGAATGGTGGCCTAACTTGGGAGCTCCAGAGGTCAATGCTATGGGAAAATTAACTAGGTGTACATTCGACCCTAGTAGGTTAATTGCATACAACTACACTCCCATTACAGGAGAACATGAAGCATAAAATGCAATGGTGCTTCTTTCTTTGACTTCAGAGGCTACAACTCCCTACTCACAGAAAAATTTTAAAAAAAACTTTTTTAAAAAAAATCTTGAGACAACATCAAGCATCAGGTAGTTAGCCATTACTCTCCATTCCAACTATTTGCTCACACATAATAAGAGCCATTTTCTTCAATTTGTAATCAATTTGTCGACGGCTATACTCAAAACAGTGAAATGCTTAGAACACAACACAAACTTTCAAGGCAAGTTCAAAAAAAGCAGCGAAACACAAAAGAATCGCTCATAATCCTGTCGAATTACAATCATTGGGAGAGCCCTGTTTACTATGTCAACACATAATTCCAACAGTAAATACTTTGGCAATTGAGGGTTGTAAAAATTATTGGAGATTTGACATGGATCTGACACACGCAAAAGCAGGTTGCAGACACAGACTACCGATGATAACACATTTGGATCAAAACAAATCACACAATGATGTAGATAATCGCACACACCCAGCCGGCATTAATGCATTATATTCATGTCTCATTTACAATACAATGTAATCACATCCTAAATATGTACCACTACACCAGTGCAAACAACATGCATTAAAAAACAACCCAATCTTATTATTCTTCTTCAACTCACCAGCAAGTGTGACAGAAAATGGACACTCATCAACCTGCCCGATTCCAATTTGTACTTGACAACTGTAGTCATCACCTACTGCATCCATTGTTATGCTGTCAAAACACAATACTCTGGCATTCATGTCATCAATTTCACAGTCACAAGGGTCAGGTAATTCCCCATCAGTGATGACTGAGGTACCGCGATACCATTCAGGAGTTAATCGGGAGGTGGGGTAGTCACAGAAGAGACATGTTCTACCACCTTCTTCAATGATCACTTCACGACCATATGTAACATTAAAATCTGTGTGTGTGTGTGTGTGTGAGTGAGTGCACGTGTGTGGTGAGTGAGTGCACGTGTGTGTGGATGGAATTCACATTGTTAGGTGCTAATAAGAGCACACTTTGATGGAAGAGGGGGAGCTGATAGCGTGATAAACAATTTACTCAGCTGCACATAGTCTAGCTCATTTTCAATCAGACAAAATGAAAAAATTTCTCACATATCAAAAAGTGAGAAATTTTATCAAGGACATTAAGTATTTACACCTACTGTTTCTACCGGTGATCTACAATTTTGCTAATTCATTAACTCTCTTATGGAATTTGCACAATTCATCTTGTTAGAAACTAATACGAAATGAAGTCACACTTGTGGCTCTTCCAAAGGACCCTACACCATTTCATTACAGAGCTTATATCTCAATATATACCAGGTCCACTCCGTGTGTTTACATACAGTGGAATTACAAGCTAATGTAGCAGCAAGACAGCTATATGTGTGTGGTGGTGTATCATGCCATGCTGTCTAGCCCAATGAAATGGGTGAGCGCACCTGTGAGCTATGAAAAATACGAAAATTCCACAGTGCTTCAGTGTACAGTACTCCCCCCCTCTTAGTTGGTCTCTATGAACAGTATACACCACAAAGCATCCACCCCAACACACCACAAAAAGATGCTGAAAGTGGTGAGAGCATGAGAACTTGTATACAACTACCAAAACACATTTTTCCATGTACTGTGGACCATCAAAACGGCAGGTGACAACCACATGAGAACAAACTACACACTGATTAAACTCATAATTAGTCTGACAGTTTGAAAACTGTCTATTGACAGCTTGACCAGATATTAGTATGAAGAGAGACTAACATGAATTATCGTATTTTCGGCTTACTTGAACTACAGTGATTGTGTAGCAGCACCGCAGGCAAATGAACCATAAATGACACAAAGATGAACAGGAACCTTTCAAGTTTTCTTGAAGGAGAAGCCATGTCTGTTTTGATTTAGGGTGGAATCGTTTCTCTTGCTGGGTTCTCTCTAGATAGTTGAGTTGCTTTCGAGAGAAACAAATTTACGATGAGTAGGCAGCAGCACCAGGGGAGGGCCGTTTTAAAGTTGAGGTCATTCACTAGTGGCGCCAACCAAACGAAATTCACTACAGTCAGATGTCGCAGTTTCACACACGACAGTCACACGCAAAAATGATAGTTCTATATGAAGTGGTCTTTCAGAACTTGTCAATATGCCTTTCAACTTGTACCAGCACTCACAAAGACTTCACTATTTACGAAAATATGTAGGCTCGACTGGCGGTTCACTACTTTTTACTTGAAAAGTACACGTAATTGACGCGGGCCAGTGGTTGGCCATATGGGCCATGGCATAGCATTCACATTCCACAAGCCCATTTCCGGTCACAAGAAAAATAACTAGGGTGATGCAAAGCATCATGGGGGCGAGCCTGCATGAATAGCTCTGTGGTCTCAAGGGTAGAGGTAGGCATGTGCATGTGCTTATGTCGCATCTACTGATTCGTGACTGCTGGAGCCTTGAGGTGTTTGAAGACGTAGATTTGGGAGAGCAGAGTTGAAGAACAAGCAAGAGCAGTCACTCCAATGGTGGCAATGAGACAACTAAACCAGTACTCCTTGGTACCTCGTACACTTGCTGTATAGGGGACTTTGCTTGCAAACTCTTCTCACTCTTGACTAACCAGTTGCTAGGTCGTCAACTGTCAAGTACACTGTATATAGGCATCTCCAGGGTGCATGTGCTGGCGGTTGTTGATATGAAGCACTCTCCATCGCATATTTGTGTTGAGTAGCTTCCCTCCGGCGCTGCTGTACTACCACCTTGAAGAGCTCGAGGCCGCAGTATTTCTTGATTGAGAAGAAGACGATATCTGAGTCAGAATGTCAGTGTCACTGTGAAATTGTCAATTAGCTGATTAGCTAGGAAGTTTTCTCAGTGTTGAAGAACAATTTGGCCATCACTATGGGCGGAGCAAGTGTGAGAGGCTTGGTGTTGCTAGACTAACATGGTGTCATAGTTGTTCAATATTAAATTTGCTCCTGCATGAGGTGTAGTCTCTCTAGGTCTAGCTGCTTCAAGAGATGGTATCTCTCAGGAGTAGTGTCCCCATGGCAGTATCTGCTCAGATGCTTCAGCTCTAGACGAGGCCGTCTCTCATTGAGCCTCAGGAGTGGTCTATAAGTTGGTTTCAATAATTTTGAGCTCTGACAGTCCGGCTCCTCATGAGTGGTCTGCGCAGCGTTGTCTCTGCGTCGAGTCTCCTTTCTCTTTCGCTTTCTCATAGATCTATGGCTCTCTAGCTCTCTAAGCAAGCTACAGTCAAGTCTCTGCCGGACGTGTATAATTCCAAATTTCAATATTTTTGTGACGTAATCTGGACTGCATATTACCGTTCGAATAATTTGAATATACGGAAAGTGTCCACGGTGTACAAACCAACAAACAGAAATTTTACCATTTGCAACGACTATGTGGGGCTCGCTCAGGCTCGCCCCAATTAACAAAGAATATAGATCATGCAGGACAGACTCAGACTACAATATGCATTATAGAGCTAGTGAACACTCATTGTTCTGTGTGTTCCATCTTCGTTGGCTGTAGAACAAAAGCAACACATCATTACAGCATAATCTAAGGCGTAACGAACGGTATGAACATACCAGTTTGTGTAGAACTAATAATTTGTGTCATACAACGTCCAAATTCTTCAAGAACTGCTCTTTCAGTGTCTACTAAAGAATGCCCATTCTGTAAAGGAGTACAAAAGGAACAAAAAAAGGCTTAGGAGTCTGTCATACACTCACATCTCCACTCACCATCAAGGCGTGACTAGCCTCCTCCAAGAGGCAGAGACAAGTGGCCTTTGCCACCTCCTTGTTAATAAAAGAGAAGGGTAGCCTACAGACAGAGTGGGAAAAAATGCTGAACAAAGGAAAGGCAGTTAGTAGTTCACAGATTGCTTTACTTTAAAGGTATCAGGCGAACTATTATTGGTATGCCTTGGGTCCTAACGAAGATTAATTGACAATAAAATCACACTACAGTGCAGAGTTGCTACAACTACAAGTGCTTTGTTTTCACAAAAATACAATAATTTCGAACATCGAGGAGCCATGATGCTCAATGTTTTGCATTCAATTATGTGTTTAGAGTACACAATAGCCTACAGGGAGTAAATTTAAATATAACTTGGACAGAAACTGAAACACTGCATCTATGTAAGACATCTTAACACAGACACCCAACATACGTACAACACCCACAAAAGGGTTTATAAAACAAAATAACATGCCTCTGTCCACTTAGTGTTTTGGGCTGTGGTTTTGACGACATATCTAGTTGTTCCATGAAGTGGGAGGTGGCAGCTCGCTGCTGTTGAGTACGAATATCTGCATGGAGACAAGAACAGACTAAACATGACAACATGTTTCAGTGTAAACAGAGAACAGTGTTAATTCAATCATGAGATGCATGCAGTCACAGCTTGTTGGCTGGCTGTGTGAGCATATGTGTACCTCTGCATGTGTGCCTGTGTGCGTTTAATAAGCATTGACATTGTGCATGTAGCTCAAGTCATTGAATTAACACTAGCATGTTTTGCCAACCTGCTGCATCAGCAAGTTGCATGAGGCTCTTGTTCTCTGGTTTCTCAGGAAGGTTTTTGCAGCCAATACAACGACAGTTTGCAGAGCACGGAATCTTGGCCTCGTAACACTCACAGTAGTTCTTTAAACAGCCAGATCTCTTGCAATTGCAACCTGTACAGTGAGTGAGTGATTGTGTGTGCGTGTGTGNCTGTGTGTGTGTGTGTGTGTGTGTGTGTGTGTGGACTTGGACATTCTCTAAACAATGTGTCTGAGTGTAGATGTAAGTGTGTGTAGAGAAAAAAAATTTTCAGTTGAAACTAATAGCCGCTAACCAGATGGAACATTTCCACTAATATTCAATAAAGAGTGTAATTCTACATGGGATCTTGGCATGGCAGTCAATCAAAATACACAAGTAACACAACCAATTGAATGGGTAACGATACAATTAGAATGTACATGTACATGCACCCCAGTTTTAACACACACACACACACACACACTACTATTATTAGTCACTCTGCTCCAAATATAACCCAGTCTCCTAATTCAAACAATACACCGTCCATTGTGTCTACTTCTGTAGCCAATGGCATTTAAGGACAGGAGGGCTAATGCTCAATAGGGAGGGCAGTTAACAAGATCACACTGTATTCAACATGCCAAGTAACCCCCTCCCTTAACTACTGGACAACTGTTCCCATAGTATATGTGCCAGAGGGCTCTCTACACACACACACACACACACACACACAGAGCACACAAGGCCACGGCCTATACTTAAATTTCACACTAAGAACTTGCCTTTGATGTGTCTTCGTTCATCACCCTGCAATACCAACAAGTAACACAAGTAAATGGCTGCCAAGAATAGAGTAAATGAAAGACTCCTACACTTAAAGAGTGAGCTAGCGATGCATTCAAGTAGAGGAGTGTATAATCACAACTCACCGATTTGTTCTGACCAACTTTAGGTTTAAAAGCATGAGGATTTCTGTCCAGACAGGTCTAAAATACATTAAAAAATTAATGAATACACAACCACCCAACGTGTTACATATCTAGTTACAGACCTTGACAGCTTTAGCTCTCTCTTCAGCATAATCCATGTTGTTCTTACAGTTATGACAGTTGCACGACTCACGACAAAACTCTCCATTGGCAAAACAATCACAATAGCTAAAGCGACAGATGGTATTGAAATGTATAACGTAGCAACGAAACATTTCACTTTAACGTACAGTTTCAAACATTGTGAATTCTTGCAGTTGCAAGGTTTTCTGGGCTTGCTAGTTGTGATGGCCCGGGGGACAGTTTGAGTTGAGGAGGTGGAGGAGTCCACAGCACCCATACCAATACTGGGTGGGGAACAATTAGAGAGCACACAAATTGATAAAGTCGGTAGGGGTCGTCACACTAACAAATACAGCAGTAGCAAAGTTAATGTGTAAAAAAAGATTTTATTTGATAAGATAACAGCAGTAGTGCACAAAAGTAACAAAAAAATTATTAATAAAGATCATCATAGTTTAACTTACGGCATGGAGAGTCCTCCTGATGGTGGAATGGCCACAGGTGCCACAATCTTTTGAGGGCCGCCCTACATGAGTTGATACAATCTTATTAAGCCTCGGCGCGTATGTACCACGTACAGAGGATTACGGTAGTCGTTTTGTGTGTGCGTCTGTATGTTAGGGATAATGTGAAGAATGGCAGCTCTATGGTCCAAAAGGAAGGTACTTGCGTTCATGAATCAAAGCTATCTTAAAATAGCTGCTTAGCATCTTGCAAAACAGTGTACTTGCTGAGATCCGAGCCTTTTGTGCTTTTTCTGAGCGTTAGGCTCACGCCACGCCTATAGAGCGGGTGCAATTACGTAAAATGAGTCACTTCTGTATGGCAAAAATGCACAGAGCAAAATAAATCTAGTATCACTCAAATTACTTCCGGATTATGATTTTGAGGTTGGTTGGATGATGAGGTCATGCGTTCATGTATGGTTGTGCATCAAGCTAGTTGATTGCGCCGAGGCTTATGCACCTTGGTGCCTTCATTGTACTTGATGTTCAAACATTAGTACAGGGGCATTGATACCTGTAGCATAATATTTTGAGGCATTATCATCGGTCCTGCTCTCTGCTGTTTGGGCATCAGTTGCTTCCCTCTTGTAGCTCGTAATGGTCTAGCAGCATCACCAACAGCAGCAGAAGGACCACCAGTTTGCATTCCCTTTTTCAGAGAGAGAGAGAGAGAGAGAGAGAGGTTCACAGAGGGAAAGTTACTAGAGGGATGAAAATGTGTTCTACCTGGATGTAGGGATGTTGGGGTGCAGCACTCAACATTGCTGGATTCACTTGTTGAAGTGTCTTCATGCTAGCAAGCAGCATCTCAGGAGTCAGTTTGGGCAAGCTACTAGCAAGCTGAGAAAGATTTGTTGCTATGAAGGTGTGTGCAAGTGTGCTGCAGCAATAGCACTATACCCATATCAAAACAGCAATTTAAACAACAATTATGCTTAAAGAGCATAAATTTCTTCTACTAACCTGATATTGGAGAGTTGGCTTCAAGACCCATTGACTGTTGCTGTTGCTGTTGGGCTTGCCTTGGAGCAATAGGCTTAGCAACAACCATTCTCTTTGACGGTACAAGCCTTCCCATGTCTACTCCTCTACCACCAGGCATGGCTGGAGAGGTCAAAGGTGAAGATTCCTGTGCTACTGTGACCACCTAGAGAACACAACACACAAACAACACAGAGCAACAGCCAAGAAGATGAGATCTTGAATATAACATCAGTGACACACAAAACGGCCATGACACAGAATGTGGTGGATTCAATACGAGGTGTAGTTTCTACAAAGCATCTTTTTTCAAATTGAGAGGGACCTCAAACTCTCCACCGTACCATGCATGCAATCTCATGCTAGGAAGTTACTCTACCAAGGCCTAGATAACAACCCTTGTTCCCAGCCTCTACTGACCTGTCCCACTGGTGGAGGTTCAGTGGTGGTAACTAGTGATGGTGAGCCTGCACTCAGCTGACCTTCTGCTAGCGGAGGAACAGACCATATTGGAGACCTGTTATAGTTCAATCACGTCAATACATAGCTTCATACACATTTGTCGATCACTCACTCACTCACCGAACAGCTTGTATTGTGTTGACAACAGGCACTGTTGCTGGGAGGTTTGTACTGTCTGGTGCTGAAGCAATTCCACTACTAGATGCCATCACTATAGATGATATGCCTCACTATCTGCTGAACAGAGAAAAACGCATGAGTCCACACACAACACGAATGTGGATGGTTTCGTGTGGATAACCCCGCATGCACGAATAGAAAATATATTCAAGGATGCAATATCTTATTATTAATGTGTACCTTATTCTAAGAAGCAGAAACGCCACCTGAAATAGGTTGTATTTGACAGTTTGAATGATGTTCTCTGAACAGTCACTCCAGAAAAACTGCCGCCATTTTTCGAATAATCAATATCACGTGGAAGTTACTATTTATAGAAACAATCATGTGACCTGACGTCATCCAAAACACTGACTCAACAGCCAAGCCCAGACTCTTTCTAGATGTGAATTCGAACCAGCCATGCCTTTCCTGGGAAAGAAAGTAGACCCCAAAGAACAGGTGAGTTACATCTAGAAGTTTACCTTGGTCTAAAGCTCCATACTCTGCACTTCATTTGTAATATGTGGTCTCTGTGCCAGAGTATGAGCCACAGTCTTAGCTCCAGATTCTGCACTTCATTCATAAATTATATTGTGATATACTGTACTGTAGGTCAGAGAATGGAGATCAAAACTTCGAAAAGAGCAAAGAGTTATAGACAGACAAATTAGAGGTGTGTATTCAGCAAAATTCTTTTTCTGAATGCACTATCCAAAATGTCATGATTTTCACATGTACTTAGGAATTCAAACTGAGGAGGCAAAGGTAAAGAAGTCCATTAAAGATGCTGCCAAGAAAGGCAATACAGATGTGGCAAAGATCTTGGCCAAGGAACTTGTCCAGTCAAAGAAAGCTGTCAGTAAACTGTACGCCTCGAAGGCTCAGATGAACTCGGTCGTCATGAGTATGCAAAATCAATTGGGTTAGTAATGAAGGGAGAGGGGTTAGGGCTAGGTATTAAGATCACTGTGTAGTAAAGCATAGTAGTACAATGGTGTTGTAACTGGTGGTTGCATTGATGGTTGCATTGTGCATGCAGCTACACTCAGAATGGCCGGGTCTATACAGAAGAGTACAGAGGTGATGAAAGCAATGCAAGACCTTATCAAGCTCCCCGAGATACAAGCCAGCATGATGGAACTATCAAAGGAAATGTCCAAGGTAGAGAGAGAGAGAGAGAGAGAGAGAGAGAGAGAGAGAGAGATGTTGATTTTGAGTGTCACTAGTAAACCAAATGTGGTATATAGATTGGTCATGTGAGGGATCAGAAAAGTCTAGTTCCAATAGTCGACACCAGATGCCTTATAATATTTTGCACTATACATTATTAACATGCATGTTCTTGACAATAATTATAATATTATAGGCTGGTTTAATTGAGGAAATGATGGATGATACATTTGAGAGTCTTGAAGATGATGACCTTGAAGAAGAAGCTGACAAAGAGGTAGAGAAGATCCTATTTGAAGTGACCAATGGTAAGCAGGGCAGTGGGATCATTTTCCTCTACTATAATACTGTGAATCAATGCACGCCTCTGTTACTCCCATTGCAGGTCAACTAGGTCAGCTAGGACCGGTCAACACACAGATACCAGATGAACAAGAACAAGGGGTGAGTGAGAGTTCACTGATACAGTGGGCATGTGTACTGTCAAACCTAAGGGAGGGGTATGGTAGGCAATTTCTTTGGTACATTTAAAAAATTTTTCTTCATGTCTGTATGTGCTTGTGATAATATTATGTTGTGCGTACATGCAGGCTGTTGGTCCAGAGCCAGCTGTTGAGTCAGAGGAAGAAGAGGATGATTTACAAGAGAGACTTCAAGCACTCAGAAGTTGATTTTGTACCATGCACGAATAAGATTAGTAATATTAAAATCTATTTTTAGAACACCAGTTATGTCATTGCATGCCTGTGCGTTATTATTACCCATACATGTACACTCTATGTCCTGTCAATTTCTGTGTATATCTAACTACTAAGACCACTGTAATAAATTATTCGTGACTGACACTTATGCTGTCCCAATCACCCAAATACACTAGAGCATAACTTTGTCATGACATAACGTACATACATACAAACAGCTGCAGACTACATGACATTGTATAATCACACAACATAAAACAATAATAATAATTATTATAATTGTTATAATTGTGCATCATAAAAAAAGTAATTGGCACTTGCACGTGCCTTGTCCGTTATTTTGTTTCAACGACAAACAATGATAAATTAACATTGGACAGCAGCATACACAATGTATGCACATAATATAGTACAAAACACACAGGTGGTTTAAACTGTCATGGATCAAGAAACAACGTGCACAGATGACAAAAAAAAAACAACACTTGCAAGTGTGCTGTGTATGCAGCAACAAAACAATAATATTAATAATAGTACTATCACAACAATAGCAGAGTGCTCAACAGGCACACTCCTTTTTTCTGGAGGTTGCTGGCTGCTCTAATCTTAGTGCAGTGCCTGTACTGCCACCATTTGTATCTGGAGAGAAAATAAAGATCACTCAAAACTCATTAGCTCTTCTATCACATTTTGTAATTTAAAAGATTGTGAGATTTTATCTTCTGGTCCTGAATTGAGGTGCTTTCTGTGATTTATACTGACTTTTCCCCTGATTCTAAGCAGCCATTCTGACAAACTAACTAAAAGTTGAGAAAAGTGAGATTCAAGACCAGGAAACAATATCACATGATCTCGCTAATATTGCAATTAGCCTGTAATGGCATGCAGATGTTGGACCTCCTCTGTCTCCTTATCTATCACTTGGCCTTGAACCCTCTTAGTTTGGACCCCTTGAACCCATAGGTTGGACCCCTTAAACCCTCTTAGTTTGGACCCCTTGAACCCATAGTTTGGACTCCTTGAACCCACTTAGTTTGGAACCCTTTTTTACTAGTTGCTGGCCATACCACACTATGATGTGATTTTCTACATATATACCTGGCCTATTTGTTGCCTTCTCTTTAGATGCCTTTACAAAGTCCTCTGCAATCATCATGAACAATTGATCTGAAGAAACAAAGCAAACAAAATATCACCAAATAAAAGCTATTCCACACACACACCTAGAGTGACATGCATTAGGTCACGAGAGTTAGCACATTCTATACACACCCATGCAGCCTAGCCAACCCACTGAGTAAGGTACAAGGTCACATGAACTCCACAATGAGTGACAAACCGTCCACACCTACCTATATTGAAACCTGTCTTTGCAGACGTTTCTCTGTATTCAGCTTGGATTTCTAGAGAAACACACACACAATTGACAAATTAGTCCCACTCTCAATATTTTACTAGAGGCTATCATCTTATACAAACATAACCCTGCTGTACTGAT
>CAXIPT010000002.1:18919884-18934188 GCA_964030475.1 Tethya wilhelma | reverse complement strand
GAGAGAGAGAGAGAGAGAGAGAGAGAGAGAGAGAGAGAGAGAGAGAGAGAGAGAGAGAGAGAAAAAAAGAGGTTACAGTGAATGTGTGTGAGTACTGTAGCTGCACAGCTAGGTGGCTTACAACAAACTTGCTGTTGACTCTCTCTAAGATCTGCTTCTCGTTGAGTGCTAGCTTCTCTCCTTTTCTCTTTTTCACTCTTTTCTTCTCTAGTTTTTTGAGAGCATACATCTTCCCCGAAGGTTTGCTCTGACATGCATGAACAAGGCCAAAACCTCCCTTTCCTAACACTCTGTACACCCGGAATGAGTTCTTGGTGACTGGCATTCTAGTGAGAGACAGAAGAGAAGATGTTTCTTTCCATACTAAGTGAACAGAAATGGGCACTGGTGTAGCTAGCTCACCTTTCCAAGTGTTTCCACTGTAAATATCTCCAATAGAATTTGCTTTCTACATACTCTACAAATGGTTGCCCACTCAGAAAATCTCTAACAACTCTGTTGAAGGAGACACAAAAACAACAAGAAAAATAGCATTTTCAAAAGAATTTCAAAGCATAAAGTAAATAGTTACTTACTGTCTACATTCGTTAAACACAGTCTTGGGTGGTCCTTCTGTTGACTCTAGTTGGGCCTTCACTACCACGGCTAGCTCATCACTAACCGGCAGCTGCCTCTGACCCTGAAATTATCACATTTATTAACAAGTTATTACCGTTGCATAGTAACAGCACACAGAACTACTCATTTTCACAAACCTCCATTAAGAAGTCGTCAAAAATCTTTCTTGCAGTAGCTGGAAACTTTTCGTCCGCTACAATCAGTAGGTCATCCAGAGCTTGGATGAAATCCACACAATTGGTGAGTTGTGAACTGTTTTGGCAGAACTGCTTGAACAGAATGTTACCGATGGGTTGATTCTCCACTAAATACTCGTATCTATGCTCTGTGTGTGTATGTGTGTATGTGTGTGTGTGTGTGTGTGTGTGTGTGTGTGTGTATGTGTGTGAGTGTGGGTATGTGTCTACATACAAGCTTCATTAAGGCTTGTACATTAACATGTATACAGACACACATTATTTTCCCACAAACTTAAAGACTTTGTATTCAAGTTTGTTCCATAACCCGTATCATATATTCACATACAACCACAAGTCACACCAGCTTGCACTAGTTAACTCACCTATTTCGTTCCTCAGATAAAGAACGTGTGCAACTATGGGCAGTTTCATCAGTTCTTTCCATTTTTTACTGCGACCTCGAGCACCTAGAGCGAAGTCAGGGAGAAGAATGATGTGACGTGAGAGGTTCAGGACACACACACACACACACACACACACACACACACACACACACAGAGAGAGAGAGAGATTCATAATACTCATTCCGGCAATGCCTGCCCACATACACACAGAGCCTCCCAAAAATGTCAACCCTTGATGTTGGTTGGAAAGAATTCAATTACTGTAAGGTACATAGGAGGAAGTGCAATAATTTGCTTATGATACAAGTCCAGTGAAGCACTTGGTCCACATGTGCACATCAGTGGGGCACAGGCTAGGGTGTACAATAACAGAGAATTGGTGTATATATATACACACAATCATGGCTGTTACAAGTAGCTAAGTTTATTTTCCAAATCCACTTTCTTTTTTTTTTCAACTTGACTCAACAGCTTTCCTTCAAAACAAAACAGTAGCAGCTAGTGCACTCCATGGCTTCTAACAAACATTCATTGCAGATTAGCAGAGCCTATTCCAGGTATTCTCAGTCAATCAACACAGACAATTAACACATTCATCAGTACTCTTAGGTGTGTGTGGCACCCCACAGCTTCCACGCTTATGTTGCATGTAGCATACACTCCTGAGAGATTCCAAGGCTGAGAGTCTGCCTAGGTCGCAAGTCAGGACAAGTGATAACGACTGATGGTACAATAATTGCATAACGAGAAGTGCAAAGGGAATGAAGCTATAATACACTTTGGTTGATGTATACACTTCCACTTTGTGCATCTAAACAAAGTGCGTTTGAACTTTCAATATGTCAAGCAAGTTCTACTGTACACTAACTTAAGATTCCATAGATGGAAAACCACTAGATATATATAATAGCAATAGGAATTCATATAGACATGTATTGCTCATGCATGCGTGTGATGTAAGAGAGCTCAGAGCTGTGTACATTTTCAACGAGAGTGTGTTATTGATGTCTGCTCACTCTCGTTTCAACACATGACATCACAGCTATTTCCTGTTGTTGGTTTAAGGGAAACACAATACCCTCCACTAAACTATTATATGATTCTCTTCAACTGATTGTAAATTCATATACTGTGAAATACAAACGCCTTATTCATACTATTACCATAGGTACAGATGCCATTAGCAATCAACAAACCGGTCATGTCGCATGCCCCCCTCTAATTACTACTACAATACAAAAATAGCGAAATCAAATCCAGTTTTGAAATACTTCCTGAACAACACACTGCCATACCATTGGTCATAAACCATAAGAGAACGCTCTACATCCTTTTGTAACCTCTTACAAATGACAAGACTTCAAAGATAGGCTGCCCGACAATACTTTGGAGCTAACTGGCAAAGCCATAGCAACACACACGCACACAATCATACATTGGTACTAACATGCAAGATGCATGCTCTATATACTGCACACAAAGGCAGTGGACTAGCAATAAGCTAGTAAGTTCTGTTCACTTCACTGTTTGTGTGCACAAAAATAACGATGTGACCTTGTTCAATAAAAGTACATGTTTTTATAAACTGTGTCTAAGAACACTAAAACAACAACAGATAGCATGAAGAGATTGTACCAGGTGTGCATCATTTAGAAGGTCGGTGTATCCAATATATCGTGAATGCATGGCACAGTAAGTACCAACCAATATGAGGCAATCTCCAGAGAATTAGCTGTTCACTGTATTTAGCACATGGACCAGTATGCTGGGTGTATATTAATTGCATTACTGAAGTGTTATTGATATCCTTAATCTATGTACACAGTTCACACTGCACCCCATGACCTTTGCTTAATTGTTCTACCAAGCTCATGCAAGTCACTGTGTATGATGTGTGTGTGTATGTATATAGAGTAACTGTAGACACACATACACTTCCAAAAGCTGCGGTGTATATACATATATATATACAGTCAAAAATTACAAGCATACTTCCAACGAGCAAGTTGAAAATCAATTTGACACATACACACACACACACACACACACAGCAACTAGAGGTACACGACCCCCCAAAATTGCTAACTCAATGAACACTCAGAATGGCTAATGAGTGACAAAATAATTACTAGACTTCACATTCCCATGGCATCATAATAATATAGCTATTTGTCCTAGAGGTTTTGAAAACACAAGGGAAAGGTCTAGAACACATGTACACACTTCTTCAAAAGTCTTCATGGATTACCAAAAGAGTAAGTGATAGCACAAGTACACGCTTATCACCATGCATCCCAGAATATAGGACATACGCAAATAGCAGCTGAACAAAGTACCAACAGGGCATTAATTAGAAACACAAGCAAGCACTGGATGCATGGCAAAAAGTAGCATGATATCTTCTAGACACGCAATTAATTTGCTATTATAATTATTTCATGGAACTGAAATCAGTAGGTGTACTAGGTTAGCTCTGTAAATACACTAGTATCAATTAGCAACATCTACAGACAGTGGTAATGTATAGCCCAGATTATCTCAAAGCAGTTAGTATAACAACACTGAGTGACTCGTACCTAGTAGCTGGTGGGCATTATTTGGAATCATAAACTAACAATGTGTACAATACACAGATGTACACACAACCAGTTCATTACATGTAAGGGAGAGTTGTTCCTTGTGTTTGTGTAACAGTTGAACTGAACAATACTTGAGGCCTTGGGATCAACCATTCTGCTTCTATAAAAAAGAAGCTTTTCTACTTTTGTATAAGCATGCAAAAACAACATATAGATCTTTTGAATTATGCTGCATGGTTCATGGTCAATAACAGCAGACAGTGAAGAAGTCGCTTCACTTTGTAATTATGGGTGTGGCTAAGTGTGTAAACCCTCTGCCTTCACATATAGAACTCAAAAGCTTTGTACACAACAGCTCGCGATGTTCATCGACTCTTTCGTTTTATGATAATGGGATGAAGTGATCTATTGTGTTGTTTAGGCTTCAGCACATTTGAGGAAAATAAATTTATACGTAAATTATGTACTTTCGTGAGTGGTTTATCATACCTTTTTTCTCTCTGGCTCTTGCCTCGATCACAATGGTGTCCTGCATGATATTCTCCAGGTCCATCGCCATTGTGGAATGCTTCTACCACTTCAATAGGAGAGTTGATCGAAAAACGAGAGACTTTTTCAAATTTGTACCTTTGTTTATAGCTTGGTTTAGCAGGAAAGACTGTGGTCAAAATTCAAACCTAGCAGAGTGACGAACAGCTGCAACTCTGGATCAAACAGTCGTTCCTCTGACACGGCAGTCTATTCTAGCTATTTTGTCATAGTGAATCAGAATACTGGGGACGGACGTGAGCACCATAAACACACAACTGTAACAACTACTTTTTTACCATGCATTCTTCGACCAACCCAAACAGGAAATAAACCATGAATAATTACACAATTACTAATTAAGGGCCATTCAATGCTGTACAATTGAGTAGAGGAGTTATTGCAGTACAGTAAAATGGAGGGGCTTTTGTTGAGAGCCTTCAGTGTGGATAACCAAGTGGTTCATTAAGAGCAGCACAGGCAGAATTGTGGAACAAAGAGAGGAGTTTTTCGAGCTCTTGCTGACGGAACACCTGCACGTAAATTTGAGCTATAATGTGGAACAATTGAAAAACAATACATAATTATTATACTCATTCACTAATGAAAGGAATATCCTTTATTGATTCACAGATTAACCGCAGCATAGATTTAGGGAATGTTGAAATCTCATTCCGTAAAGGTACAACCAAAAAAGGACATCACTTCCTTCTTCGGTTAAGAAAACACTACTACAAATATGTGAACTCTTAAGGTTTAGGATAACAGTGTTGTTTCACCCCCTAAGACAAAAAGGTTAACCAAGGAACCAACCTTATATAGCTGAAACTCTTCAGAGGCAATGACATCAGCTAACTGAAGACACTGTAAGTATGCATAATATGAATTCACAAAGAAAACTCAACCACTATATAATTTTCTTGACAAAATTGGCAAATGAAGCTCACTTTTCGATAGAGGCCTGTTTCATGAAGAGCTGTGTGCAGCAGACAGCATAATTGGGGGATGCAAATTTGACGAAGGTGCTTCATTTGCGTGGAACGACGCTCTTCTTCTGCATTGAACTACAGTGGTTATGTAATAATGTCAGGGTCTTACTCCTAACAGGAAGAACCGACTTACTGGAGTTTCATAAGCTGGAGCCATCCATCCTCCAGGAAAAAGGAGAACATTGTTAATCTTTTCTTCTACTTCCTTTGTGAGGGCAAGAAAGGAAACAAGTGAACTGCTTGTTCACAAGTGTGTTTGAGACTACTCACTTCTGTAAGATGCCTCAGCTGAGCTCTCCATTGAGACTCTTCCATCTGGGGAAGAAGATATACAAGGGAGTATCTTTTATGGTTTGCAAAAAAAATGTGAAAGGCTTAGATTTAAGTTGGCTGGATGGTATGTAAACCATTCAGTTCCTCAGCAGATTTCCGCTCACACACACACAAACTAATAGTACTTCTTCCCTTTGCACATGTAACATAATTTCCAACACAGAAGCCACCAACTGCAGTGGCATACATACATACATACAATGCCAGCACTTTCTCACAATCCTCACTGTTTCCTCAAACCATTTCTTGGGAAGTAAGTTGAAGAGGAAACCAAAATGTAAACAGGTGAGTGTGTGATTTCATGTTGTTCCTGCTTCCCAATATTCAAGTCATGCACTTCCAGATTCAGAGAATATTCTCAGGACAAAATATTTGCTTCCCCCCCCCCCCCAAAAAAAAAAAAAAAAAAGGAGAGGGAGTACCTTAAACTTGGCAATATGGTGATCATATGCCACACTTCCTTTGAAATCTTCCAGAGTAGGTTCAGGGGGAGATTCCTGCAATAATAGGAAAATTGTCAAATAGTGCATGAGGAGTGCACTTGTTGATAAACTGACAGGTTTCTTGTGGTGAAAGTAGTCAAACCAGGAATTGAAGGCATCGTTAGCTTCCTAAAAGGGTGGAAAATGGCACAAAACTGATGACCATTACCATGCTATACAATTAGCCAAAGATAATACACAAGAGATAAGATACTAGAACACACTCGACTTACAAAATATGCCAGGAAACACTGGTACTCATGAATATCATCGGTCATGGCTTGTGACAGAGGTTCATCACCAAACTACACACACACATGCATGTTTCAAGATTAGTAAAATCTAATAGAGAAGATAGGACACTTGATAGATAGGTACATATAGCCTCATTCCCAGGCTCATCCCTTGCATATATTTTCTTCAAAAATAAATATATTCGAGGGAGGAGTTTGGGAATGAGGCTAAGGTAAGTATGAGACAAACATCATACTTTCATCCTCCAGTTCCTAATCACCACTTCAACTGAGTCAGAAGGGATCTGACCCAACACAGCTTGAGCAGCTGCATACTTGCAAGCAGCTGTAGAATTAACACGAATAATTAGTACAGGGTTGATCTTCTTCCACTGACTAACCCTACCAATGTGATAGGCTTACCCATAAAGAACCTCATGAGAGAGTTGGCCTGTCTGATGGCTTCAGCTCTCTGAGACTCTTCAAACACCAGCCATTTAATCACTCCTATCTTGGAATTATCCAACTGCATGCACGCAAGGAGGGGGGGAAGAGAGAGAGAGAGAGAGAGAGAGAGAGAGAGAGAGAGAGAGAGAGAGAGAGAGAGAGAGAGATTGCAAAACTGATAAAGCAGTGACATTTAAATAATATACAAATTTCAATAAACTGTAAACCTGATATTATGCATACATGCATATACACATAGCAATTGATAACATACTCAATACTTGAAAACCAAAAAAGAATGATTACACTATTACATACATATACATACTAAATGATTAAGCTCACGTTAATTCCAGGAGGACAAGAGATGATGTTCTTCACCTCTCCACCGTGGACAGTGAACGTGTGCACCAGTACACCGGAGTAGAGGTCCCACAGCTTCACGGTGAAGTCAGATCCTCCGGACACCAGGTAGTCGCTGTTGTAGGCCTTGCTGTAGCTATAAGGATGGAGGAGACACTTCACCTTGCCTTTGTGGCCCTTCAGGATGCAGTGCTGAGGCCAACCTACGTGGGAGAAAGAGAAATGGTATAAAGGAAGAAAATATCACAGATGGAAAGATTGATTTTTTGTCTGGATGAGGCAAAAAGGTAGCTTACACAGCATGCATATATAATGGTTTCGTGCATGTATATAAAACATATTGTAGAGCTGAAAATTTTTTGACAATGTAAACACNGTGTGTGTGTGTGTGTGTGTGTGTGTGTGTGTGTGTCGAAACATACCACTCCAACGTTCCTGATGTGTTCCACAACAGTCTTGGTGATGAGGGACAGCTCCAGCCCGGCCTCCTTGCCCAGATCAAGACACCTCTTCTGTTCATCACCATCTTCAATACCTGGGCAAAAATTCATCACACTGATGTACCAACAGTTCATTGCATGCTCGACCTGCATACATCATTTTAAGGCTCATATTTACTTAAATTGAGCATTCACTATAATTATAAGTCTATAGAACTTTAATAGGTAAAATTTGGCTCCACTGTGGAATAGAGGGGCATATATGATAGAGAGGGTTCTTTTAGCTGCCATAAATACCTGCCATGTTGCATCAAACAACACATAAATATTCCATTGTGGCTTTTGTTATGTGAACCAGTTTGTATTCATGTGTATAATAATAAGCTTGAACATTTCGTATTGTGTCTATGGGACAGGTGGCCCATTCCTACTATACGTACTACCATACGTATGATACCAATCGACAAAATAAGGGCAGCTGTAAATATAGAGATAGTAGCGGTCCAAAGAGGATGTTCATTAGGCAAACACCAAATGATGAAATGTGAACTACACCATGGCGATCCACCCACACACCACTCCCACAGTTTAATCACAGGGGTGGGCTCCTACAATTTCTGATAAGTGCTCTGTTCCCATTACATGTGTAATGCTACAAAGATGCTACTGTAACCCAACAGCTGCACAGAGAGCACTACTTGTATTAATGTTATATAACACATCTCCTCAATTTCAGGTCACCAATGATCACTAGGAACCCAGTCACAAAGCTCTGAATAGTAAACTAGTAGAAACGAGGGGGGGGGGGGCTATCATTGCCTCAAGACTATGTACAGTATGTAGCTTCTGGGAAAACACATTACAGCGGAATTTTTCACATCTTAACCAAGTTGAGTCCGGTCTTGGCAGAAAGACAAAAAGTGAATGGTGTTGAGAGCTGAGCTAGAATTGAACAAACCCTTACCTTGGAGAAGGATGGCATAACAGGAGATCTGACGCGGGGCAGAGAGTCTTGAGGTGTAGAGTGCCACCACATGGTTGAACTTCAGCCGAATGAGCTCCTGAATTGGGAGAGGGGGGGTACAAGAAAAACGATGGATGCAATGCACTATTACATAGTATTTAGTTAAGTGTCCCACACAAATACAGACCTTGATGTAAGCTTCCAGAATGTCATCACAACACTCCTCCTAGAGGATATAAAGTTAAGTAGTGGGTGTGGCATAAACATGTACTACATGACACTGTACTAGAGCTTGCAGCCTCGTACTTACCCAGGCTCTCTCCTGAGGGAGGGGCCTGGGTACGAGGCTAATATTATCAATCATGTACACACCTCAACAGCTGCTTGAGCTTGGATGAAGAGAACCAGGTGTGCCTGTAGAGGAACACAATAACACCAAATCAACAGGCTTACTGAAAGTCTGTTCAAGTTCACCTGAGCCCCAAAGGAAGCAGACTGGCCTTGATGTAGTCGCAATACTTAATGCGTGGGACAATCACAGAGGTATTGATTGGTAAAGGGTAGCTGGCTACTAACAAAATCAATGTGAAATTTGCTAACTCTGCTTGTTGAAATCCGATCAAGTTAGAAAGGCTTAAGTGAACGCAAATAGACTTTAACAACATGAGCTGGATATATGTATCTTGACGAAACTGCATCATAAATTTAGTCGTCTTGTTTTTGATGATCTCAAAACATAAGGAAATAAACCAGGTGTTTGTCGAGTTGCCCCTTACCACAACCACTACATATATTATATTATGTAACTAAGGGAGGGGGCAGTGGGTGAGCGGTGGTTGATTTTATTTGGTATTCATACCATAAATCTCAGCATGTAGACTTTAGGGTTGTCCTTCAGCCAACCATGCATGGTCACAACGAGACCTGTGTGTGTGTGTGTGTGCGTGTGTGTGTGTGAAGAGA
The DNA here is from genome assembly GCA_964030475.1 of Tethya wilhelma. Lineage (NCBI taxonomy): Eukaryota > Metazoa > Porifera > Demospongiae > Tethyida > Tethyidae > Tethya > Tethya wilhelma. The sequence goes on along the minus strand of CAXIPT010000002.1, from coordinate 18,924,666 downwards.
GAGGATCTGAGTGTGCACAAAGGGGGAGGAAGAGAGAGGGAGGGGGAGAGAGAGAGAGAGAGAGATCTAACAAACCTTCAAGATCACCAAGAATGATGTGTTTCTGGGCCACATGAAAGTGATTCTTGTATTCTCTTTGAATTGTCTAAGAATTAAATAACAACCCTCAACAATCACAGTCTAGTCCTTCATTAGAGAGAAACCACAACGCTCTTCTTTCAAACTTACCAAAGAAGGACTAGCCTCTATCTCCTGCATGATGGTATCTGGAATGATACTGAAACAACAACAAAAAAAGAGGGACAGAATAATTCAATGAAAAACAAACAAAAAATCAAAAACCAAAAAATTCAATGCAAAAACAAACAAGCAAACAAACAAAAAACAACAAAAAGAAGAGAGAAGGAGACTAATTCAATGAAAAAAAAATTGACTATGATACGTAAAAACATATAGTGTGACTTGATCATTTACATTGCACTCCAGTATTCATCAGGCATGGTCTCCAGCACCTGACCGGTGGCTGGGGAACAGCTGCGCAGTCTCTGGTGGAAGAAAAAACAACGACAAACTCACAACTTCAAACAAGAAACTGATTAAGAAACACCACAGCAGAGGTAGTGTACCTTCTCTGTGAGCACATCCACCATGACTTTGAAGTAGGCCCACACATAGTCCAGCCAACTGTTGCAAGCAGGCAGTATCTAGACACACACAACAAATCACTTGACTGTTACAAGAGCAAGAAACACACAAACACACATCTACATGTACATCAAACCCCCTTTAAAGGCAAAATCATACCATAGATGTTTTGTGACCTAAAACTATGCAAATCACCAAAAATATTTCTACCCTGGACGCCATACGCTATCCAATTCTTTGTGGTCATGGCCAAGTCAACAGAATGCTTTACACTTCACAAAACTCTCAAAAGTGGCTATGGGTTTGTGTACTTTAATAGTGTCTGCTTACTTGTTTGATGTTTCCACTGAGTGCGGCATAGATGGCCTTTTCGTGTACACTGAAGTATGGCTGCACGAGAGTGTGGTGAGGGGTGGAGAGAGAGGGTGTGATGGGTGAAGGGAGAGTGTGGTGAGAGGTGGAGAGAGATGGTGTGATGAGTGAAGGGAGAGTGTGGTGAAGGGTGAGGGATGAAGGAAGATAGGCAAATGAATGAAGAGGAAATGGACAAGAGAATAAAACAAACTGTTCTACCCAAAATTCCTTCCAAACAAAACAATAAAATGCTCAGTAGGTACAACATGAATTCTTAGAATTTGCAAAGCGGAAAGCATGCAGATGGCCAATTAGCTACATTCACATAAAGTAAGATAATAGATTGTGTTTTGAACCATCCATAATTACTTATTATTAATTAATTACTCCAAAGACTCAAAATAAGATCATAAGAGGTACTTTGTTGTTCTCCAATTGCACTCTGTACCCCAACTACCGCATACACCACATACACTACATAGACTGGTCATTAACTACCTAGAATGACTTAAATTAAGACAAATATTTTCCAATTAGAACCAACCCGAAACAATTATAGTAAAACAAGGAATTGGACGTAGCTGTGTTCTCATTCAGAGGCACACATTCCTCACATCTTTAGTCAGCTCCCAGCAGGTGATCTTCCAAAGATCACGACTCAAGTTTCCCTCCACTGCCTCCAGTGTTTCATCCAGCTCTAGGTAGAGGAGAACAGGCAAGTGTTAATTTGTCCAAAGCAAAAAAACTCTTGCGACAATTATTGACAATCTAGCTTACTCTTTCCTCGATTAGGGTCATGGTGGAGCTTCCATCCTTCTAGAGTTGCAGCTCTCCAGGACTGACCACATTGGACACACAGCTCCTGGGCCTGTGAAGGTGCATTGTGTGTTTGTGTTTCAATTTCCTCCTTTCATTTCATACCCATTATCTTTGTGCATCCATCACAACAATGAGTGATTTGGTTGTTCCTCTTCTACCACAGACTCTCCACACTGAATGTACCATGTATACCACTGCCTACAAGTTCCCTGGCATACTGAGGTGGTTTGAAGTGGTTGACACTGATGTGGTAAGTACACAGATACCTCCTCTTCTTACTACATGTAGATGTGTCTCAATAGCCACTGTATTGGTTGAAAATATGCTTGAATCTAAACGCTACAGTTTAATTCTCATCATCCTTGCACAGCTAATGCCAATGCCGATGGATTTTCACATTTTTTTTTCTATTTTACTTACAAAGACAGCTCAAAAACTTGCTTCTTTTAGGCTTTTGGTAGCTTATTGCAGGCTTGTTTCAAGCTTCCTTGTACTGTTTCTTCTTCGATCTTCCCAGACTGTGAAGAACCCTGTGGAGAATGGCATTGAGATGGTGATAGACAACGTGCAACAGTTGAAGACGGTCATCAATAGAATCCGCTCAGATTCCACACAGTCCACCAACCCTCTCAGCATGAAGCTCCACGGCACCCTGGATGCAGCTGTCAACGGAGGTGTGAGCAAGTTTGAGGTGAGGATTAAAGTGTGGTGTTACAGGTCAATGGTGTAAGCTTAACAAGTATCCTTCCTTCCTGTGTGTGTGTGTGTGTGTGTGTGTGTACACTAGGTGTTCTACACTCAAGAGTATCTTGGAGCAAAATCCTCGTTGTAAACAGCTCATACCCAAGCTCAAGCTCTACACAGAAGAACTGGTGAGAAGGAGGTTCTTTTAACTTGTTCCCTCTCCTTATCATAGTGTACTGTTTCTGTTGTGTGCAGTGTAAAGTGTGTGAGGATGGAGTGTCTCTTCATGCTCAAGTGAGACCTGACTCAATGAAGGGTCTACACGAGAGGCTGGTGGTTTTACTGGAGGATTTCAGGTGAGTAATTTGGTAGTACAATCAATTTTTTAAAAACCAGTGAAATAACTCANCCTCACCCCCCTCAACCCCTCACCCCTCACCCCTCACCCCCTCACCCCCTCTCATTGTTCAGTGGTCGTTATGGTAGTGGTCCTCTGGAAACCGTGACCTCTACGATCCAGTGACCTTCCAGGGAGTGCCTCAAGACATTATCAAGACAGNAGAGAGAGAGAGAGAGAGAGAGAGAGAGAGAGAGAGAGAGAGAGAGAGAGAGAGAGAGATCATGACAGTGTTACTAACAAGAATGAAAGCTCACCTTTGCCAGCTGCCCAGCTCTAACACAAGTAAAGAGGTGCCTAACCAGAGACTGTTCATCTTTCTCATCAAGCTCAGCAAGGTGCTTACCCTCCCGTGTAGGAGCATCAGGATCCTTCATAAGGAAGACAACAGCAAAAAATCTTTGACAAGAGACATCCACGAAAGTAAGATACTGCAAAACTTTCCAACTATTCGGTAACTTCTGATGTTGATGGTGCGTTTTAACTTTTTGCAAATGAGCTGTGCAATGCCTATACATATGTACGTTACGGAGTATTACCGTGTAGCGGGAAAGTTTTGCGGGGTTTAACTTTTGTGGATCACGATCCATCTGTGAAAGTTTTTATCCACAAAATTCAATACCAAACAACACAATCATTGAGTATCCACTCCACTCACCATCTTAGTGACCAGCCTCTCTGTGTCCTTATTGGTCTTAAGACAATGGAGGGTGTTCTCCCACATGACAGTTTCAGCAAAATAATTCACCTTGACGGGATACCTGTCTAGGTTCACCTCGGCATTCTTCTCCAGCCAATCAACCACCAGCTACAGCGAGATGACAATAACAGGAAAACAAAAAGGAATTTGGATAAGAGTGTGAATGATTAAAATTTGGCGAATTCACATTTTAGCGTGATTGGCGATATTAAATTTGCCGATTTAATTCTGCATGCTGCATTGTTGATATGTGCGTGCGTATAAAACTGTTTGGCGATTTGCAGAATAATTCGCCAACTAGACTGAAAAAAGTAGCCTAATTTCCAGAACAATCCCCCAGGTTACAAACGACAAAAATAATATGTTTGACCAAAGTCACAGTAGACTACACCTACCATCATACCTGTGCCTGTCTCACCACACTGTCTTTGAAGTAATCCTCGGCAATTTCCTTGGGACTCCGACCAGTGGTCTATTGGAAATGAGAGCACTCCAACTAGTTATCACAATCATACATGGAAAAATAGCACCACTCTTGAGTCTGTACACACACAAGTATCTATATAGGAGGGAAATAGCGTACCCCCCACACTAAATCCTACCTATATATATAATAGAGTAATTTTGTACAAACCCATACACACACATGTACACATTCTCACAGGCTGCACACTCACAAGTAGATCAGTAACCATCTCCTCATCATCGTCATCATCTTCTTCTCTCCTGAGGGCTTCTGTCTCAATCCTGTCAGTGTAGAGCACGTGGAGCAGCTGCCAAGTACACCGCTCCAAGTTCAACTCCAAGAGAAGCTGGGGAAGCTTGGTGCCCTTGGTGCTCCTAGTGTGGAACAAACATAACAAAAACCATGACAAACTGTGACAGGTGCAAGAAGGCTGTGAAAAAATTGGGGTGGTTGCTAAGCAAAACAAGGAAAAGATTTAAAAACTCCAGCAAGTTTCCTCATTCCACACCTCACCACACCACCACTGAAAAGAAATATCAAATTCTTTAGTCTCCATTTACTATAATCACACTGTACTTGGGTTGCACACATAGAGTGAGTTAGTGTCTCCAACATACTTGGTCTGCTCCTCTACTGTCTTCATCAGTTCAATTTCTTCTTCGCAGGACTAGAGAGTGAGTGAGAGAGAGAGAGTGAGTGTGTGAGAGAGAGAGAGAG
>CAXIPT010000002.1:18811446-18919834 GCA_964030475.1 Tethya wilhelma | reverse complement strand
GAGAGAGAGAGAGAGAGAGAGAGAGAGAGAGAGAGAGAGAGAGAGAGAGAACATCATGGAAGCCATGTGGGGACACTAAAGAACATTCATAGTAGCTTTGTGGAGAGACTACATTCAGAGTGGGTGACCATTTAATCTTACTTTTTCCAATGACAGAGCTAGCTCCAGTATGTCAGCAGCATTAGGATGAGAGGAGAAACAAGTATGAAACTCTCTGGTGAGATCACGACTCACTGTATTATATAAATAGGGTATGGATAAAATGTCATTATTAGTTTTTTTTTCCTATATACTTAAGGGAAAATTTAGTGACACTAGGCACTAGATTTTTCCTATATATTATACAGTCTGCGGTAAGACCCCCAATTTTCAAGGACACCCGGAAGTGAAAAATGCACCCGGAAATGAACTTTGCTATAGGGAATTTTGTATGGGGAAAATTCAAGATGGCCGACTGATGGATGACTGATTATAATGCTCCCCAAATACTATAGGGAAAATTTAGTGCACATCACTAGATTTTCCCTATCACACTATAGGAAAAATTTTAGTGCATGTCACTGAAAATCCCCTATAATATATAGGAAAAATCTAGTGCCTAGTGTCACTAAATTTTCCCTTAAGTATATAGGGAAAAAAAAAAACTAATAATGGCATTATGTACGGAACCATATAAATAGAGACACACAGATACACACAATGTCTTGTGAAGGGCGGAGAGAAAGGAAGAAAGTACCTCGTTCAGCAGGGTCCTCAAGCAAGGCTGTATTAGTGTCTGTCTTCATCACATGAGATTCCCCAAAGAGAGTGGTGTCCAACCCTGTCCGCCGGTCAGCGGGAGCAGTTCTACTCGACACATCAGGAGCAGTCTCCTGTAATTAACAAAACCAATTAGCTCAAATCATGCTTGTATACTCAAACCACCATCTTCACTAGCTAACTCACCATAAAGGTAACATCCCGGGCACGTGATGGAGTATCGACGAGAAACTCCTGTGTTGCTCCACTCTCATCCATGATGGTCAGGGACGCCTGCATGAAGGATTTCATATCATACTCTAAGATTAATACAGAAATATTGGAGATTTATCTTGGTGACTTCAGAGAGACAGAAAACACTAGATACCGTCGAGAGGCAGTAAAAAAAATTGGCAATATGGTCGCTTGAGGTGGTATTGCTAGTTAGTGGGTTACCCAAACGGCACATTGCAATAATTATCTACCTTTGGTGTTTCAAACTGTCTCATGGAGAGAGCAAAGGCAGGGGGAGTTCCAACACCGGACACGTTATGACTCTAGGAATAAAGAGAGATAGATAAAACAGCCTTTTGTGAAGAGCAGCATCCATTCTGCATTTAATTACCCAACTCACCCTGAATTGAAGTCCACCTGGCGTGAAGGAAGGGGAGTGAGTGGTTCGGGGACTTTCTCTTGAGATGACATCATCAAGAGTCTTGATGTCTATGCGTGCACAAAGAGAGTGCAATATTAACACACCTCAACTTGGCATAATATATTATACTGTATTTTAGATACTCAGTGAAAACACACAAAGTGAGTCCACAATAATCAACTATCCTCGACACACGTTTCTGTATCCTGTCTGCTGTCCCAACTGCGTCTGCTCCGTGGACCCCACTCCTCCTCTGTAGAGCATGTGAGCCCTGTCTTGTCCTCACTACAGCAGGGCTGGGTTCGTCTTGCCCCTGAAATAATTCTCGATTAGGGAACCAGCTAGAGAGGGGAGGGGGAAGAACAGGACAATAAACATGGTGAGGTCAATTATCAGTCATAGTTCGTGCACTTTGTTACCTTTTCTTCTTTCCAGATTGATCAGGTTTTGATGAAGATGACGGAAGCTAAAGAATAGGGAAGAGATTGTGTCTAGTTCTAATTAAAGCGCACCACACGATGACTCACGCTTGATGGTTTGTCCACGGCATCTTCACTGAATGTGAAGTCAAAGAGTCCTCTCCCAGCAGCCGAATGCTCCTTACTTCCTTCTTGGTCTGCCATTACAATTTCTTAACCAAGCTGCTAGGCCGCGCCGATATAAAGGACACTGCGTAGTGCTTTAGCGCTATAGCGATCGCGAGCTGATTGGTGCATGGACGACCCTTTTCCATACACGTGCAATAGATAAGGTAAGGATCGACAGTTATACAATACAAACTCCATACAGCAGGCAGTACAGTTTTGATACTACTGGCAAAGAATTGCCCAATTTTTTTTAAACATCTAATTACCATTAAATGGATTTGGTATAAGACATATAGCACAGTGATGTCTATATTATATAAAGGCAGCACATGTATCCACTTATAGTCATTACAGTCAACAAACCACAAGAATGCATCATAAAATCATTCATCCTACGCCAATCAACCTCTGCCTGCCCACTGCCAACAAAGGCATGTTTTTTACAAAAATAATCACAAATCATTCACCTGAAGTCACTCCACCAGTTGGCAGGAACAAAGCAATGACATCAGACTAGACTGGGCATCTTTTCATCTCAGTAAACAAAAGGTTTTCGACAACAAACAAAAAAACCGCCTGTGCATCCTATTGCATGTTTAGTTTGCATAAAACATTGGCCACACTTTTGTCGCCCACTGAAACAGTAAACACCAAGTGGTCAGATTCATTTATTACCTTTTACACGATTTATCCTAATAGAGAAAACAAAACACAGCGGAAACAAATTGGTATGGCAACCAACACCAATCTAATTTAGTGATACCACACCATCTTATGCAGGTAGCTNTCTTCTTTCCAGATTGATCAGGTTTTGATGATGATGACGGAAGCTAAAGAATAGTGAAGAAATTGTGCCTAGTTCTAATTAAAGCGCACCACACGATGACTCACGCTTGATGGTTTGTCCACGGCATCTTCACTGAATGTGAAGTCAAAGAGTCCTCTCCCAGCAGCCGAATGCTCCCTACTTCCTTCTTGGTCTGCCATTATAACTTCTTAACCAGGCTGCAAGGCCGCGCCAATATAAAGGACACTACCCAGCGCAGCAAGCTGATTGATGCATGGACGACCCTTTTCCATACACGTGCAATAGATAAGGTAAGGATCGACAGTTATACAATACAACTCCATAAAGCAGGCAGTATATTTTTGATACTACTGGCAAAGAATTGCCCAATTTTTTAAAACATCTAATTGCCATTAAATGGATTTGGTATAAGACATATAGCACAGTGATGTCTATATTATAAAGGCAGCACATGTATCCACTTATAGTCATTACAGTCAACAAACCACAAGAATGCATCATAAAATCATTCATCCTACGCCAATCAACCTCTGCCTGCCCACTGCCAACAAAGGCATGTTTTTTACGAAAATAATCACAAATCATTCACCTGAAGTCACTCCACCAGTTGGCAGGAACAAAGCAATGACATCAGACTAGACTGGGCATCTTTTCATCTCAGTAAACAAAAGGTTTTCAGCGACAAACAAAAAAACCACTTGTGCATCCTATTGCATGTTTAGTTTGCATAAAACATTGGCCACACTTTTGTCGCCCACTGAAACAGTAAACACCAAGTGGTCAGATTCATTTATTACGTTTTACACGATTTATCCTAATAGAGAAAACAAAACACACAAGAAACAAATTGGTATGGCAACCAACACCAATCTAATTTAGTGATACCACGCCATCCTATACAGGTAGCTACCCCATGCAGTGAATCAATATATTTATGTGATCATAAGATATTGGATGCTTCTGATCATTCTTTTCATTTGGTGGACTTCATAGTGATATTTACTGCAGAATAAAAGGGGAGGGGGGGGGTAGGAAAGTTAGGATTACGTACTGACTCAGTGATAGAGATTCATAATCAACAAAGTCAATAATTGGGCACAAAAGAGAATGCATGGCATTGTGCATGTGTGCATTGTCCAGGGTTCATCCATTAGGAAGAAACAAGATACTGTTTGTCTTAAGGATTTTCTTTCACTGAATTAGCCTCTCTCTGAGGCTTGTTAAACAGTTCATAACTGTTGTTTACCAAACGTTTTACTTTGTTGCGGCTTCTGTGGTGATGTGTAGTTCAGCAAGCAAGAAACAGATACTGTGACAAGTAATGTACAAGACATAAACAAAAATGTGAATCTTTCATTGGCAATTAGAGCAACAATTACACTCAATCATTAAACAGGAACTGGTGGGCTTCCTGTTACTGTATCTAGTACATTTGCATTAGCGTTTGAAGTGTGTGTGTGTGTGTGTGTGTGTGTGTGTGTGTGTATGTACATGTATATCATAATTATTATGAGATCAAGCCAAAGTCTCTATATAATATTGTTTCATTGAATCATGCATGTTTGAATGAAAACTCAACACACATTTATGACTTCCTCTGATCGTACTACATGCCAAGTAATCATCATTGCAATCTGTATACTGATTCATTCATGAAAAAGGTTAACAATTGATGTGTATCATCATCAGGAACCTGAGATAATAAATTAATTGCCTCATTAATTATAGTTCTGGTTTCCTCTGCTACTTCAAAGACATTAAATCATCAACAAATTTAAAGGTTTTCCAGCCAAAGTTGCAGTTCTCAGAAGATAATAATTGTACTCATGCAATGTGAAAGAAAACTGTTCGAGTATGTGCATGCATGCATTCAAGCATAAGACAATGCCACAATATTATCAGAATAATTTTTATGATCAACATTAGAACGGATTTTCCATATCCTTGTCTACTTTTTTTTATTGTTACTTCTCTAACGAGCTCTTAACCATCATTTAATGAACGTATTATCCACTGTATCAGTTTTTTTTCCAGCCCAAGCAAAGAAACTTGATCTCTTAGTGTCTATAATATGTGTCATCCTTGCATACCATAAGTGTGCATGACATTCGATACAGAGGAATCAAACAGAAATGAACCACATGCAACAATCAGTGCCTTCTTGGTTACGACAGAGCAATTAAAAATGCATGCATGCATACAAGTTCGTCCCTTTTCACCCCCACGTAGCGTTAATGGTCACTTTTCAAAACATTCATCTCTACTCCTCGTTCATTGGAGTACTAGTACATGTACTTCATCACACATCTGATCACATATGTTTGCATCAATGCTTGAAAGCATACGTATATGCATGCACAAAAGACTTTGTATCATATATATTATTATGCAGTCTCTGCATCCATGCATGCTTGCATGTGCATACATGTGCATGTGTGCCTGCATGTCTGCTGCTAGATCAATCACTGAATGGGCAATTCTGAACAAGAGTATACAAAACAGTGTCTTTTGAAGCAAACCAAGATCACTTACCACGGGAGTCCATTGTCTTTGTTAGTGAAACACTACATGAGTGGTTGACCTCATCAAAGCAACAGTGGGTAGGCCTCTCAAGTGATTCTTTTCACCGCTATACAAACGTGTTCCACTTGTATACAGAGGCACAGAGGCACACTGGATGTGAGATATCAGTTGCATAATTTGGTATAGGTTGTGTGCATATATGTTCCCAAAGTGGATGCATGGTACACGTAGGACAAAATACCTTGCATGCAGCAATGGCCATGTATGATGTTGTGAAGTAGTGGTAAGACACTGCTACAATAATATGACTGATTGTCTCCGTGCTATGAAGATGGCTGTGTTGTCAAGTGTGTGTTAAGTGAACAACAGTACTATAATGGAGACAACAATGCCTAATTATATGCATTGCTTTCACTTTGTACCACTTGAGCCCTCTGAAAGGAACATCAAACACTCAAGGCCTCACATTCATTCCATGCAAACTCATTCTCGAAGTGAATACACTCATAATTGGCCATAATTACTCCATCTATACACCAATTCAGTCCACTGTGTGAAACACAGTGAGGCTACTGGATTCATGCCCGTTCCTTGTACATAATATAAATTTGCAACACCATTCTCATTCCTTATTCGGTGTGGAGGCTAATTTTCATCCACTCCACCTTAATTTAACCCCAAGGTAGAATTCAGAGAATCATGCATGCAAGTCCAACTAGGACGTACGGGCACAGAAAAAGAATAATAGCATAATATAACATAGATTCCAAGAAATTCTCTAGTTGTCGAGGCAGACTGATCACTAAGGAGCTAGATTGAGCCAGAGTGCATGTAGCAGACATGCAGGAGAATTATGATTGCTAAGGAAAATATAGGCCTTTTAGTTGGTATGACCAAATTTATTGGAAGAATGACAGCAATTTGCTAGCCAAACGATATAATACTGTAACTTGAGCACAAAACATGCCATCGCTGAAGTTTTTACTCCAAATTTTAACACAGATAGAGTCAAGTTGGCGGCACATAGCGTTTGAAATCCAACATTTTACATAACAATAATTTTCTTAACTTCCTGACACCTTTGCAAACATATTGTTAGCACTACATCTCGTAAACAACTAAAAGTTGACATCATTATTTGCAATAGGTTAAATAACCTGCTACGCTGTACAACAACTACTTTTACTTTTGTTCATAAGTTTACACAAGCAATTCAGTCATTCAGAACTATTGAAAACAATTAGTGTTTCACAGTGAAAATAATTTGTCGAAGCCTGCAGAATGCTAGTTCTGTAAAATGTACGTACAAGCCACCATCTCCGCTCAAAGAAACGGTACAGTACAACATAACTGTGGTTTTAAGCATTAACTTCCGCACACACTTATATCACGTATCCCATCGATCGATCGCAGTACGTAGATACGCAAAAAGACCCCGCCCATTTTGAACTGATTTTTCAACCACGAACTGTATTCCAGTACACGCATGTGGAAAAGTATTAAACTGCGATCTGTGAGTGACTGGAGACACAAAACTCGCTGATGAGCAAGAGCAACGAACAGGCCATTAATAATTAACTGAAGTAGAGTTTATTAAAACGGTCTAAGTCACCATCATTTACAGACTCACGGAGTAAAAACAGACCCGAGACACTAGCTCAAAAAGACCACTATGCTTGCTATGGAAAGATTACCACTGAGCCAGCCCCCCTACCCTGGAGCACTGCCGCTCAGTTCACCAACAATACAATCACCAAGAGCTGGATTGCCTGCTCCATTGATTCAAGGTCTCCCTAGCCCTCCAAGTCTCCACAGCAGTCATCATGGACCTCATCCAAGCCACATAACTATCCCCAAAGCTCGTCCTGGCTCTACTTCAAGCTTGTCAAGTATCCACACATCTCCACCCTATGATACAACTCTCATTGGCTCCAATGCAACTGTGTATTCACCAACAAGCATGCAGCCAAGCCCAGTTCACCCTCAGAGATCTGCAGAACACGAGCACCAAGTATGTCGCAGCGAAGGAGCACCTCTTCTCTCTCCCATCACCAGAGAACTCCCAGACAATATTGCACCGAGTAACTCGATTGTTTCTACAGCAATGGCATCATCGATAGTAGCAAGTTCTTCGAGGGAATCCTCATCACCAACTGGTGAGTGAATGTTTGCTATTAATAGTAATTACTGACACAAGCTCTAGTATATTATATGTAGCTGGAGGATGATTTAAGTTCGTGAATTAATCATGCATGCAACCCATTGCATGTTATGCTTGCACAGATACATGCAAAGCTCCCTAATAGCACTCACCATTAAGGTATTATGGTATTCACCATTACATGCAAGGAGACAAGCAAGAGCTTGTTTCATACATTGACAGTCAAACAATCAAAAACACTGCAATAGCTAGCTAGAGGCTATATAGCCGTTGGTGATTGAGGACTATTAGTGATTTATACAATAACATGGACAGAATGCATTGATACAAGATCAAAACACTCAGTGTTGCTTGATTTGGAAGAAATAAATGCACTTTAATGGCCATTATAGTTTATCATGATATTCAGTGGTTCTGATTTTCTTAAGAGCAGCACAGATCGTTTAGCAATCAAAATAGTATGCCTCCAATGAAGTAGGTGGGCTAAACTTCTTCAAGTTTGTATCAGCTATGTATGATTGCTTTCTAGTTGATAGCTATGCATATGAAAGAATGGTAGTCTGGTTTTCTCAGGGCCCTGGTCAGCTTGCTAATTGTATTATGATCATCTTTCTGCCACACGCAAGTGTTCTTACTATGCATTTAAAAATTATAATGTGCATACACAAAAGTTTGGCTCAAATTTCTGTACAAGTGTCCACTTGAAAGATGAACAACAACTTTGTAATGTGAAAATTTGTTGCGAGCATTTATAGGGTCACTAACAACTGGAATTTTAGCAAATAACTGTGCTCTTTAGCATACAGCCTGGGACAGATTAGAAATCGATCAGCCTCATCCAAATACATAATGTCATGCAGGTGTCTTTAGTAGCAAGCTGCATGGTTTCCATACACTACCATGCATCATGGTATTATAGTCATGCACTGTGCACAATATTGCATATCTTATCTCTTAGTTAATACTTATACTGTACAGTCATGCATGCATATGTGCTTGTGTGGGTCTTTCAGAGAAGACTAAGTATAAAACTAATACTCGTGGAATTACATGCATGTTGCTTTCAATGGTGTTGTTGCATGAAAGGCATATAAGGGGAGTTCTAGTACACAAAGGGGAATGTATGTAAAAACCATTACAAACACATGCACTACACATACTCACATTGAGAGTAGCTAGTCCTACACTAAGATGCACAATATACCACTTCTAAGGCACTCCCAATTGTAGCCTGCATTTGAAACACAAAACTGTTCTACTGAATTAACCATATAATTTACAGTTGTTTGTATTTTGAGGATGTATACATAGTACTATACTAGAGTTAGAACCTCATGCACTAATGCATACACACTGCCTACCAATAATATTATACCACACATACTGCACAACAACACACGGCAAGATTGAAGTACGTATAAATTGTGTATCTAGTACCACAAGCATCGCATACTTGTCTGTAAGTACTACTTAGGTTCTTTTTTTCCGCCGAACATTGTGAACACAAGTAAGGGTATTAGAACAGAGCATTCCACAGTGAAGAAGAATGCTTTATTGAATCTTTCATAATCATATACCTATGGGATATACATACCATGCTGCACCAGTGAGAATCACAGCAGGGTAGACACACGACTCCAAGATCCACACATGCTGGCTATTGTTATCTTGACTTTGTATAGTATAATCGAGGCCTACAGAGTTGCCTTAGCAACAGGCATTTTTTAGCAAACGATCCTAATTATATAGTGGTAGGGTAATGACAATAATAAAATAATAATGAAACAATAGATAACATGATGGGGTAATGGAATAAGTGGTTTACTGGTATACATGGGGTACATGCTGACCAACAATAGGGCTTGTAAAGTGTAAACACATCTGGTGACAACATAGACACCAGCAGAGACACCCGGCTCCTTGAGATTCTGTTTGATGAGTCCGTTTCTCCTTTGTCTGATTGTCTGTTGGTTTTCTGGCTAGTTGTATGTGGTTTAGTGGCCAAAGACTTTATGGTTGCATAATATTATTCAAAAAAAAAAGACCCATTGGTACTATAGTACTAGTACTCCTTCTTGTGCTATATACACATCTGTGACCATACCAATGCACGGTTTAACGGAGCATCCCAATGTCAAGGCACACTTATGAATACACATCAAACGTGATTGTCACTAATGGCAATTATTTCTAGTGGTTCCTATCAAAACTATTGCCCATGAATGTCATTGTACTTGTTGTGCCAATGTACATGTGGTAGCATGCATGGAGTCAGTGGTACACACACTCACCAACAGTCTCAGACACAAATGCAGACAGACATACCAAAGCAATTTTTTGTGAGCAAAAAAACAACAACAAAACAATGGGTAGTCGGAAAAGCTGTGTGTGTGTGTGTGTGTGTGTGCGTGTGTTGTGTGTGTGTGTGTGTGTGTGTGTGTGTGTGTGTGTGTCTGTGTGTATGTGTGTAGGTAGCTCTATCTAACTCATTTGTGTCATTGCATATTATAACATGGGGTATGTAATTCAAACTACTCTCAACGTACAGCACATGCATTCTCCTCTCTCTTTGGTCCTACTCCTACCCTATTTAGTTTCGCATAACAACAATTATAGTGAGCAGTTCCTGCACGTCAGTATAATGATAACAATAAACTCTATACATTGTATACATAATATATACAGCCAACAGCGTATGTACTGGAGAATTTTTTGCTGGGATGTTCAAAAGTTCCAATTAGCCTCTTTTGAGAGCTTTGATGTGGTCTTGTACATGGCATGTTCTTTGTCGACCCACCTACAAGAATTGGTGGGTAGGCTGCACTCCACTCTACACAGAGTGGTGGAGTCTCTGCAAATAGTTTAGCACACATTTTGAACATTATGCACAATTCGTTGCTTTTCTGTAGTTGTAGAATACGATAGGGAATTGATAACTTGGCTGTGGGTTCACTCTCCTGTTCAACCCTGTCCACACGTGTATGCATTGCATGCATTCAGTACATTTTTTTGTTTATTTTGCTAATGATCTGCTACAGATTCTCACTCTAAAGGAAAGAAGCCATAGTTGGGTCTTAGGCTACTAAAAAGGCTAAGTGGAAGCAAATTGATGTTTGTAACTAGGACAATTAGCCAGGTCTGGTTTTAAGCCAACAATGAACATAATGTAGGGTCCACTAAACCCCATCACCCCCTAGCTTGGAATATTGCTTCTAAGAACCAGTTTATCCATGAGCTTAAGTCTTTGTCTCTAGTAAACATCCCTGGATTTAGTCCACAACAGTAAAATGAACAGTGTATAACACTTAATTTATTGCAAGCACCATAATTTTAGCAAATGCCTGCAAGATCACCTTAATTGTTGTAATAGACTATTGGAATGGTAGACAGTTATGTGGAATGATCAAATTGCATTATAGTGGCATTGTAAAGGGCATAATATTGTATTCAGTTTGGTATGAAAATTGACTTGCTAAATAATTAATGTGACTACACACATTGTTCCAAATCTTTTTGCTTCATACTTATGACTCCAACTTGTAACACACTCCACTAGGCTTTATTTCCTGGCGTAAGCATGGTTACGATAATATTCACCCGAGACTTTATTTTTCACAGTAATTACATTCGTTATAGAATATCACAACAGTGGTATTTGGTTTCACGGTCAAAGGAGGTATTCTTTGCTGAGTTCATGAATATTCATTCGATCGTATCTTGTGCAAATTATCGCACTGATCATGCACATCAGTCCAGACTCATGTTACTTTGTACAATTGTTTCCTCAATCATCTTGACTTTCCCCTCTCTTCTTCCTCACAATCTTCAGGTCACAATCACAACCAAGGTGCCGCAGGAGGACCGGCAAGACTCAAGAAGCAAAAGAAAGATCGCAAGCCAAGAACTCCATTCACTAGCACACAGCTCATTGCACTGGAGAGAAAGTTTCGCCAGCAGAAGTACCTCTCAGTAGCAGAGAGAGCCGAGTTTGCAGAGTACTTGAAACTGACAGAGACGCAAGTGAAGATCTGGTTTCAAAATCGAAGAGCAAAAGAGAAGCGACTGAGAGAAGCAGAGGCCGAAAGAGCTGCAAGAAGTTTGGGCATACCACTCTCGTACGCTCATGCCTATCAAAACGAGTTCCTTCAGAATCCCCTCCTGCCCCAACTGCAGACCACTGTGCCCAACACCATGTCCATGCCCCTACAGTCCTCTAGTAATATATTCCAACACGGACCACTGATTGCGTCCCCTCCAATTCCTCACAATCCTCACTACGCAGGCCATGCTCCGGTACTATTTCATCCCCCCCATATGAGATATGACCCTCCCATTACCAGTATGTCTCTCAGTTCTAGTGTGGCTAGTGATCCCATGCGACCAGGATCGGCAGGATCACAACAACAGCAGCAACAGCAACTACACGTACCACATACATCACATTAGGAGCTATGTTCGATAGAGTATGTATAGTACATTACTTTTATCATACATAATAATAACAGTTAACCCTTTTAACACACAATCATAAGTACTCTATAAACTTAATGTCATCACGTTGTTCAGTTTTCCATATTTCTCTTTTTTTCTGTGTGTGTTTTTGTTATTGTTGTTGTTGTGTGAATCTAACACTCTAGTACATGTGAACTTAAGGTATCAATTTCATCAATTCAACAACCACAGCCCATTCCAAGTTATTATATCACTGATATCTGTACGATTGTATGTGTACACACTGTTGTTGCATGCACACATGACCTCAATTTCAGCTCTTTCCGATACATGTTCACTGCTAAATACTTGTATGTACAATGTTTACAAGTCTTGTACTGGTTCTTGGTTGTTCTTTATTATGTGTGAAGTATCAATCATATAGTAGGCAAACTCTTAAACATGTTCAAAGTATAGTTTCGGTGTTTTCTTTCTTTTTTTTTTCTTTTTTTTCTTTTTCTTTTAAGTGGCTTTCTTTTTTCAAGAGTNTTTTTTTTGAAGAGAACATTGATATGTTGATGTTATTATAGTGTATTTATTCTACATGTTCTTTCACTAAACACATTAGGGTGTACATGTGGTTTCTGTCAATGTAGTCTTTGGGCAGTGTCCTCTCCTTTTGGTTTGGATTATTTTTATAGCAAAAAAAAATCCTTGGAACAATGAAAAATAATTATTCTACGCACGGAAAACAATTAGACACTCATTACAATTCCAGTCTGTACAAATTTGACAACTTTTGGCATAGAGCTGAACTGCATGCTGACAAATTGATGCAAATTGGTCACTATTACAACAACAACTGCTTTTCAAAGGACAAGTGCAACTTGTGCAAGCTATTCAGTGTCAGATTACAACAAAGAGACACTGACCTGTATGTACATGTATGGAGGGAAACCTAGCTCTGCAACTAGTGGTTGACTACAATTGGATTGGGGTGCTAATTCAATAAAGGTTTGTTCTTGAAGTGGTTTTCAAGTAGTGTTGCAAGAGAATGGGCCAGATAATTGAATTACTGGATATCATATGTCAGTAAGGCACCACAGTAGCCATATCAGAGAGAAGGCAACCTAGAGAGCTCAGCTAGGTGTGCAAAGGGGATGACCACCAGGAAGTACACATAGAGTGAGCTGTGTGGGGGAGTCTGCATGTGTAAACACGGTGTAGGACAGGTGTGATAGTATGCTGCCAACAGGCCTGCTTCTGTGACTGATTTATCAGTGCCATGGATACATCAAGATTTGTTCTGACCGTATTTGAAGAACAAATAAAATTTGAGCAGTTAGTAATAAATCAAAAGGAAGCAGAATTAGACACTTAGGACAGCCCACTTGACATGCAGCTGCTTAAATTGCTCTAATTGTCAGTTGTTTCAAAATTCAATTAGGCCAAGTTTGGCACTTTAAACAGCTGATTTTTACTAGGACAAATTGGGGTGGGGTGCACACTTGCACAAGTTTCTCCAGAATCCGCCAAATTCATGGAGAGCCAGATAATACATGACTGTATGAGGTATAACTAACAGAGACTAAGGTAAAATAGCATTCCCAATGTGTCCACAGAAGTATACATGCAATGCCAAAGTCTACACATCTCCATTTGCTGCATGATAGATACACAAACACTCAATGTAGTGTAGTGTTCTCCTCCTACTTTGAAACAATGAAATTAAGGTGACACTAAACACACACACAATACACATCCTCACATAATGGCGGTAGTGTAGCTAGGGCTAGGGCACGAACATGACCCTTGCTAATACAATACCAAACAAACTCCTCCATGGGAGCATTGAGACTGTGTTAGCTTAGCAAACCAAAACTACTTGTGCAACAGTATTGGACTAAAACAAACTAGCTTGTGTTAAGATAGGGACCCACATTCGAATCCCACAGACCTCAGAGTGGTGACACACAATTACCAGTGAGGTTAGCCCAGCTATCAGTCCCTTACAAAGCATTACATAACAACAATAATTATTATACTGTACAACTGTGTGTATAGTATAATGTATGAGGAGGACCCTATGTCTCAGGACAATCAAAATGCTACACAGAAAATGATGTACCAACAGTAGAGAACATGGAAGTGAGTCAGCAAATAAAGCAACTGTACACAGAAAACCTCAAGGAGGGGAATTCACAGGAAAATGTGGTCATCCAGTGGAACTGTATCTTCGAAGAGTGTAGTTTACCAGCCTCTAAGCCTGGCAAAAACCAGAAACCATTTCAATTTTTTGTGATATGGTGTGTGTGGGATCTGTCCTCCTGACCATAGCATATGAACTGGGTTACCACTAGCTCAAATTGTGTACTGCAACAAAGAGGCCTTAAAAATTTAATGGTCCGACTTTGGGTTTGGGTAATTTTAAGTTCTGACCATGACGAATAAATGTTATAAGAATAAGTGAAAACAGCCGAAAATAAAATAAAAACAAAAGCTTGTTTCTTGTTGGCAAATAAACAACACACAAGTAAACACGTACTGTTATTATTGTTATTATGCACACTCTAAGGTATTGCAGTACAATTGGGTATTGTTTTATGCTTTGTATATACACGTCTAATAATTTTTAGCAATGTGTTGGCAAAAATAGAATGTCATCACATACCAAGTCAATGAACAACACAAAATCAGTGCCAGCTCAGGGGAACACAGCCCTGTCACTGTCTCCAATGCCTTCAAAGACTATGGGACACTAGCTGGACAATACTAAGAGATAGCCATGATAAAAGAGAGAGTGGTGAGTGTGTGTAGTAACACTATACTCTTGTGGAAAAGGCATTGTGATACCCATATCACATGCTACAGAAGGTGAACAGTCAAAAACTGAAGCAGAGATAGTAAATACACAAGATGGAGCTTGTAAGAAAAGTGGTCCAGCTGCTTTGGCTATACAAAAAAGTGCTATCATGCAAAAGACGTTCACCATGCAAGCAAGAAGAACGTATTAGTTTTGTTTATGTAACTGCACAGCAGTTGTTAGGCTGGTTGCGCACATTAGTCAGACCAGGATGTTGAAGAGTGTGTAATGGTAATTCTGTGGTGTGTACTTGTCTAAACTCAAGTACCAATTACTCATTGAGTTATTAAGTTGCAAAATGATTAATTTGTTGTCTGAGAGTTGTGGTATGTAAAAAATGTACAGCTGGGCGTTTTGTCTTGCATTTGTACCCAGCATGTATAGTCACATGAACACACACAGACACACTCTCACTCACTCACTCACTCACTCATGCACACACGGCAACTTGCAAATGCAGGTGGAACAATGAATGGTAAACTGTAGACTACATTAGTGCAATATCATTGCACATACTAATGACATACAAACACTGCTGATTAGTTCCATTGGACTGAGTATGGTATATGGACACTTGACATTTGGCACAAGTGAAGGAGAACAAAGTCAAATTGCACTAGTTAAACTGACCCACCTATGCACACATTTGGGAACTGGAAACATACCAACCACTGCAGGTACAGGAATATAATGCAATCAGAATGGGTTTGAGAATAAAGCAGCAAGGGGATGGTTCTTTGTGTGGAATCTTTGATGCACAAAAGCCGTAAATGTGGGGTTACAAATCTCGTTAAATGCAAGACATCACAAGTGGCTGTATCGAGGTGACACGACACTCGGATACTGCATATATGTATACGGGAGAATGTGTGAAACTCAAAAGTTGCATTTCGTACAAGCGTTCATCATCCCCACATGGGATGCATGCATCGAGGAACACAATGAAAAGTATGTGCACAATGTTTGACCGCCAGGTTAAGATCAAAGCATTCTTGAGTCACTTTGAAAACCCAAGTTTTCACAATTCAAAGAGTTGGTGGTTTATGGGGAATGCTGAGTGTCTTTGTGTTCCATTAGAGGGCATAGAGTTATTAATAGGAACCTAACAACTCTAGGGGAGTAGGAGGTGAAACAGTGGTCATCCTGAACATGAAGTGACGTAAATCCAGTAGCCAGCATGGCTTCCATTATAATTGGGAAGCAGTGAAACTTCTTTGTGTAGCATAGACAAAATAAGTATCATCTTTCCCAACTACTCTTCAAACCGAACACAAGATATTACCATAATGCTGTTATTTTATTATGTGGTTCTTTATAGTAGCTTTTCTTTGTATTTTGGAACTATATTTGTTGCTTTGAAGGACTTGTGCCTATGGAATTCAACAATTATTTTCTTGTTTAGCTTTTGTTGGGGTGTCAGTTGATACTCTGTATTCAGTGTACATATAAGTTGCCAACATAATCATACTTACATACTTGTGCAGAGGTGCATCAAATCCTTGAAAGGATGCCTAGCACCTTCTTGATCAGAAGATTCAACAAACAGATTTCTTTGTATCATTAATGGCACATCATGGGGTTGCATTCTAACACCTGATGGATACTGACTGACTGACTAAAATGAAATTCATAAATCTGTAATAATAACACTTTTATTTTTATTCTCATTAATAAATGATTTGTAGTAGGACCAACACTTCAAAGCAATGGGCTAGTTGAAAATTAGATTTAGCGTACATAGTTAGAGCAATTACAAATAATCATCCTTCCCCCTGTTAATAGCTGGCATTCGAGCCAGATGAAGTTACAGAAACAGCACTATCGAAAATTCTTTGCCTTAAGACAACATACCTGCAGGCCTACATTGTTATGTAGGAGGGAGACCCACACGAGTAAGAAATAGCATGAGTGCTGCACGCATCATGCTATCAGTATGCATGCATATACACTTAAATTGGACACATGCAGGTCCTTCAATAACAAACAGACTGTGTGTCAGTTAATAGTAGACAATTGCAACAAATAATGCATGCACACGACTGCATGAATGCCACAATTAAGATTCGATTAATTCGTCAATTCAGCTGCAATTAATTTCCCCTCTCCTCCCCTTCCACCCACATCCCAGCCACATCGATCCCAGCCCGAACCATCAAAACACCCAACAAATGCATGCCTCATCCTTAATACTATAGCATCACCGCATGCAATACTAAAAACTACATAGCAAACTAAAAATACACATATGTAGGTGCACTTCTAGTTTCAATCAGTCCACCTACAAACACTGAGCAGTACGTTAGGGTGCAGCACATGCATTTCATGCCATAATAATACATACACGCACGTGCGCACACACACACACACACACACACACACACACACACACACACACACACACACACACATGCACACACACACACACATGCATGCACAAATATATATATACATGGCAAGCATACCTGCATGCATGCAATATACAATAATATTATGTGTATTATACCCATCGTGACTATACCGTATCAGACTCATTATAGAGGTATGGAAATAGTGGTGCCGGGTTGTCTAAGAGATACACACACTCAACCATAAAATTTGACATAATGTGGTAATGATTCCAAGGAACTACACTGCACATACCCACACCTGTACAGCTACAAGGAAGTTGAGATCATCAAATGCAACGGATAATACTGGACACCCTTTGATCTTGAAGAGGGAGGATGCCACAGACAATTCTTGCATATCCAGTAAACCCCATATACATATATATATACACAAGCATGTATCTTGCGTATATAGAAGGTTGTGCACGTCAATCCAATAAAATCACTCATGCATGCAATTCGTAAGTACACCATCCAACAGAAAAAAGATCTTGTGTACGATACAACAGAGTCAAAGAAATTCTTTGAGTCCATTCAGTTTTGGAAGCATTATGGTTTCGTGAAATAATTCACGACAATGTTTTCTGTATACAATCACATATTATGCATGCTGATTGCCATGTGTTTATTTCCTGGTAATTGTCCAATTGCTAACGAGGGAGTCATGTTACAAACTGAGATACAGAAATGAATTGGTGCATTCTGTTGGAAGACTCTGTCGATACATAAACAGATGTTGCTATCCAAACATTAAGGGGATTACACCAGAACGGGATGTTTTACATACTCTTTTATGTCGACAAAGTGTAGTATGCATACCTCTAACTCATTCAGCTGATTAGCATAACCTAGCTTTGAGGGTACTTTGTTGCCTAGCTAGTTATTTGCTAAGAGCAAATTTTCACCGGCTATCATTATCCCAATTTGATTGCACTGACTATCCTAATTGTGCTTGGATGGGCACTTAACTGGCAAATAACATAACAGTGGTGTTTAGTGCAGTTTCACTCTCATTTGAGAGCAATTACTTTCAGAGATCTAATGTTGAAAAAATTGAGTGTAAAAGAACAAGCCTACAATTCAAACATAATGACTTACTTTTTTCCCCTGCATGGGCACATGTGTTTACACAAGCACATATGCATGCACATGTGTGGGCAAAACAAAAGACACATGTGTCTCAATGTGTAAACCGGTTAAGTAACAGCATGCCATGCATTAACATACATTTGTATACAATATTTTCAAATTGGATTTGTTGTTAAGTGAACAATCACATTAACTGTAACCAGAGGACAATCAATACCAACAACAAGTAACTCAAAACAAGCCTACACTAGGGCTTCAATGAGTGAAAACTGACCAACAAATAATACAGGTGGCAATAAAAAGACTCTAGGCTGTTGCATATGGGCACAAATTTTGCATCTGTGGTTTGCAAAAAAAGTCACACAAACACACTCAATTGTAGTATACATGAAGGAAAGGCTGCACATTTGGCTCTGAACTTAAGCAAAGATTTTTTTTATAAGCAGCAACTGTTTGTATGTGGTTTTCTGATAATTTGTAGTTTCTAAACAAACTTTTTAAAACAAATTCTTTGGCATGCTCTATCTTAAGCGCATGCACAGCAATCAGTGACACCTGAACACACACTGCATGTAGGAGAGAGAAAAAGAGAGAGAGAGACCACAAGAGAATACAGGCGTGAGTAAGAGCGTACATTTCACACAACACACAACACTATTAGCTGACCGTCTAAAGAGTAAAGAGAGATCCCCAGCAGTCTTTGTTATCACAAGAGGGGGTCTTTGATCTCACAGTGGGTGTGCAGACCACATACTATGAATTGAAACCCTCACTCAATGCTCTACCACATGTATGTAGACAGCTAGCTAGTGCATGCTGGTGTTGTTATGCCACGGTACCTGTTGCATAACACATCACAGGACAACCCTGTAGAGTGCAAGTTGTGTGGTTAGTGGAACCATAGGATATGTGTGGATCAAAAGGAGTTGACCATTGTGGGCATTGGACTGTGGACAGCTGGTCTCTAATTCCTGGATGCAGCGAAGCTGAACATTGTGCAATAATTACCTCAGCGTAAAAGATTTTTCATATCTCAACGGGATCGAGGGATATACGTTTTCCACTGCTAATGATACAAAGAGATGTGAAATACCGGGTCAAATCAGGAGTAATTTTCTAGAGTACATACTGCAAGATAATCTTTCACGCTAAACTCGCGTGCAATTAACGTCAATACAGATAAACTTACACGGGAAGGTTGAGCATCTCTATAGCTCTAAAAGGAGTCTACGATAAACACAGCGAAGGGATTGGTACCACTTAACAAATAGCAGACTTTGTATCATTATTCCAATTATTCCAATTAGAACATTGCCACGACGATGCATACTCACACCAAGCAACGAAAATTGGCCCTGAGACATTGAGTCACCACCAGTGGCATGGTGCCGGCCTGGATCGGTGTATGTAACACACACACACACACACACACACACACACTAGTATGTGTACACAGTACGATAATACTTAGTGGAAATGCATAATAATTATAATGTACAAGTGTAATAATTGTGTGTGTATACTGCAGGGAATGAGGCTGGGTGGGTTGGGTGGAGAAGTTTTGGATGGCCTTCTTGGGCTAGGCTGGCAGCTAGGGTGACTACACACTCAGGGGACAAACAGGTGGAGGGCTGCTCCACTCTTGCCAGCTAGAGGCTAACCTCAGAGGACACTAATTCTAAGGCAACACAACCACACTTTAATTGGAACATTAAGCAATGATTAATTTGTGAACATATCGAGTGTCAGATAAGTAGCTACCATTGGAAGCACATATAAGACCATGGGTTGCACATGAGTGCATGGCATGCGGTAATTTTAACCAGCTGCCCTCTACATACACTGGGTATGGGCACCATATGAGGCTGGCCAATGCCATGGTAACATTATGAACTACCATGGCGATCAAATTGAATCGAATGTCCACACCTATAATAGTGTATACAAGCAAACAAACAATTACTACTGATAATAATATTATTATACCGATATATATATATATATACACTGTAGCTGTAGCTGGGTAACTGACTAACAACACAGATGGCAATGGATGTTGTAGGGGGAGGAGAAAGGGTTAGATAATTTTAGGGAGTTAGCTCACCAAACACAAATTAGCAAGGTAGTAAAACAGCTCCCAGTGACCATTGGATGGATTCCGTGCACAAGGTGGGAGAGGCACCACTGCAGGTTAGATGGGTTCAGGAAGCACATAAGGTATTTCATTAGATGATTGCTATGGGTGCAAATGTCATTTCAAGGTCAGATGGTTCATTATGCTAATATCGCATTATGCCTGCATTTGGTGTGCTGCAATATATTCCCCCTTCCATCCTTCCTCCTTTTCTGTTTCTGNTGGTCTGAATCCACTGTATAGTGGCCAAGTGCTTCCTTTGATGTGGCAAGTGTGGTGTAATCGGCTGACAAGTACAAAATGACCATGCACACATTCAGACACTTGAAGTGTGTGACCTTTACCATGTGTCCACACACACACACACACACACACACACACACACACACACACACACAAGCTGCTATTAATCATACATTCATGTTCATGAATATGCAGGTTGTATATCAGAATTGGTGGCCTGGTTTTTCAACTCAATGTGGTCGTTGATTAGGACAATGGTTGTATACATACAGATCAGTTGGCTCAACATGGAAAATACATCATTACTGCAGCTCTTTCTTTGTGCAAATTAACGAGTGATGGAGCCTGTGAGAGGAGAGCTGAAGAACTGTGTGCACTTTGAATTGAACCTTCACACACATACACACACTCACACATACACACATGCGCACACATACACACACTGAATGTAACAATGCTCCAATCAAACCTAAACAGCCTCTCAAAATGGAGTAGAGAAATTGATGACACTTAAGGAGCATTCATCAGTAAACAGGCCAATTCGTAGCTATAACAAGGCTAAGGCTATCAGATGGCAGGAAGGAGCTATAGTTTGGGGGGTTGGAGAACCATTGGTTGGCCTACAAATTACCTCCCTCACCACATAGTGGCATCACTTGCATAGGTTAAAGTAATTGAATTATTCAAGACCACTAATTGTTTAATTGCCAGTGACTTGGTAACTGAGACGCAGTAGAATACTGTTTATTCTGACAAGTAATTGATTTGCTTACATGCTATTGTTGTTGCAAGCCTACAGCATAGGGAAGGTGGAGTATCACTCTTCTAATGAACACAATAGAATTAGGCAAAATAGACATCTTGTGAAGAGTCAAGGAGGGCTTTTAACTGAACTGATGTTCTAAGGCATATACATTGCTTAAGCTATAGGTAACAGTCAAGGAGAATATATAACAGAACTAATTTTTGAATTTTTCATGCATAAGAGCATCTATTACTTTTTTGCTAGAAACTTTATTGTAATCTCTACACACACACATATTAAAAACAAATTTGACACTCATCGACCATGCAAATTTAAAAATGTAGGGGTGATTTAAAAAACACTCGTGAAAAAACTAAAAAAAAACCAAACAATGTTGATTTCTAAGAGGGATAAAAATCAGTAATAAGTTCAGTTGGGGAGTGAGTATTGACTACCCTTTCAAGTCCAAAGTACAGTCTTGCAAGTGTGCCCTTAGCGATGCTGCTCAACTTTGGTGGTTGAAGAGGAACATGTTTGTTTAGTTCAAATGCTAGCTCCTCTAACTTATCGCGAAAGTTGGATTCGTGACTAGTGTACCACGGTAAGATTGTGATGAAGTCCACAAGGCCCTCTTTTACTAGTATATCGCAGTGAATCTGTCGTGCCACTTTACTGTGGAGGAAAAATACTATGATTTCTTTGCTTGAGTTCTGAAGCTTCTCCAAATGAGTGCAAGCAGTGTTGTCTGCAGTTTGCACCTGGTTTGGGAGATAGAGAAGCTTGACATAGGGAAGCAAGGTGGCCCATATACACACTTGGTTCTCCTCATACTGTTTGATGTCATCGGGGCGGGCTTCAGAGAGGAAGTCCTTTGTAAGATCAAGAATAGTTTCGATGAACTGGCTAGGAATGAGGTGAGGAGAAACGAGGATGAGCTGGGCTAGGACAACAAGAGTAAAGCATCTGAGAGAGAGAGAGAGAGAGAGAGAGAGAGAGAGAGAGAGAGAGAGAGAGAGAGAGAGATCACATGAATGAATCGCTGCAAAAATCAGCTCACAATTTGACTAAACCCATCCAACTAATTCACTCACTCACTCACTCACTTTAGTGCCACAAGCACAAATCGTTCCCTATCATCACTGGGAGTGGTAGCTGATCTCATGATATAGGCGGCCAACAAGCCTTCTACGATCTCTGGCTGTGTGAGGTATTGATGGGCAGCAGGACAGTGGCCCAAACAGAGAAACACCTCAGCCACGAGGACAGAGATGGTGGTCAGGTAGAAGTCAGAAAGAGACATGCAGAGCATCTGCTGGAGGACATCGGGTGTAGAGGCAATGGACACTTGACACTCGGGTAGCTCAGAGAAGCTGGAAGGAGAATACATAGTGTGTGTGTGTGTGTGTGTGTGTGTGTGTGTGTGTGTGTGTGGACACATGGTAAAGGTCACACACTTCAAGTAGTTTGAATATGTGCATGGACATTTTGTATTTGTCAGCCAATTACACCACACTTGCCACATCAAAGGAAGCACTTGGCCAGTGGATTCAGACCACCATATGACCACACATCATTTGGTACAAGATTACACAGCAGATAGTACCAGCCCCACCCCCAACAGATATGCACAGTAGTGACACTGATGAGCTGCACCAATAGTAACTAATGCACTCACTTGCAAATCATATGAAGGGTGTTCTCCAGTACTCGTCTGAATAAGTAGCTGTTGGTATCACAGTTACCGATCACACTGATTTTATCTTCAATGGGTTGGCCCCTCGACAATTTAATTCTGAGAAACGACTTGATACACAGCTCGAGTCCACCACAGTTGAGCAGGACTCTCCTCAGAGCTACTGTCTCACCAAAGTTGGAATAAATGTGAGCAGTATAGCTCTCGAGAAATTTCAAAGTGAGTGGCATATTCTTCCACTCGAGTGTCAGCATCTCCTTCCACAGAGACTGCACCACTGTCAAGCCACCGACCGTCTCAAAGTAGAGTTTATTGACGTAAGCCTCTGGATCGAGCCAATCAAAGAGCTCAAGAGTGAGAGCTCCATCGTAGCCGCACTGCATTCCTCGAGCAATCACCTTGTCCGTCTTCGATCCGATGTCAGGCTCAATGCTTTCACGTTCTGCCCTCACGTGAGTCAATACGTCCTTCATCCAGTCTATAATCTCCACGATGTACTTGCATTTGCCCTCACAGAGGAAGGAAACAGTAAAGGTATCACCAATGCGAATGTTTCTCTTTGTCAAGTTGTCTTCATCTGTCAAGATGGCGTACTGATATGAAATCTGTTGAACACACACAGGGATGGAGAACTGGAGTTGAATAGCTTCTTTTAGTTCCAGAACGGAACTGGGAAAGTGATCTAGTTCGAGTGTTTTACATGTTGTTTCTTTCCTAGAGGTGCAGTACAACTCGAGGTTGAATGTTATTGCTGGAGTAGCTATTAAACCATTCCTACATTTAGGTGGTACTGCACGTTTCTCAACCTGTGCCATATTGACGTGACTATTTAAAACAAGTGGCCAGGGACCAGAAATACTAAATGGAGATTTTAAAAACGAAATGGAGGATTAAGATACGCCTGTAGCTTGCCAAGACACTGATGAATTCACGTGTGTCCTAACCTATCATATGTATTATATACAAGTTCAAATCAGTGAGAATGTATGGTAGTCTAGCTACAAAACATGCATGTCTGTCTAGACAATGAATTGTTAACAATACTCACAAACTATCCAAACCTCACACGAGCTTGAACTTCACCAAAGAGAGGCTCGAAGAGAGAAGAATCTTGAGTTGGGTGCCTCAGTTCATGCATGAGTCAGCAATTATTTGACCTTTGACCTAGAAGATGTACGACCTCTTACCAAACTCACTGCAACGGTGACAGCTGTCATGTCATGAACTGTTCTTCTGCTTGAGTCTGATCTGATCTGTGCTATATAGAGAGAGGAGAAAGAAATATAAATCGTCCAGGAGAGAGTATGGCTACTGAGCAAAGTACTTCTGATGGTACTCCTAATCCACTGGATGAATGGAGGAAAAGGGCTTCCTTTGATGTGGAATCCTTGAGAAATCTTCTGGAAGGAGAAGAGATAGTTGAATTTAAACGTCTTGTCTGGGACACACTAGCAAGAGATCCACTGTTTGTCGATCCCCAAGAAGAGCTGACACTCCAGCAGACTAGAGCTCTCACTCTTAAGCGAATCAAACGCCTTTATGAGTATGATTTTCTTCCTGAAGAGGAGTTCATGAGAAGCCCCACAAAGAGTTTTGCATTTCAGGCAGCCATTCAGTCCTTTGACAGTAGTCTGTTGGCAATGTTCGTTCTTAACAGTGAGGTTAGATTGAGCTGTACATGTACATTATGCATGCACGTAGATACATTACATTCAATATGTTCAATCATGTACTTCATAGGCCTTTGTTCTCTCTGTAGGTGTTTGCAGGAGGTGTACGAAGTGGCTCGAAGAAAGAACAGAAGCATTTCTTTGAGCAAGCCAAGAGCTTTGAAGTAAGTTGTGGTGTGTGTATTGTAGACAGCCAGTGTATGATGTGTGATAAAACTCTCAATTCAGATCGTTGGCTGCTTTGCACTAACAGAGCTGACCCATGGTAGTAATGCCAGGGGAATGAGAACAACTGCTACATTTGACCCAGCAACTCAAGTGAGTACCATTTGTACAACTTGCTTGAGAAATCGATTTCTCAAATAAATTCTCTTTTCTTCAGGAGTTTGTTCTGCACACACCTGACTTTGAGGCCACCAAATGCTGGTCTGGTAACCTTGGAGATATTGCCACTTATTCAATGGTCTTTGCCCAGCTCTACACACCAGATGGCAAGTGTCACGGCCTCCACTCGTTTGTGGTCCCCGTCAGGGACCCCTCAACTCACCTTCCCTTTCCGGGGGTCATCATAGGGGACATGGGGAAGAAGATTGGTCAGAATGGGATAGCCAACGGGTAAATTCTGACCGATTGACAGGCATACACATGTATACTGTCATATAGTTTCTTCCTCCTTGCTTGCATAAAGAGTATACATAATTTATCTTGCTTGCATGCACACTTTGATAGATTTATGGCATTCAATCATTACCGGATTCCTCGACAGTTCTTGCTCAGCAGGAATGGTGAAGTAACACCAGAGGGAAGATATGTGACCCCTTACAGAGTACGTACTGATCACAAACATGCACATGTATAAATATTGTTTGTAGCTGAATGTATGCAAATTGAAAAGGTTGGGTAATGACATGCAAGCTTATCTTGGCTTGATGGTAATATTTATTCCACTACAACGACGTGCAGGATCCTAACAAGCGTTATGGAGCCTCTCTTGGTTCTCTCTCTGCTGGGAGGGTGGGCATCTCAGGAATGTCCCTCACCAACCTCAACCTGGCCATATGCACTGCTATAAGGTAAGACACATGTGCACAGATTTTCTTTGGGTAAGGGTAAATGGCTGCTACTACTCTTGCATACAATGGAGAGTTCCATTTACTTCTGGTTGCTATTCATGAATGCAATATAGATATTCTGCAGTACGTCGACAGTTTGGTCCCAAACCAGGAGTTGAAGTGCCTGTACTTGAATATCAGTTACAGGTATAAATACACCTTGTATTCAAAATGTCTTTTCAAAATAACATCATGTCTCTAAGGTTGTTATACACTGATAAATTATTCTTCCTTTTTCACAAAAGATTTACATATACATTTTTCATTCACTGATACTGCTTGGCATACACAATGTACTAGCAATGGAGGCTGCTCCCTTATCTCGCAGCAGTGTGTATCTTCACTAGTTTCATGCGTACATTCTCAGAAGAATACATAATGTTTGAAGTTGCTAATGTGATAGGAGAGAAGAGTGATCGGCAGGTAGAATAATTAACTAATATTTACAATTTTATCATTGGGGAAATTTTCATATGCACACCACTGTATATAAAAATTAAATTTCAACCCCCCATTTTGCATTCAGGCTGAACTTGGTCGTGAGATTCATGCTATTTCGTGTTCTAGCAAGCCTCTATTTGGTTTCACCTCTCGCAATGGCATCCAGGAGTGTAGAGAGGCTTGTGGAGGCCATGGCTACCTAGCAGGTGGGTAGTACAGCTGCATGTAGCTGCTACTTCATTTGCATACAGTCGGTGGAGAAGTGAATGCGTGGTTTATTGTGTCACGGTCATTGTGCAGTGAACCGGTTTGGCATATTGAGAGACAACAATGATCCAAACCTGACCTACGAAGGTGACAACAACATACTCCTTCAACAGACTGCTAACTACTTACTGGGTTGGGTTGATGAGAAGAAACGTGGTAAGATTATCATGGAACAAGCAAGGACCCTCTCTTGCAAAAAAATATTGATAAAAAAACTCTGCCTGTGAAATAGGTAAGAGGATAGAGTCACCACTGGGAAGTGTTGATATACTGGATAGCTATGATCAAGTGCTCAGGAAGAAGTTCTCTGTGAGGCAACCAAATGTCACTCTGAACTATGAAGGTGAATATGTGCATGTCCCCTTAGTGGAGGTAGTAGTGCATTCATTCTCTTTGTGGTTTGTATATAGATGCTCTGTCTGCGTATGAGTGGTTGGTTTGCTATCTCTGGCTTGAAAGTAAACAGAAGCTTGAAAGAGAACTATCATCAGGAAAGGTATGGTCAGAGAGAGGTATATATACCTAGAAGAAGGTTATTATGTGCTTGTGTGCATCACTTTTCAAGGCTGAGTTCTTTGCCAAGGAGGACAGTATGGTGTACTATAGTCACAGCTTAGCACTTGTTTTCATGGAGGTTAGTAGGTACACTGGGCAAGTTGAAAGAAAGACCACATAATCTATGTGTAAATGTATACCTGTAGCACTTTGTAATCAAGAGGTTTTGCAACTTAATTGCTGAGACACCTGAGGAGAATGGCCTCCGGTCTATCTTGGTGAAGCTGGGTAGCCTGTTCTCTCTGTGGAGCCTTGAGAAGCACATCAGTACTCTCTGTCAAGGTGTAATGACTGATAAAATCATCAATTTTGAGCATAATGTATTATGCTAATTCTAACAGGGGGTTATTTCTCAAGACCTACAGAAATAAAAGTTGTGAGAGAATCTGTTCTTTCTTGGTGTTCACAAGTAAGATGATAGCTATACTCCATGTGCATAGAGTTGGTCCTACTCTCGTGATGTAATCTATACCAGGTGAAAGATGAGGCAGTTTCATTGGTTGATGTGCTAGCCCCTCCTGACCATATTCTTCGAGCTCCGATTGGATTAAGCAATGGACAGGTACTGTATGTGAGTAGTAATAGTCATAACCCAGAAGAGGTCTGGTGTAGCCAGCCCCTTACACGCATAAGGGGGTGACTATGGCCAGACTAAAAGAAGAAAATCAAAAGTGCACCTTTGCTGAGCTAGCAATTAAGGCTCTTAGTATTTACGTACATGACCACAATTCTTGGATTAGGATGCTGAGATAGTAAAGGCACACTCTTTGTGTTGTACTTCCTCTGACCTAGATATTGCTAGGGTTGCCTGCCATATGCTATTGGTGTGACTGAGCTGCCACCACATGCCACAACACATTGGCACAGTGGTCACAGTTACCAAACTCAAAGCTAGCTCCTGTAACCACTAAACCCTCATCCTTTGAAGAAGACAATGCTGTACAATTATAGTGTTACAGTATAATATTATGTTACCATGGAGATTACACTGTTAAATTTTGGTGTGTAAAAGCAAAAGCTAAACTTTCACCAGTGTGCTACTATCACACATAAAGTGTCCCCAAAAAGTATACACTTCACTTTAGTGCATTCTACTCCACATGAGCTCTGATTAATCCTACAACAAGAAGTGCTTCTCAAAAACTATACACACTTTGTTTTTTAACACACCAAAATTTAACAGTGTAGAGATGGAGATTAGTTTGTCATTTAACTGTTTGTGTTGAGTTGTTATAAGTTATAACTGTTCGTGTCCAATGGTTTATAACTGAGTGTGTTTAATATATGAATTATAACAGTTTTGTGGGAGTTATATATTATTATATCAGCACACGGACTCTGTACATGCAAGAGTTTATGTCACAATCAAAGTTTTATGTATATATATAAACTTAGGTATACAAGAATTTATATCAATCGATGGTGACTGCTCCCAAAGCATTTGAGAGACCATTTTACTGGAAAGAGATTGTGGGAAGAAAGGATTTTCAGCCAGGAAGTAGGCATGACGATATCTTTTCACCCAGATCCAAACTATAAGTTGTTGTTGACACCACTTACAGTAAAGATATAATTCTAGTATAGTATTAATTTTGCATCATGTAGTTGCTATAGTGGTGTGTTTATACCAGTTGAGTTTGTTGGTCAGTGCAAATAATATTGCTAATGAATTAAATGACCTTGTTTCAAGTTTTCTCTTATTGATCTTCCTCTGATAACTGGTTTGTTAAGATACCGCCAAAAGAATCGATACTGCAACAGTCTATGCCTTGTCTGAGACAGTAGACGCTTATCCCATAATATTGTGTTACGAGACTTTACTGGAGAGTCATAAGTCTTCTCTTCACATGACTTCAAGAAACTCTCTGGGCAATCCACCTCTAGAAACTTACATAGTCTTAGAAGGGTATGTCTGGGATCTTTCACCATGTCCTCAAGGTGAATCTCCAACACTGTCAAATTCAGAAACCTAACCAGATTAACAACTGCTGTTGCTCTTCTAATGATTAAATCTGCACATTCTCTAACTACAGCCGTATTGTTGTACTTCATTGTCTCACTAGCCTCATACTTGTGGCCATTTTCACCTGCAGTGTAAAGTGTTTGAGTGGCAATTATGTCCAGTGGATTCCTCACCATATGTATCACTAGTACTGGTACTCCCACCAGGCCTACTAGACGATCATATGCAATTTTGAGTGCAAAGGGATTTTCTGCAAAGCTCTTTCCAACATTGCCGCCATGTTTGTTTCCAATTACTTTAAGCTTGGTGAAGCTTGCTTGCCACTGATCAGTAAGAGCCAATAGGTATCCCTTACTTTCTAGGCCGAGCAGACCTCGTGATCCATTGTAAAGTTCTTCAAAACTGTTTCGGTATAGGCTGTTAAAAAGATGATCTTTTGTGAGACTTAAGTTGTGTTGAAGTGTATCAAACAGACTGTATTCATGTGCAATGATCATGTTTGGGTGGGAATCCATCATGGTTCCAAAGATGCTGTGTCCACTACGAGGATAGCCGATAAAAAAGACAAACTTTTCAACTTCGTTTACTTCCTGCATTGTGAGTGGAACAAATGTCCTTGATGGTAATGACAATAGCTGATGAGTTGGTTTTTTGATCTGATATGCAACCTGTGCCTCTCTTCTTGACAATGTGGTCCTGATTTGTTGATTATATAAATGGGTTGGGGGAAATCAGAGAAAGAACATATTTTTAATGTTTCAGACATGACTTTTTATGCATTAAGTTTGACTCTTCTCACCGTCAAGGAAGGATTGAAAAATAATATCATAGCATACAGCCTGCACCACTATTTCTCATAAGCTTACCTGGTAATCCGATTTATAGTTGATTCTTGAGTGTACTTAAATACAATGGTTGATGTAATAGTGGCAAGAAAAACTAAAATACACCCAAATAGCTGCATTTGGCGATGCATCGTGATCCTTCAGAAGAGCACTGCCAGTGCAGTTGTGCAGTAGCTGGCCTCGCGTGCCCAGGATCCTCCCTCTTTACATTATGTGTTAACGCTACAGAGGGGGCGGGGTAACCTGGCACTTCCGCTGCTAGCTTGTACCCCGCCTAGCGCCTCTGATTGTGGACTCCAGATCTCCTAGGACACTCAGTCTCTGACACTGCTCTTAGTAGGCAATCGAGTTTGCTCTCTGCAGGAAAAGAATCACTATTGAAGTGCATAATGGCTATCAGCAAGTGCTGTCGTCTGTGTATATGGGACTTACACTATTCTAAGTTTTGGTTTTGGCACAAGGACTGGAGGGCATTTACTTACACCCCGGTAAGTAGTTGTTATGAGAAAACAACAAAACAAAAATGAAAATCAATATAAAGGACATAAGGAAAAACTGACAAGAATATTATGTAGACTTGTGCATACAGATAATATACTCAAGAGTCTTTTTTTTAGGCTCAGTCTGTCTAGCAGAGGCTGAAGTCCTTACCACTTCCCTAATATGGTTGGTGATAAACTCTCCCACTGTAGCTAAGCTTGTAATGATCAATGATTGCATTCCTCTCTTGTAACTATGCATGTCTAATGCTTTGCAATGTGTCATATACTTGCAGTGGCTTCCTTACCAATGGTACTTCCAACTGCTCTATGTCTTATATCGTTGGATTATTGCTGTCTACTTCTTTGTGTGGTTGTTTGTTGGTGGGTTTATTCCTGAAAATGGTGGACCAAAGTTCTTCATATTTCTTACCAACTGGGCCATTCTCTCCTTCAATGCCTACCTAATTTGGACAGCTTTCTCCACTACATTACACTATCTTCTCGTGCACAAATGCTGCAAGTCCAGATACGAGGATGAGAACTTTAAGCACGGCTTTTCGGAGTACGAATTCGAGAGGCCTCAGGGTTGTTGTGGTGTGAAGAGCAATGGGATCAGTTGGTACCACATGATTCACTGGTTTCTGTTTGCAATCGGTGCAGAAGTTGCTCTTGCCATCACGATCCTCTATTGGTCACTCATCTATGATCCTGATCGAGCTGACGTGGATGGTGTCAACGTTAACACTCATTTGACCAATGGAATCATTGCTGTGGTGGATATCTTCATCACTGGCATCCCCGTCAGTATCTACCACTTCATTTACGGGCAGTTGTTCTGTGGTGTGTATGCAGTCTTCACTGGGATCTATTTTGCTGCTGGTGGCACCAATGTCAATGAAAACCCCTTCATCTATAGTCTCATTGATTATGGATCCAATCCTGGTTCTGCTACAGGAATTGTCATTGCCATCATTCTAGTGTATGCACCAATCATTCACCTCCTTGTCTACCTGCTCTACCTGGTTCGCTATTGGCTTATCTATTGTGTGTATCGTCCACGAGGAATCGATGAGCACTCACGACTCGAGAGTGGAAAGCAATCCTCTCCTCCTAATCAAATTGAAATGAAAGAAGATCCCTAGCCAACTCAATGAGAAATTGTTTGATGTCAGCAATTTGTACTTGTATGACATGTGTGTAGTGTGTGTATATGTAAGACTATGTAATATTTGCGACCTTTACCAACTGCTTTGAAATACATTTACTGAACTTGACAATTAATGGCTGAGGTCGAGGTTGAGCAACCAGTTTGTGTGAGAAATAGATGTGTCCGCCTGCTCTGTCAGGAGTTCCACTATTCCAAGTTTTGCTTCTTCTACAGAGATTGGAGAGCATTCACTTACACTCCTGTAAGTCAGACAAACTGTATGATCCATTCACTGTCACAGGTTGTAACATATTATGTCTTGTGTTCATATTTGTTGACTTTGCTTGTATGGTTGTAGAATGACTATACATACATGAGCTTGGTACAAGGAAAATTAAAAATCAATGTCACAGAAATCTAGTATCTAGAACTAAAAGCCTGATAGTGAGACACAAAGACACATACTTGAGCTGCTTGTTCAGCAGTCACATGCAAGATCGGGTGACAATGTGTTTAGTGTGGTTAATACTTGAACAATGGTATATAGCCTTGATCAGAGTAGCAGTACACTGTATAATAGATCAATCTAATTTAATTGTACAACAATGTTATTCCAAGTGTGATGCTTCGATAGCTAAAAGCCTGTATGTATATAAATTATTGGCTAAGGGTAGGCTGCTTCATTTTCAGTTAAAAATGCACCACTGACACTCCACATACGCACACACATACACACACACACACACACACACACACACACACACACACAACAGTGGCTACCCTACAAATGGTTCTTCCAGCTTCCGTACGTGATCTATCGCTGGGTCATTGCCCTCTTCTTCTTCACCTGGCTCATGATCAGTGGAATACAGACCAACGATCCACGATTCCTCATCTACTTGACAGAGTGGTCCTTCATTGCATTCAACCTTCACCTCATCTGGTCTGCTACAGCAACAACGTATATGTACTGCAAAGTGCATCTCTTCCGCTCAGAGAAGTACCAGAATTCCGACGTCCGTGGTTCAGCTGATTTCGCCAATGATACTCCCATTGGTTGTGGAGCCATTGAGAGGCGTAATGGTGGAATCGTCTGGTATCAAGTCATCCAATGGATACTGTTTACACTGGGTACTGACTTGGCACTGGGAGTGACAATCCTCTTCTGGTCTCTGCTCTACAATTCATCAATCCGTTTGGATGGAGGAAATGTAGTTCCTCATTTAGTCAACGGAATCATTGCACTAGTGGAAATTTGGGTCACGGGAGTGCCGGTACACTTCTTACACTTTGTCTATGTGCAAATCTTTGCTGGTTGTTATCTTGTGTGGACAGGTATCTATTTTGCAGCTAACCTGACCAACAATATTGATGAAGAGCGATACATTTATCCGGTCCTTGACTATGAGGCAAATCCAGGGAGTGCTGTAGCACTTGGTATCATTACTGTATTGGTTCTTGTGCCAGCCATTCATCTGGTGTTCTATGTGCAGTATGTGATGCGGTATTGGTTGGTGTATGTCATCTACGGATACAGACAACGTGCTTATGAAAGCATTGAAATGTAAACAAGACATTTTTCCTTATGAGGGAGCAACTGAGAGTTTTTATAAACATTATTGTGTGATTACAGTGCATGCATAACAATGTGTGATTGTATAATTTTATGTGGGTGTGTCTATTATGCATAATATTATGGGTGTGTCTGGTCTATTGCGCATGAGCAGCGAGCAGACAACAGTGAAAAAAAAAACATTGGAATCACGACACAGCATTTTGACACCAGGATTTTTACTTTAGAAATACATTATAGCCTGATCATTCAGCGGAGCATGTCAAAGCAGTCGACCAGAAGATACAATAGGTGTGCTCGCCTGTTCTGTCAGGAGTTTCACTATTCTAAGCTGTGCTTCTTTCACAAGGACTGGAGAGCTTTCACCTACACTCCAGTGAGTCATTGATCTGTTGTTTATATAATCATAATTATCATACAGAGAACAACAGGGATTTAACTATAGCTATAGAATCCATGAACCAGCCACTGCAGCCACTTGTTGTAAAGATCCGTTTGTATCTAAATCATGGGATATGGTTATGTCTAGCTGTGAATGCTGTTAATAACTACAAACCATGAAAATGTCATGGCATAACACTGATTGCAGTATTCAGTATTATCATAGATATCATAGCTATAATATCCATGGTATTATTCTGGTAGTTGGTGTCAACTATCAACCTGCAAACTTAACTGTTAAACAGACAGCCTCCTGTGGGCTGGAAACAAGATCCAAGTATTGCATTATGAAACTAGAACCTTGGTTAGTGTCTGTAATAGTATACTATTGTATAGTGGCATATGATATGCCTCACAAAATAGCTATAGTGCATTCTGAATTTTTGAAATTGCACCAGCTGTTACCACAGGCCGCTCTCTTACTACACGCACACACAAACACACACACAAACACACACACACACACACACACACACACACACACACACACACACACACACACACACACACACACACACACACANATCTACAATGACAGTGGCTACCATACAAATGGCAATATCAGATCGTATATCTGATTTATCGTTGGATAATTGCACTATTCTTTCTTGCTTGGTTCATTATCAATCTGGTGCGATTTGCCCACCCCCAGTATCTCGTCTATTTGACAAACTGGTCATATATTGTCTACATTCTCCATCACCTTTGGTCTGCAGTGGTAACAACCTACCAGTTCTTCAACGGTTATGTCTGTTGCACAGAGAAACATCAGCTATCCCACATTCGCAGCTCAGCCAACTTTGAAATTGAAAAACCAAAAGGGTGCTGTGGAGTAGAAAGTAATGGACTCTCCTGGTATCATATGATCCAATGGCTTCTATTCACTATTGCAACCGACATGGCTCTTGGTGTAACAATTCTCTTTTGGTCCCTGCTATACAATTCTTCTGTTGAGCTGGATGGATCAAATCTAAGTGTCCATTTGATCAATGGAATCATTGCACTAGTGGAAATTTGGGTCACAGGAGTACCAGTACACTTTCTACACTTTGTCTATGTGCAGATCTTTGCTACCTGCTACTCTGTATTTACAGGGATCTACTATGCAACGAATCTGACAAATCAATATGATGGTGGACGCTATATATACCCTGTACTTGACTATGAGGAAACTCCAGCGATTGGTGCAGCCATTTGCATTCTTGTGGTGTTCATCTTCATGCCTGTTGTTCATCTTATCTTCTGCCTACAGTATGTGGTTCGCTATTGGCTGGTGTATCTGATTTATGGGAGGAAGGCTCACAGAGAACTACCTAAAGCTGTAAATAGAGAAGGTATAGAGACTGAATTCGTGGAAATGTTTAAGGAATGATTTATTGCTCATCAAAGACCATTCCATGTTGTGCATGAGTAGTAAAGATAACATTATTGTGTTTGTTATATTATTTTGCCTTTGTTTGTTCCTGTTCTCTATCTGTTTATGTGTTGTCTTCCTTTCTTCAAATGTTTTACTGTACTGGTGACTTTTTAACAATAATATATACGTGTATGAACAATGTATGTCCTGATGCAACCCTATTTGTACTTAATGATTACTACTCTCATTTTAGTTTTGTTTTGTTTTGTCACATAGGTCGGATCTTGTTGGCCTGATGCATGTTCCTTCATGTGTGACT
Organism: Tethya wilhelma; assembly: GCA_964030475.1. Lineage (NCBI taxonomy): Eukaryota > Metazoa > Porifera > Demospongiae > Tethyida > Tethyidae > Tethya > Tethya wilhelma. Next base: position 18,884,605 of record CAXIPT010000002.1, on the reverse strand, counting down.
TTTAAAATTTTATTCTTATTATTATGTATATGATGTCAGATCTATAGAATAGTGAAGTTGAAATGAACCAGTTGTTGGTAAATTTAAAGTAGGTGCATGAGCATGCGGATCGTGCAATGGTTTATGGGTGGGGCTCAATATGTGCGCTCTAATTAGAGCCCATGTTTATTATTAAAAGACTGGAAGATGAGTTTTCTGAAGTACCTTGCTCTTTCGTTGCTGATCATCGGAGCCAGCTCCCAGCGTCCAGTGATCATAGATACTGACATTGGATCATTTCTCGACGATATTTTCGCGATTGCCTTCGCCGCCCAGAGTGATGATCTTGATATCAAACTTGTGGTCACTGCTTCAGACGATACAACAGCCAGAGCCAAGGTAGCTGCAAAACTGCTGACAGCGATCGGTCGAGACGACATTCCTATTGGTATAGGAATGAAAAACAAAAATCAAACGTATCATCCTTTCTTTGACTGGGCGGACAACTTTGATCTGTCCATGTACAAAGGTAAAGTGTATGAGGATGGTATTGCACAGATGGCTGATGTTGTTCTCAACAGTAAGACTGTTGTAGATATCATAGCAATTGCTCCAATGACCAATTTCCCATCACTTTTAGCAAGGTATCCAACAATCATAAACAATACGAGTATTCGTGCCATGGCCGGGTCCATTTACAAAGGCTATGATGGTTCAGACAAGCCAGCAGTGGAGTACAATGTTATGCTGTGTCCTAGTTGTGCTGAAGACATGCTTTCGGCAAAGTGGGATGTCACCATTACTCCAATAGACACGTGTGGCACAGTTAGACAAACTTCAGACCAAGTGCAAGCACTCATCTCTGGAAATCATCCAGTTTCATTGGGTTTGGCTGAGACGCTGCTCTATTGGTGTGTCTCGAGGAATGAGGATGGTGTGTGCAAGCAAGATGGGAAATATCCCGTTCTATTCGATCCTGTTGCTACTCTTCTGGCCCTCTCAAATGCTGAAGATTTTTTGGAGTTTAATACCCTAAACCTGAGTGTCTCCAGCACTGCATATACAGTGGTGGACAACAAGAACGGAGCCAGTGTTAAAGTGGCTCTTAATTGGAAATCCGATAATGGAGAAGGGAGATTTACCGACTATCTCACAAAATCATTGGCTGGTGTTTGAAGATTTAACATCGTGATTGGATGAATGCAATGTATTATGTTTAATCTTTGATGCTCTGTGAGTGGCAATGTGTGTGTTTGAAGTACTATTTTTATGTATCCAAGACTTTAATCCTTATAGTCAGTGTCATTGTGTGATCAGTGGTGTGAGATCATTTCCCATTGTGTGTAGTGTGAGTTCCTCGTGTGTATCAATCATAATACTATAATCATTATGCTATTGTGGTGTAATTGATATTCCCAACATATATATAATAACAATAATAAAAGTAATAATAATTTTGAACATTATACTGGTATTTTAACTCTGAACAATCTCTCACTGTCAAGATATTCATCATCACACACTACAGTACTAGTACTATACAGTGATAGTGCTCTACATTGTGACCTTTGTCCTGCGGTAATGCAGCAGAAACTATTGAATAGGTGAATGAGAAAGCATCGACAGAGGTAAAGTGTGAAGAAGATGACGTGAATCAGAGTCGTAAATACGAACACACAACCGAGTGCCAGTCCTAGAGCACCGCCTGGGTTCGACTCGTAGTTGAGAAACGGATAGATGAACTTGTTTCCACTCGGATCGGTACCGCTTGCAACATAGTAGAAAACGGTGAAGAGAATGTAGGTGAGTGCAAAGAAAATGAGATGAAGAGCATGGTAGAATCGAACGGGAATGGCAGTGATCCATAGTTCAATAAGAGCCACTACGCCATTGATGAGGTGCATATGTAGACTGTCAATGCTGAAGAGATTGTGCTCAGAGTGTGGGTCATAGAAGAGTCCCCAGTAGAGAATGGTCACTGCCACTGCACACTCTGTCCCTATCGAGAAGAGCAGCCATTGGAGTTTATCGTACCAAGTGAGTTGTGCTTGCCTTTTCTCTGCGGCTACCTTGTCATCTGTGCAGTACAGTGGCGCTACTGTTGTAATGGTTAGTTCTTGTTGGCAACTAGCAGTGTTTTCGTGAATCATATTCAAAGTGACTGAAATGGCTGCAAAGATGAGATAAGTGTTCCAGACAATGAATGCCCAATTTGTAATGTAGATTAGATACTTGGCCTTGAGGGAGATGTTAGCATTGTTCAGTATCACCATGAACCATGCAAAGAAGTAGAGTGCCACGATCCACCGATACACAACATACAGCCACTGCCACTTCCAGTGAGGTGGAAGCCACTGCAAGGAGAGAAATGGAACAACATGCAACAGATGGCTGTGTGCCTCGTTTGTTTAACATCATAGGAGTGTACCGACCACATACACCTCGATCGGGCTAAGTGACATGCAGTTATATGAAACTGATTTCTTGAAAGCTGCACACATCTATTGTGCAACCATGTAGATTACAACAAATTTGGGGAGAGAGTCTAACTTTGTTGTGGATTTTTCTCCACCATTGAATCATCAGGTCTACTCCCATACACTGACAAACGTTAGTACCCATGGTAACTAATTAGGCGGGCTGAATTTATGGCAATCATGCAGTAACTTTTCCAAATTCCAGGCAGGCTATATACCCTTTTAAAATAGGAAACCGTACAATTACGGCTGTCTGTACATGTAACTGCATCAGATCAGCAATTCACTCAATGAAAGAAATCATTACAGTGTAGGGATCATTATACTTAGAAGATAAGCAATATAAACATTATAACAATTATTATTATACTATTAATTATGCGGGGCCCCATGGGCTATGATAGTATTGCTATGTCTAGTGTAATTGTCTGCAGGATCAAGTAGTGTGACAGTGACTACTAATTATTAGCAATAATACTAAAGAGTGTCATGGGAAAGAAGGACTAGAGCTCTCACCACATCCTTGCAAACTCCTAGCGTTGGAATTTAAGGAATTGTGATATCAAAACACACATTAAGGAGTATCAAAGTGCTACAAACCTTCAATAATTTCCACACACACAGCAATAGCCTTACTTATTGTAGTGGGCAGGATGGGTGTGTGGTTTATTTTGACTCATTTAACTCAAGGAAATTGTCACAAATCATGTGGGTGAGGATTCCTATTGGACTCACATGGTAGATTGAACTTGAAGCTTTGTGAATGCATTGGTAATTGACTGTACATGTGGTACACACGAACAAGAATTATGTAAACCGCGTATACAAAACAAGTAACCACATCTTCCTGCCATTATAAATTATTATAATTAGCATTACAATGTATCCTTGATAAATTAAACCTCTGTTTACTGTATTTAGGTATATAGCTAGCTCTCCTATAAATCATTTCTCATGGACACCTGAACTAGATCATGAAACCACTATCTAGGATTGTATATCACCTAGATGACATTGTATACCAGTGTAACTAACCCTAGCCTTCTAAAAAAAAAAAAAACAAGGTGCAAAAATCATACATGCCACATGTAATAATGACAACCCATATTCAATTTCAATGTGTGTGCTTCTGATGTTGATCTCTGGTTCAGTTCAGAAGAGCTACAGGTTAAACTTCCAACCGCATTTCTTGTCACACAAGTTGAAAGCCATTCACGCCCAGTGTGTGTGGGTTACTGGTTTTCATAATGGAGTGTGTAATTAAATTAGTGTACAATACAACCCACTATGGCATACACACGCACTGTCACACCCATGAGAAGTTGACAACAACACGTACTCTCAGTTCAAGCGAAAGTGTTTAATATTGACCTTGTTGCACGGAAAAACAACTTATTCACTCCCAGGTCTTGACAATCACTGTCCAGGAAGTATATACTTAGATCAGCACACAAGTGTTTTGTCTCTCAAGTATGACATTGTTAGTGTATTCAAATAGTAATATACAGTAATTATAATAGCTTCCTTGCATACTATTTCCTATAGTGCATGAATCATAATAATTATAATTCAACACGTACCATGTATTTAAACCTATTGCCAAACCTTGCTTGGTATAATCTACGATTATAACTATGACATTTTTTTCCAATGAACTTTATTGTATATGCACAATATCTGAGCAGCAATGTCGTATATGGATTGATTGAGATTAAAGGTTTAGCAATCAACTTATTTCACTTTGATCAGACAAGTTGGAATGAGTCTAATATTAACGACAATTGACCAAGGATTAGCCACGCTACAAGCTTGGTAATTATCAGACAAATTATTCTACAGATATTATAGTTTGAACACAAAAAATGAAGACTATTCTGCAAGCATGAATGCTTGACCAATAATTCTATCGTTGCATGGTTCACCAGACCACTGTGATGAGGGTTGTATATGTAAGGAATTGACAGCTGTTCATTGCAACTCAGTATCAATTTTCTCAGTCTGAAATTGAGTTATTAAAACTATTGCAGAGTTTATGTAGGCTAATCTGCAACAGCAACATAAGTAATGGATTGATAAAACCATCTATGGGTAATGGAACAAGAGATATATGATTGTCTATGCTTGAGATGACAGCAACACCCTCCAATTAGAAGCAATTAGAACAAAATCAAGGTGGCAAACTACTACAAAACAACTCACTGGGCAGTGAACAAAGGCCTTTCTGTCATGGTGGCACAGTCCAAGTCTCGAGTAGTGCAGCTCTGAAGCGAAACGCTGACAGCAGGTGGAATTGTTGGAGCGACGACCGAGACCTGACATAGTTTACACACACTGACTGTTCCAGTCCGATCCCGCGAGTTGCACATAGCTTTATAATATTCAACGGTTAATTAAGTGACGTCATCGCGTTCCACCGCTAGCAATATTACGTAATCAGTAATGAACACTAGTCTTGCACTGGCACTATACAGAGCACTTAAAACACATGTAACATGGTCACCATTGCCTAGCAACAAAACTTAGGGTTTATTGTGGCTGTTGAAGTTTGTCTTGAAGTGGTCTTTCCGGACAGGAAGAGGTGACCAGAAGGAACTATGGCCGGCTATTTCATGCAGGTGGTATTAACACACATGCAGTAACAGCGTCTTCAATTAGAAACCTTAATTGGATTGTAAAAAAATCACTCTGCTAATACAAATCAAATTGATTGAGGTTTTGTTCATTCTGTCTTGTCTGTCTTGGTGGTAGCAGTTGGGTCGACCAGGAGCAACATGAGGGAAGGTACCAACAACAGAGCGGCACCAATCATGTAGCACACACAGGCACTGAAATGCCAGTACACTGTACAAAGGAATGCACATGTAGTGGAATCAGAGACAGAGTTATACGATAAAACCACACACATCATTATGGCGGCAGTACCTGTACACGCAATGACAGGGCCAAGAGCTCTGGAGAGAGCACCTAGTGACCTGAAGATACCGACAACTTTTCCCTTTTCATCTCCTTGTCCTGCAGGACAGGACACAACCGAAAACAGTGTATACTGACAATCATAGTAAAGCTATATATACCCATATACCAGAACAATACTAGTAACCACTGAAGAGTGAAGCCAAACCATCCCTTAGTGCAACAATTACACGTACATTGGGTTTCACCAAAGTGCTTACCGAATTTGGAAGCAATTGTTGTTAGGCTGGGTACGACAGTGCCAGATCCTGTATCAAAAGGAAAATGAAAACAAGGAGCACTTTGTTTATGGGCCACCACCTGGCCGGCTCATGCAGAGTGCACGACATTACACATATTATTCATACGGTCCCAAGCATATACTCACCAAATGAATAGAGCAGCAGTCCAGTATAGAGCATGTAGGCAGAGGAGGCCCATCCAACTAGAAGCATTCCTGGGATGAGTGCCAGAATACCCTAAAGATTCGAGAGAAAACACGCACATACTTTCATAATCTTACAGTGGCACAAGACTAGCACACCTGCAGGCATGCACCAATACATAATACACACACTTAATACAAAATACCCCACATATTACAACAACACATGATGCACCTCAGTGGGAACATGTACTTCCATTGTAGTGGTAGTACATATCTCTATACCAAGATAAATAAACCTTGTGCACTGATTTACTGCGGCCAATAAATTCACCATGGCAACATTTAAACTCTCATCACAATAAAACCAAAAGTAGTAAAAAAAATTAACACACCCAAAGAGAAACAAGAATTACGTTCCAATCACCGACAAATACTTGTGGTTGGGAAACAACACTAATTCACATGTTTCAGCAAGTGTGCCTTCTTCAAGTGGAATGCATATGATAATTTTCGGTACAGTAAAAGAATTCACCTAGAGGTCAATCATCAGCATGGGTGTCACAGCTGTACTGGCTATAATAATATGGTCTCTTTGACTAGAAGTTTCTCTCGCAAGGATTCAAGCAGCCTTAATTTGTAGGCAAAAAAAATTAATGCCAAGTTAACTATGCTATCCCATACAGAAAATTTGCCTGTTATAAATACATTCTTGTCCGTGTTGAACGGTGATAAATTGATACATAACAACCAATTTGTTCCCAAGGGGAGTTGCCTTGACAATGATATAGGTGTGGGTTTTCTAGTTGATGTCTCTAAAGTGCAATGGCAGCGTAAAAAAGTGAGAGATGATAAATTAGAAGCACAGAGGTGGAGTGTTTTACGAGCAGAATTTGAGAAACGAGTACTAAATTTGAATACAAACTAGGTAATGTGTACTGCACCAAGAGACCACTCTCACTCTGTGTACAAATGTACACTACAATTTTGAAGTGTCCTACAGCAATCGCTCTCTGTACGTACAAATGCAGCTGCCAGTGATGTGATATAATCATCCACCATCATCATTGGTGCAGTTGGAGGGTCCACTGCACGTGCCGCACATGTGGTGCTCACTCACTGTTTGGGAAGGTAATCGAATCATGAAGAATGCCTCATCTATGAGGCTTTCATTCGTGAAGTTTAACCCCAATAGAATGAACAACCATACAAATGAGTACATGTGCATTAATGGCAAGAACTGCATCATACCTTCCCACAACCAATTACACAGCAGTAAACATAATACACTAAAGAGATCGGGGTAAACAGGAAAACACAGTTAATTCCACAAAGAGAGTCAGTCCACAGACAATAAGACTTACAGTGATGGCTGTCTTCTTCTCAGAACCAGCTGGCTTTCTCCTCAGGTACCCTCCTGAAGAGAAATAATTTCAAGTATCAATGTAAGACAATATAAACATGCAATGCAATACATAAGGAGGTAAAGATAACAAGATGTCAATAACATAACTAAGACCTCCTCCAAGCATTCTCACAAACCTACACCCTCTACACAAAAACATTGAAACTGCTGTTCTGTTCTCATGTCTGTTAGGTGTGGTTCCCTTCACAGCTGTGATTGGGTGTTGACAAGATTGGTTGAAATAAAGTGCCGTAGAAATCACACTGGTGCATTACAAACATCATTCCTTCAACTAACCATCCCAATACACTCTGCAAACAACCTCAGCGGAATTTTGTACCCAATACAAAATTCTCACATTTCAAAGTGAACATACACACACACACACACACAGAAGCAGCAATATCACAAGAACCATTGTTAAGTCTGAGAACACAACACAACACAACACAAAAACACAAGTATGCTCTCACGTAAACCCACTCCTGCAGACCAGCACTGTGTCCTAAGCTAGGCCAATTAAGTACATATTAAATACAATAGGATCAAAAAAATTTTGACACAAGAAACCATGACCCCTGTATCTTTTGTGCACCACATACAGTACACCTGATTTCACATTCCAACTCTGGGGTGCAAATTCCCCAGTGTGTGTCAAGTGATGCACCAGTAGAAACACTTGAAAGAGCTACTACAACTGACTAGCATAGCTATAGAACTCCTCCAGCCCCCAGAGTTGACACAGGACATTCTCATACAGTACACACCTTAGAGTACCAGTACCATGTGTAATATAACAGAGAGAGAGAGAGAGAGAGAGAGAGAGAAAGGAGCATCCTTGTGAATTGATTGATGTAGGACCGAGATGACATTACAGGAGAGAAGTAGAGCCCAATTAATAGTACAAGATGTCAAACAACAGACAATTGAAACACTAGGAATAGTCTTCAAGTGGGTGCGAGTAATTGGAATGAAATCCAACCGTATCAAACAGAGAGGGATTGTTAAACAAATCACGCACAAAATACGTAACCACTCGGCAAGTATATATCACCCCATGACGTGTGTAATCACCCTATAACTATTATGGATTATGTCAAAGGAAACCTTCACTCACCTTGCACAAGTATCATGATCACTCCAATGTAGAGAAACATCTTGCCTTGGTCCATGCTGCACATGAAAGAAAAAAAAGAAAGTTCTTGACCTGTGTGTACAATGTCACACAGACATTTGTGGTCAGTTGTGTCTCAACAATGGCCATTTGGTTCTCTATTCATGACAGCTGTCCGTCAATAATAATTATTTATTATCTCACTCACAAAAAATATCAGCCCCAACTTCCCCTCACTCGTCTAACCCACACAGGATGAGTTCAGAGGAGACATGTATACTACTAGTGACTTTCCTCCTTCCTCTTTGGAGGTCACTTACAGGACACACTCATACACTCCCAGTTCAAACCCTGTTCCTAAATAATTGTCTACCTGGGCCCACAAGTAATGTATGAACAAGATTTACAGTGGCAACTAAAACATATCTACACTTCACACACACACACACACACACACACACACACACACACACTCCACAGTAATGTATGAACACATACACATAATATACAAATATACAATTATACACAAAATATTTTTCTAAGTATATGTACACATAATACTATTACACGTACTCCCCTGGCTGTTTCATGTTGCCAAGTTTAGTAAAGTTTCAGTGATTTTATTGGCAAGCAGTGACAAGAGATACCCTATAGGACTATTGAGTAACAAAGTTACCATTGAATGATGCAATCAATTTGCTGTGCAATCACGAGCATTGCCCCTCAATAATGGCATACAAATGGCTACATGCCAAAAACACAAACGTGGCTTCCTCAAATACTTTCATCAACTCCACCTCAGTAGTGAGCACAGTCTTAATCAAATAACACTATGATACTTGATCGTGATATAATTACAATGAATGGAGGGAGGGTACTAATTGGATTGAAGCCAGAGGCCACAACTTGCCAAGGAGACTAGAAAATAAGAAAAAATATTTGCAAAGGAGGAGCCTAGGAATGAGGCTACAACTACCAAGGCAACTGGTAATTAATTAATAAAGAGCAAAGATGGAGGGGCTGGGAGGGGTACAGTATGCAACCACTACATCCACTAGTACAATATTATGAGTGTCAATAATAATATTATAATAATGAACGTTGTTATCAATGAGGATTACACGCCCATATTTGTAATATGAAGAGATTTATATACGAACAAAATAAAGTACAAGGAATGTCATAGAGAATACACTAGCTGCACTATGATCATATAATTTCACTATGAAATCGTAGCGCTGGTCCAATTACCAGCACCGGACTGCAATGCAATGAATATTCATAAAGTGCAAGGTACAAGCATATAATTGTTGTGAAAGCACGTAGTACACTCAATGATTTACACTAGAATCATTCCACAGTGATTGGAAGGGGAGACCAGCCATAGCTCCAAACCCCTACAGCTAGTGCCGTGTTTACTAGCTATGAATTGGGACTAAAGTCCATCTGGTTTGAGAATGCAGTCGGAAGTGAAATAATGAGATTCTTTTCTTATGGGACAAAATAGCTAACTTTCGGCTGGTAAGGCAAAGAAAGCTGGAAAAGCAACCAAAAGAACAGCGAGAACAAGCACTTTCCAATGGTGCTTGAAATTTTGTAATCGGTTAAACATTTAGAACGTTATTCAATTTTTTAGAGGCATTCTCAAACCTATCTGAACTGAGTAATCACTTGCTTTAATTCATGAACAAAAATGGTATAAACTTAATTGGAGGGATATGTTCAGCTCTCCAACCCAAACAACATATTATTCTACATTAAGTGCTTTGCTACTCTCCTTGGAACTTGGAGAAACAAAGCAATACAAGATGCTTCCTAATTTGTGCATGAACTGACCTGGTGTAGTTGAATCGCTGGTGAACAAGAAAGGTGAGGGAGTACTCCAAACCAGAGAAGAGAAAGAGATAGACAAAGTACGTGAAGCCCAGCAATCGAAGGTTGGACAGATCTGTTACACATTATGGGAAGGACAAACACAGAGTTACATTCAACAAGAGACAATTAAGCATACAGTACTTATGGTGGCCAGCTGCAACTACACATCACGATAGATAGCTGACCAACACTGTTAGTGGTAAACTTATAACAGGAGCACCTGCATGTAAGTCTGCACATAGATGCACATGTACAGGATATGCACGCTAATCTACAACTAATTATGGCTTTAAAAAGATTGCATTATGGTGCGGTTAAGGCATAATCGCTTCATTAACCATGTCTCAATATTTTTCAATGTGGTCAGGGGATAATCGTTTTTTACGGGTGTACCACACACACCACACACAAAGTGGCAGAATTAAAATTCCAATTTTGTGATGTCTTGGCTTAATTCAATGACGGAGCCTAATAAACAGATAAAGTGCTGCCTAAGAGGGACCGTTCACAACCAGAATCACTACAAAGGTACAGTTACCATGGAGATAAAACCCTCAAAATCAATTATAATTTGAATACCTCCTACGTACGTACTACGCACGCATCTCTTCATGATTACTAGTGACAAGCTCATATAGAGACATTTGGTTGGTCTTTCTCAATAAGTAGGGAATGACGCTTGTTTTGTTTTTTCCCTATAAAGTTACAAACATCTTGGAGGATGCACCAGTATGTCTCAGTCTGAATTCCATGAGAGCGAGGAACCCCCAAAAGAGATGAGAAATTATTTATGTAGTGTGTAGTTGTGGCAATAGAGAGAGAGACATCACAGGGCTCTCATTGAATTAAACCAGACATCAATGAGAAAATTGATTTTTAATAAAAAAAATTGGGCAATGCAGTGCACACACATACATAGCAAAAACACCACACGTGACTGAAGATTGTACACACACACATACGCCACAGATGTACAGATAGAGCATTCAATATTGGCACCCTTTACCAACAAAATTTTAATATACCTTACCTTTTTGTGATATTCTACTGACAGCACTGAATTTGAACAACGACAGAGGATTAACCAAATAGAGGGCTCCTTTAATACCATGACCTAATGAAGTTGCCTGCAAAGAGGTGACCCAGAAGGTATAAATGGTGCACAATAGATGCTGTCTCATTGTACATACTCACCCTCCTTTCTGGAGGCAAAGATTCTCTAAAGAGAAGCAAAATGAGAAAGATATCGATGACAGCCATGGTGAAGGCAAAATAGGCAGGGTACTGAAACATGGTGAAAGTGAATTCATCTTGACTCCTTCCAAGAACTGAGAATGCCGCCCCAATTATTGGACCAAACAGAAAGCCGAGGGAAAAGGCCACACCCACAAGGGCCTGGAGAGAAACGAGAAAATACATGTGGACACAAAAATATGAATATCGATGGACTGTATCAAAGAATGATATTTACCATTCCTTTTGAACGTTTCTCTGGAGAGGTGACATCAGTGACTATAGCAGTGCTGAGACTAACGTTTCCTTTAGAGAGCCCACCAACAATTCTAGCTATGACAAACACTATGAAGCTGTGAGACACAGCCCAGAGAACGTAGGAGAATGCAACACCCACCTGTGTGTGTGTGTGTGTGTGTGTGTGTGTGTGAGAGTGTGAGTACTCCGTCTTTGGCAATCATGCTAACAGGAGGTTGATCTCAGAATTCACCCCATAATTGGAGAGAGTTGACTAACAGTAAGGAAATACCCACAACATGTGGATAAACAAATCAGGATGTAGAAGCACACAAACTACAGAAACAATTGCTAAAACTCTGTCTATTCCTCAGAAGGCATCCAGTCTACCTCAAGAAATGGTGACACAATAAACACATCCATGTTATAAAAATAACAGAAATGTGTCAATATTAACTTTGGCATGTTGCAAATTACTCAATTCCTTTGATAGCTAACCATGCTCATGAGAAGGATGGGTTTTCTTCCGAAGATGTCTGAAGAAGCGCCGATGATTGGTGAGGCAATAAATTGCAAGAAGGAGAACAGAGAACCAAGCAATCCTGAAATGGAGATAGTTGAGCATCGTTTCAATACAATGCCAACTACTATCAGTATCCTGCACACTCACCTCCAAGTAAAACTAGGTTGAATCTTTCTGTGTCTGGAGCTCCAATGAAAACCCTAAAGTTGTCCACCTTTTCAATGAGGTGGGAATAGAGTCCTCCCTGAGATGAAAAAAATGATGTTAATATACATATTCCCACCCATAATTGGATGCTCAAACACTACACTTCAATATGGGCACTGATTGCAGGGGCATTTCGTGAAACTGTTGTTGCAATAGACCTACCTGATCTTTATTACTGTAGTATTCGAGAAGAGACGGCATAAGAGGTAAAATGACAGTGAACCCAAGCAGGTCCACCAACAGGAAGAGGAAAACAAGGGCCACTGTCAAGTGAGAGTTGAGAGGAGCTGGTGATGGAGTGTCTTTCTGCTCCATGCCGCGGCTGGCAGCCTGTCCATTTACTTTTGAGGACTCCACAGACATCTTGAAGTGCATTCACAAACGCAAGTGAAAGTTTCTACATACAGATATGTTCTGAACACCCCACTTGTTTGCCATGTGGTTTCCTGTTTGTGCACATGACAGACAGGAAGTACTAGCAACAAACTCCGCCTCCTATATAAGTGTCCGGCTCGCTCGCACATGCGCAGTATTTATACCCATCGTTTCTTGTTACATAACAAACTTTATTTGTGCAATGTTTAGTGAACACAAGCGGAATCATCAAAAGAAATAAACAGAATAACATTACAGAAAAATTAATAATTGATAAAAGTTTGTTTTTTTTAAACAAAAATAATGCATGTAGCATGGCAGGAGCTTTGAGTCCATCCGATCTGTATTCTACTTTGGTGCACTCATGGAGATGGTCTGGACTTGTGTAGCAGCTACTGTGGGATACATAAAGTTCAAAGAGGGTGATGCAGGCATGTGAAAGAATGTAGGCATGGCATTGCATGGTGATGTTGGATGCGTAGGCGTGGCAACAGTCCTCAGAGGGGACAGGGATGAGGGTGAAGAACACATCAACTTCAGACTAATCCCAACAGCATGAGAGGGAGAAGAATAAAAACTCGGTGATCTGGGAGACCACAACTGCTGTAGCGATCTACATCCAACTGTTGGGGAGACAGTGTGGTAGATGGGACTGCGAACCAGAGGCCTTGTTCGCTTGTACTGGGCTCTCTTGTTCTGAAACCAAGTCTTTACTTGTCTCTCTGACAAGCGAAGAGCTAAAGAGAGGATCTTTCGATCGGCTGGAAGCAGATAGTGCTGCTCCTGAAAGCGCCTCTCAAGTACTTGAACTTGTTCAGGGGAGAATCTCATCCGACCTCGTTTGGGAGTATCCAGTTTGTCTTTGCTTCTTGGACTCCTAATCTCGAGTTCATCTTCATCTTCAATGATAAATGCTGGATGACGCTTTGAATCTGGTGAGATACAATCTCTACTGTGTGATACTTTATCACCATCTAAGGGGGAAAGGGAGCAATAGACACATTAATGATTGGTATCAAGCAATAATACATGCACATGTGGCACTAGTTCAATATTCCTTATCTTGTGCCAGGGATCTATTATTGTACACACACCTTCTGAAGAAGAGCACTCCTGCAATCTAAAAGGGGAGGTTGTTGACAATGGAAGTGGACTACACAGAGGGCTATGGCTTGTACTTCGAACTTCTGAGAGTCCCTCATGACCTCCATTCCCACTGTGCTGGTGAGTGTAGCAGTCACTCTCCCGGTTCAGCTGTGCAAACTGGTTTCCTCGCTGTTGTACAGCATCTTCTATTATGAGTGAGCTTTTGTCACTAAGAATACTTGCTACCGAAAATGAAAGTGTCTCTCTTGACATTATTGATGTGAAACTGTCCAATTAAACCACTTCAGGCAGGCCAATCTGTAGGTATTGAAACAAGAAGAAGTCACTATAGCTACTAAGCAGAACATTATGATTGTAGTTGAAACTGAAATAATATATGAAAGACTAGAGTGATTATACATGAACCAAACACAATTTGACTACATTGAATGCTATATTATTATGACTTACATAAGTTCCTTGGTGAACAGCTACAATATCAAACTACAGTAGTAGAATTGTATGGTATACTTATAGAAGACTGAGAACTAAGCTCTTATATATAATCTAGAAACACTCAATTTCTCAGTCTTTTATATCTCATAGACATGCACCAATTCACACAAAGCCAAAATTTACCAATTATATTATTGCCTAGACTGAGGCCCACTTAAGACAATGATTGCTCGTCATTTCAGTATCCGGTTGCTTCATGTTGCAAGCTTCATATACTACAATACGAAAAGTGTGGGCATGCACAGTTTGCTGTGATTAGAAAACTATTCAAAAATTAGGATACGACTGGTTACCAATTCAAAACTGTATCTCTGTGTGTAGAAAACTGTGAAACCATTTCAAAGGGATTGTGTCTACATGCTCACTCAAGCCTTTGATACACAAACACACAATTGTGCTACACTAACTCCATGTCCCGGCAAGTGTCTAGGGTAATAAAATAAGTACTTAAAACTGGGTCTCGCATCATTGAGCAAGCAATATTAGTGGTTTCCAAAGCATAGCAAACCATAAGCCAAGAAAATGATTATATTACTGGTTATTAATGAGCCAGTGTCAATGTAACAAGACCCATGGTCACCGTTGCTAGTAGTTACACCACACACTTTGTGAGAAACACATCACTTTGTAAAAATTGGATGTAATGGACCATATGCATCCAGTGAACGAGTTAAAAGCCAATTACATACTATTTAATAGTAGTAAACTAATGAAGTGTACATGCATATGAGAAGATTAGAACAATAATTGGAAATGTCATTTGAGAAAATGCCAAAAGAGCATTGTAATTATGTTACATAACCACTGCTAGACACTACAATTATGTCAGACAATTTTGTCATACAAGTAATGCTAACTGTAGTATGTGCTGCCTTGCTTAGAATAGTGAGGGAAACATTAATATTATATTATACAAAAAACTATAACAATACCTGGCACCAGAAATAGACAGTATTTACATAAATAATGTTTAGTGCCTGTTGAATGGCTAGGCTATAATATGTATCCAAGAGTGTGCAGAAATGTGAAATCAAGATATAGATATCAGTACTGCATACAATAGTATTAAAGCTACTACTATTCATATGAGCACCAGTAGCATTGTGCACCATCAGAATGTGATCCATGACTGCTTATATTGTCTCCCTATAGAACAGTATACTGGTATAGCTATTTGATCATGGCATTACGAGACTCTATAATTATTTTACCACTTGATATTATACAATGGGAGATTTAACATAAAAAAAATTACTGGAAAAATCTTGAGATCTAGCTGCTCCAATGCCTGTGAGCTCTAGTAGCTCAAGTGGTAAGAGCATTCAACTGGAGTTTGAGAGATTTAAATCCCAGAGATAGCAGTATACACTATAATAATGTAATGTACTATTAATTCATAGACACTAGTCAACTTCCGAAGCAAGGCCTACATGCATGTGTGCATCTCATTATCACGTTTAGACTGATTGCAATCCCAGTATTCAGAGTGGCTTTGTTTAGAACAAAAACCACAGGAAAACCTAAGGAGAACACTAAAAAAAACTTTGGCCAGACATAATTGCAATCCAATAGGCGAAAACAGTGCACACAGAAACAAATGTAAGAAACTTGTAACAATGGAATGCAAAAAATAAATAACAGAGAAACCACAACCAGTGCCACTGAAAGATGTATAATTATGTATGTATAAAATCAGCAAAGCACATGTGCTCCATAATTGTGGCAATATAATTTAAAGCAGTGTTGAAAAAGTTCTATGGGGGACTAAGCTTTTTGGTAACATCTCGTACTTGTTTAAACTGGGGAGGCGTCTGAGGGGAGTGACTTCGACATACAACACGCTTAGAATGGAAAATCTCAGTTAGCTCAAGAGCTTTGTCTGCATCAATGTTGTACAGCATAGCTAGTAGGATAGCAATCACAATTCCAGTTCTTCCATGTCCTCCCCAACAATGTACATAGACACACTTAGTGTCTTTCCTCACAATCTCTATAAGCTTGGGGATAAACTCCAGAAGTTTTTCTTCATCAGCAATTGACTGATCTAAAAAAATAAATAACACAGCCGTATAAATCAAACCACATTAAAGTGATACAGCCCAGATCATTGGTCCATTGTACAATTTGGTTGGTAAAGGTCGACAACTCCATAAACTACATGTATACAGCCGAGTCAAGTCATGGATGTTACATCAGCCTGTATATAGCTGCACCAACACACCTGGTATGGGGAATGAAATGAACTGCAGCTCCCTTCCCATTGTCTTGGCATGCTCCCTAGCAATGTCTTCATAGGGTACAAACCTCATCCGTTCTCTTTCATCATCTTCCATGAGACAAACAAATGTTGATACACCTACAAATACATGTAAAGACATAAGCAAAACATAACCAGTTAAATATAGACAACAACCTGCTATATCAATAAATCATGCTACCCATCAAACCATGCATTAAAAAATTATGTTTGACTTACCAGCATCTACCACACTCTTAATATAGTTGGCATGCTTCTCTGGATCTTGACTGAATCCAGGGTAAGCACCAGCAATCAACTTTCCTTTAACAACCCAGTTGGATGTTACTATGGGCCCTTTCATATCTTCATCTTTGCTGCTCAAAGCAGGAAAAGAAGCCTGAGTAGCCGAGGGAGTGGCCATAATTCAAATGGTAAAGGGTCGATTTGTTTATTTATTAAAAGTTGACAAACCAGCAGCTGAAACAGCAGTGCAAGTATCATTCATGATATAACACACTCATTATTGCAGTACAGCATTTAATTGTTTCAGGAAGTAGATACGAAAATGTATAGTATAGTACATCTCGTACTTGCTTAAACTGGGGAGGCGTCTGAAGGTAGTGATTTCAATATTCAATACGCTTAGAATGGAAATTAAGCCTCAGTTAGCTCAAGAGCTTTGTCTACATTGATCAATGTTGTGCAACATAGCTAGTAGGATAGCAATCACAATTCCAGTTCTTCCATGTCCTCCCCAATAATGTGCATAGACACACTCAGTGTCTTAATTTCTTCACTATCCCTCATAAGCTTGGGGATGAACTCCCCTCATCGGCAAATGATTAATCTAGAATGATAACCACCCAGATTAACAACCAGCTATGTCATGTCACCAGCTGACATGTAGACAAGGGGTCTGTCCCAATGGGCTAGTATTGCTTTAATATTTTCACACTGGGGCATCTGAGAATGATAATTTTGAAGCAAAGAATGAAATGGAATGACTGACTATACTTGTCTGGCTGGGTTGGTAAAGGATAAAGTTTCATAAACCATAAAGTTAGGTAGCTGCACAATACAGCAACAATGAACTGAATAATAACACCAACACACCTAGTACAGGGAATGAAATGAATTGCAGCTCCCTTTCTATTGTCTTGGCATACTCCATAGCAATGTCTTCATAGGGTACAAACCTCATCCGTTCTCGTTCATCATCTTCCATGAGACAGACAAATGTTGATACACCTACGTATCCAAAACTAGCAAGCATAAAAATTGCTATCAGTGCATTGAAAAATACACATGACCTTGTGCAGATATCAACACTTTAGACAGTGCTCACCAGACAGATTTGGTATCACCTGGCAGGCTGACACTAGTTATTGTAGCTATTGTACAGTCTTTGGCTTACCAGCAGCTAACACACTTTTCATACGGTCGGCATGTTTAGCTGGATCTCAACTTCCAGGGTAAACCCCAGCAATCAATTTTCCTTTGATAGTCCAGTTGGGTGTTACTATAATATGGGTCGATCCTTTCATGTCTTCATCTTTGCTGCTGAGCACAGGAAAAGAAGCATTAAAGGAGTGGCCATGATTGATTTTTTGCTCTTGAATCGATTAAATATAGCAAATGGTAAAGGGTTGGTATGCTCATTACAATGTCATGTGCACATGCATGTACATGCCATACATATAATAATGTTATTATGTACATGACTATGCACCTAGCTACTGATAAGCATGTAAGCTACATGACAAAACAAATTCTCATACTCTCTTGACCACTATTAAAATAATTTTATAGTGATATTTCACGCAATACAGCAATATGAAGTTAATTTGTTCTTCATTAAGGTCACCCTGCACCACAATTGATATCGTGCATGTCTGTCTACTCAAATGTCCCAACTTGCTTACAGTGTAGATTGCATGCAAGCACTGATGGTGACACATGCTGACAACATTCAGGGAGATCATCTGTGGCTTGACCTCAAACAAACCCTCAAGTAGTCCAGAGAGAATATTGAGTTATGCTGTGGAGGTTTTAACACCTGAGCATGAATGCTAGGTTGGGAAGTTAACTGCATTTGGGTTGACACCAGACCATACCCCTCTATGAGTCACAATGGGTTTGTGGGTGCTAGGGTTGAGTACAGTGTCTCCATCACTGTCAGCATGGTCATGGGTTTTAAACCACAGTTGATCTGTGGGGAATAGGAAGATGGAGTGATTGGGCACACTGATTACACCACCATAATAATAATGAAATGCTGGACAGACCTTACAGAGTCAAACAGGCAATAGTGAGAACTACAAATGCTCTATTGTGCACAAACTATATACTAGGAGAATGAGTACTGTGAACTTAAAAGCTACAGACGGCCTTAGTGCCTATGAACCAATAGCTACCGATTCCCTATCAGCTATAGTCACACACAATGTATGTCACATGTACACACGCGCACACACTAGCTCTTCTAGATTATAAACAGCTTCATTAATAACTGTGCCAACATGAAAAGTGCATATAAACCTCTTGTGTTCCCATGTTCTTGTAGGATGTGCAAAATAATTTTCGTGTGACACAAGGCTTCCTACCTGGATAGCTACTTGTCTGAATACCACCTCACAAAAACTTAAAGTGACATGTAAACACTAAAGAAAAACACTCTTGCATGAATCCCAAAGTAAGTGACACTTCAGCCAAGTACTCAACTTGAACAGAGTAGTCATCATGTAGGATGCATAAGCACTGAGGATTCCTACCTCAGGAAGGTTGAACAGTTACCATGCAGGCTGAGAACAGGGAACTATGATATCACATAATTAAGTAAGGTACAACACCTGATCAGGTAGTACCCAATAGGCTATTTCAAGTGTGTGCTTGGTTACATGCACTTGACCAGATTAGCAGACTTGCTGCTGCACTAACACAAGGCATACTACTCATGTGAGTTCCTAACAGCCTATAATTGAACAGTCACAAAGTAGACAATTTTCCTAAGGAGGGGCATCTTTGTCCTTGAAGCAAGGTTCTAACCAAATTTGGACACCTTTGAAGTACATTAAGGACATGTTTCAGTCAAAAGGAGGAAGTACCTGAGGTCTTAGTGGAATCCCTACCTCCAATGCCATGAATCTCATCTTGACCAATGGACTTCACCTATACCAAAACTTGTCCCTTAGTGAGGGTATTATTTTTGAGGCACTATAGATATTATTTACTTTCCTGCTGCTATATATATATCATCAAAATGCGTGTGATTCAGACAAACCAACTATAGCTAGTCTCTCTGATGAAAAAGAGATGGCGCTAAAAATTAGACTGAAGTTAGTATGTTGTGCATACACCAATCCTTCTCTTTGGTGACTTTACAACTGAGATAGTTTCACAGTTCTTTTGTTTAATAAATATCTTCCTCAGTTAACAATATGAAGTTTTGAATCAGTTGAATAATGCTATCTTTTTTTTTTTTTTTTTTTTTTTTTTTTTTTTTTTTTTTGATGTTTTTTTTTTTTTTTTTTTTTTTTTTTTTTTTTTTTTTTTTCATGGAAGGTTTTAATAATTTTGTCAACGACCAGTTCATTGTGACAGCTGCAATGCATTCCTTTCCTGTAGTTGTGGGTTAGGGGAGGGCCATTGGTCAGTTTATGCATGCTTCAATGCACTGGTCTTGTCAATGCACACATTTTGGTTAATTAGCCTGTCTGTGGAGGGACGGGCCTTGGAGCCTCACAAGTGCTCCAAACAAAACCAAGTGCTTGAGTTTAGAGTGCTCCAGCCAAGAACTCTTGACAATCAGCATAAACTAATTTCATTAGCTAATTGGCTGGGCACTTGTCAATCATTGAGACACTTAGCACACACTACACCCAGCCCACACACACACACACACACATACACACACACACACACACACACACACACACACAAATAGACAAACACAAAAACAAAACAAAGAAATAACAGCAATAATACTTTGTGGTTTGAAAGAACAAATGCTTAGCTATTGGTAGACCGGTGGTCACACACAACAACCAACTATAGCTACACAATACAATAGCTCATGATGTATGGTGGGTGGGTGCTGGGTAGGCAAACAAACAAACAAACAAACAATTCACATAATTGTATGAGTGAATAAATAAACACAACAATTCATATTCAGTTGTTGCATCATAGCATCAATATTCCTACCAGCATAAACAGTATGTTTTAGCGCAGAACTGTTAGCACCTGGATAGGGTACTTTCAACAGACTTCTCTCACCAGAACAAAGTGAGATAAACATGATAAACCATAAAGCAGTAGGCCCACTTGAACTGCAGGTGCACTAGGTGGGAGCTTTGGCTGGGTCATCAAATACTGTGTTGCCAACCAACAGCTACTCAGGTGTCCCTAATAGGCACAGATATTCATTGTACTAACTGGATTTGGCAACCACAGTTCCCACAGACTTTTGATAGTTAAGTACCTCCTTAAGTGTTGGATCCACAGACAATATTTGCTCACTGGACAATTTCAATCTTTCTCCTATTTATTGGTTGTGTATTCTGCCCCATGTGGAATGGGGAGGAAAATTTAACAGCGTAAGTATGTACATAAAGCAGTGTACGTTCTATTTTTGACAAATTGAAACTGATGATATAATAGAACACAGCGATTACTCGTGTATAGACAGAAAATAGTAAGGATTACTTTTATCTTGAGCTGCTACAATGCAATGGTAACAGAACAAAAGTTTGTGAACTAACAGTACTAGGTATACACACAATGCTGTAATAGATGGGATACACCACATACCACACCATGGCGAATTACCTACATAATAGAGTTTAGTGGGTATACAATGTTTTAGGAAATGAAGTTAAGAACATAGCCAAGTGTCTCTAAGAGCAATGACAGAGAACCAGGTGGGCGGTATAAAGTGCCTGGTATTCTCACCAACAGAAGTGGTGTATGCAGGTGGGCAAGGTGGTTAGGGATTGCTATGTGTGGATTGGCACAGTATATCTGTCATTGTTATTGTGTGTGGGTGCCAAGATATATTGTATAATGTTATCTTTTCAAGTTGAGGGTGCCATTGTATATCGCAGTACTGGAGGAAATAAAGAGTTAACTTTGAAAAAAAAAATCCAACACAGCATGCATGCATGCACACACACATGTGCAAGTCACACATTAATTGTGGTGACAACTGTTTGAGGTTTTACCCTGCATGTGGATAAAGCATTATCATCACTCTGGGAACAGCTAGATCACTCTCTCACCACTGAGGGCAACATACCTGTACTTGTAAGATGAGGTCACTTAGAAGCATTATTGAACCCAGTCCACTAAGTGGTATCAAGTTACTGAGATTAAAAAAGTAATAATAAAATAAAGAAATAAGTCTGTGTCACAAACTGAAGGAGCTCAACATGCACCTGTTTCAACCCGATGATTTTTTTTTTTTTTTTTTTTTTTTTTTTTTTTTTTTTTTTTTTTTTTTTTTTTTTCATGGAAGGTTTTAATAATTTTGTCAACGACCAGTTCATTGTGACAGCTGCAATGCATTCCTTTCCTGTAGTTGTGGGTTAGGGGAGGGCCATTGGTCAGTTTATGCATGCTTCAATGCACTGGTCTTGTCAATGCACACATTTTGGTTAATTAGCCTGTCTGTGGAGGGACGGGCCTTGGAGCCTCACAAGTGCTCCAAACAAAACCAAGTGCTTGAGTTTAGAGTGCTCCAGCCAAGAACTCTTGACAATCAGCATAAACTAATTTCATTAGCTAATTGGCTGGGCACTTGTCAATCATTGAGACACTTAGCACACACTACACCCAGCACACACACACACACACACATACACACACACACACACACACACACACACACACAAATAGACAAACACAAAAACAAAACAAAGAAATAACAGCAATAATACTTTGTGGTTTGAAAGAACAAATGCTTAGCTATTGGTAGACCGGTGGTCACACACAACAACCAACTATAGCTACACAATACAATAGCTCATGATGTATGGTGGGTGGGTGCTGGGTAGGCAAACAAACAAACAAACAAACAATTCACATAATTGTATGAGTGAATAAATAAACACAACAATTCATATTCAGTTGTTGCATCATAGCATCAATATTCCTACCAGCATAAACAGTATGTTTTAGCGCAGAACTGTTAGCACCTGGATAGGGTACTTTCAACAGACTTCTCTCACCAGAACAAAGTGAGATAAACATGATAAACCATAAAGCAGTAGGCCCACTTGAACTGCAGGTGCACTAGGTGGGAGCTTTGGCTGGGTCATCAAATACTGTGTTGCCAACCAACAGCTACTCAGGTGTCCCTAATAGGCACAGATATTCATTGTACTAACTGGATTTGGCAACCACAGTTCCCACAGACTTTTGATAGTTAAGTACCTCCTTAAGTGTTGGATCCACAGACAATATTTGCTCACTGGACAATTTCAATCTTTCTCCTATTTATTGGTTGTGTATTCTGCCCCATGTGGAATGGGGAGGAAAATTTAACAGCGTAAGTATGTACATAAAGCAGTGTACGTTCTATTTTTGACAAATTGAAACTGATGATATAATAGAACACAGCGATTACTCGTGTATAGACAGAAAATAGTAAGGATTACTTTTATCTTGAGCTGCTACAATGCAATGGTAACAGAACAAAAGTTTGTGAACTAACAGTACTAGGTATACACACAATGCTGTAATAGATGGGATACACCACATACCACACCATGGCGAATTACCTACATAATAGAGTTTAGTGGGTATACAATGTTTTAGGAAATGAAGTTAAGAACATAGCCAAGTGTCTCTAAGAGCAATGACAGAGAACCAGGTGGGCGGTATAAAGTGCCTGGTATTCTCACCAACAGAAGTGGTGTATGCAGGTGGGCAAGGTGGTTAGGGATTGCTATGTGTGGATTGGCACAGTATATCTGTCATTGTTATTGTGTGTGGGTGCCAAGATATATTGTATAATGTTATCTTTTCAAGTTGAGGGTGCCATTGTATATCGCAGTACTGGAGGAAATAAAGAGTTAACTTTGAAAAAAAAAATCCAACACAGCATGCATGCATGCACACACACATGTGCAAGTCACACATTAATTGTGGTGACAACTGTTTGAGGTTTTACCCTGCATGTGGATAAAGCATTATCATCACTCTGGGAACAGCTAGATCACTCTCTCACCACTGAGGGCAACATACCTGTACTTGTAAGATGAGGTCACTTAGAAGCATTATTGAACCCAGTCCACTAAGTGGTATCAAGTTACTGAGATTAAAAAAGTAATAATAAAATAAAGAAATAAGTCTGTGTCACAAACTGAAGGAGCTCAACATGCACCTGTTTCAACCCGATGAGACACGTGCACGCAGGAGACTTTATGATAGAAAACACCACTTCCTGTTGCGCAAGACAAAATCAATTTCACTCAACTGCTCCACTGCATTGAACCACTCAATAATGTGATTATCACTGAATGCACCTCTTCCTCTCAACATTAAAATACCATCCTTTTTGGTGCCACAGTGCAGAGAGATCAAGGCAAGTTGGTTGATATCCTGCACACTTTGTGATGTGGCACTCAATCATCCCTTGCAACGGTCCTAGAAATCTACTGAAGAAGAATATGGCTACGAAACTGAAATTATTATTAAGGGACAAACTTCACCCAAATCGCATGCTATACTCACAAGGTGCCAGAGAGTAAACAATCATTACCAGAACTTGACTATATACAAAAAAATAATATTTATTTCAAGCAGCACAATTTCCCTTTTAGCTCTTCCCGCAGTCAAACCTCTAATGTAGATGAACATGTGTATTTAGTGAAAGAAAAACACCACCTCCAACTGAACAGTACTTGCACATTAGATGAGAGTCTTAGCAGGTTGACAAAATATACTTTTCCACAATGAAACCCCACTTTAATCAACTGCAAGTGTACATGTGTGTACACACTATATATACACTGAGTAGGTGGATAGTCATGTCATTATTATACTATATCAACAGAGATTAGCTTCCTTTTTTTCACTGCAGGCTGAGAAAACTCAGTGTGGGGAAAAATACTCGATCACGAAATTGAAGATAAAAATCACCATTAAAAGTGCATTATGTACAACATGCTTTTACACATACACGAGATGCCGCAACAGATAACTTGTACGACAGTAATGTGGTTCGATACTTAATGGCAGGAATACGCATATGTACATACATAGCAACATTAATGCAAAAGGTTGGATGACAATAACAAGTACTCAAAATGTGATGCTACACACGATGGAGCATGAGAATAATCTACCTAGATGCATCAAAGAAACTAATAATTATTACCAAAGTACATTAATTATACGTAAAAGGAGCTACACAACTAGGCATCTGCCAACAGCTGCTAAGATACATACTTACTGTGTAAGCTGTTTCTTTGTATATCTATTTGCTCCCCTTAAGTTCATGGGCAAAGATATGCTGTAGATAAGTGGTTTCAGTAAGCATTCCGATAACCATCAAAGCCAAAGTTATGTTATGAGAAAGAGGCCTGGCTACACTGCTTGCTTATCTACACAAAGATAATCTGAATGGAACACTTTTATTATTCCTGAGCAGCGTCCATATTGCGTACTAGCCAAGTGGGCAGAGTACTTGAGTCTTGTGTGTGCCTACACACTTATGGCCACAAGTAGTGTCTCCGTATGTTCTTAATTATTGCAATACAAATCAGTGGTGGATTAGATAATAGATACAAGATCTTGCTCTTGGCTCAAGCTTGTCTGTGGTGAGGCACTTTTCAATGAGCTCAATAACATCTCAAACCACACACAAATGAATCAACTGCACACAAACTCGTTACAAGCATCTGCAAGCATAATGCACTCACAATAACATTATAGCAATTATTGTTTATACGTTTGGCAGAGGCATTGTATTCAAATCTATTCAGGTTTCACCTTGGAGACAAATCATTGTCTATATTGCTTCAAGCTAACAAGGAAGGGGTCAGCTACACAATAACAACTCAATTATCTGTGATATTGTTGTCAATGAGATACTGTGTACGTTTCAAAATAAACAATGGAGTTATTTGCCATAATGCTGAGATACTGGTGTGAGAGAAGTAAGTGCCAATTAGTCTCCTTGCCTCTTCCTTTAGTGAAAGCAAATTAGTGGCATGTTCTAATATTTTACTTGTTGGGCAAACATAATTATGCTTATTGTTACAGATTTGCTCTTTGGCTTATGGCTCAATAAGTACAACGTCAGGCGAATGCACTGCATGCACACCCACCGATTGGGACCTACATATTGCACTTGTGTGTGGTGTGTGTGTGAGCACAAACATAGAAACCCTCCTTAGGTGGTGACCAGGGCACGTTTGTGCCAGTCAGTCCATGGAATGATGGAGAGACTCGACATGCTAGGCAATTAACAGAAAACTTGATTGTTGTTTTGAGTTAGCCAGCAATAATTCACCAACAAAACATGCCTGGTATGTTGTTATTTCCTTCATAGCTCTCTCTTCCCAATTGCCCGCTGTATGTGTCTCACCTAGAGCAGATGTTCATGGTCAGCTGCAGCAATACAACTACTAACAGTAATGTGGATACGTAAACCGAACTATGTGCCACACACATACACATACATTCACTCAGCAGGTGAAGTATTGTATTCTCATGCATGTACATATGAAACAGACTCACCACACACACACACACACACACACACACACACACACACACACACACACGGGTTGTAAACATGTAATGAAAGTGGGAGCAAAGTGGTGTGAGTGTGTTCACTCACTATTCAATGACCTGGGGCCCTCCAGCCAAGTAGCCAACTCAACCATTACACCACTGTCATTCTTTCAAGCACATCAACTTTATGAATAATTATGTTAATATTACAGCATGCAGCTAACTATTAAGTACTTGGAGAAAAAGTGTGTTCATGTGACTGAACTGCAATCATCCAAGTCGATCACAATGAAATATGCATGTTTGGTGTGTGTGTGCATCGTGTCAAAATATTTGCATGTGTATTGAAACTAACTAATCTACTTGTTGTAATAGTTTGAATGCCTGGTGCTTTGGGTGTGGAGTGGTTTAAACAGTTCAGGGAAAACTTGAGGTTTTTGAACCACAAGCAGTACAAAGTGGGTTCTTGGCAGTAATGCAGTCCACATAAGTGATCGTGTGTTTGTGTCAAGTGAGTGTGCATTCTTTTCCCTGGCCCAACCCTATTCCAAGCTATTAGAAGACAACTTTTCCGATAAAAATATTTATGCCACCAAAGGACTTAAAGGGAAAGAGAGTATTTTCTAACTGACCACATGCACTCCTTATGAGGAGAGGGAGTGTTTTGAACTAAGAATTGGCTTTTGAAGACGCAAGTGTTGTGGTTTGATTACTATTATTCTAACAGTTCTACATAGCATCACATCAACCACAATATGGATAAGTACAGATTGAAAATTTTTACCCTAGACGAGAAATTGTGTGTGTGTAGGCTTATAAATTTCATGTCAAGTTAATGTAAGAGAATGTTCAATGTATCCACACTTGCTTAACTTCCACCAGCGACACTCAACAACGTCTGAACTCAATGTATACTTTTGCCAATGGAAACAAAAAAAGAACAACAAAAGGACAAAATTTAATAACAATAATTATAGACGACTTTCCAAATTGTGTAACTAAGTCAATTATTGAGCAGCAAACGGTTCCTAATGTGCGTTTTGTGACGTACCTACCTGCCTACCCACTCTGGGTGGCCGTGGGAAAAAACACAATAATGAAGAGCTTGTACTTCTTGTGCTGATGGCAGCGGTCCAATTAGGAAGTGGACTTCATTATCAAATTATGTACCGTACATATTGAGTGTTGGGTCTGTTTTAATGGGACTACACCACATAAATGCCTGTTCCCATGGAGGGTGAACACGAGTGAGCTAGGGGTGTGCCAATTGATACACTTAAAGGAGACTTTGATTACAACAAGAGTCGTACGGCTTAACAAAGGGAAACAGCAACAAGTAAGAGGACCAGCTTGCGACCGGTAGTGAACCTTGCTGTCTTCTTCTTCTTCAGAACGGAAGAAAGGGTTCTCAGAAATGCTGCCACATTTACCCTCAATTATATGCATGTTTGCATATGTTCAGTGCATGTATTACTGGCACTCAAATACAAAATATGTAGACTGCAGCCCCTTCACAGAAAGTTTACTGTCAAGTGCACAATTTTTCTCACATGTATTTTGTACACACGATGCCTAATACTTACAGACATAGGAAATGCTTAAACACCACACACACACACACACACACACACACACACACACACCACCTGTCAATAGACATACACACATACATACATACCTGCAGCTAAGTATGCAATATACAGTCTAGCTGTTTTTGTACATTCGAAAAAGTCTACAAGGCATCGTCGAATGATATGATAACAATTGTTACACTACCCTGTGCAGGTGCGTACGCCTTGTGTCATTGTATCACTTGAAAACATGTACACTGACATACTCTTCAATCCTATAACTATTCCATTCATTTAATAAACGCTGAAATAAATACCCGCTCCAATACATAATTGCGGATGGACACTTTGCTGTGATATATTTAAATATCATTGGTCGAGTGAACTTCAGTCATGCGAAACAGCCATAGCAACCAACACATGCGAGAAATGTTTGCTTAGCATCGGCCAGAGTTTTGAATTTGTAATGCTTTATGTTGCTATCTAAACTCTCACTCATTCAACAGTGGCAATTGTTTTGGACAAGTGACTGATTTGTGTTTTGAATTACTAGCGAAGGTTCTTAAGTGCGTGAAAGTTAATTGGGCACTTAACATAAACTTTGTTCAACCACTTAAAGAAGCAAGATTTGGAATGTGATTTCAATGGTGCGTGAAATAGCACCAGCATATAGTTTATTGCATCTATATAGGTTTCCGTTTGGGTTAGACATAGAATGCTACACTTAGCGAACAGTTTATAAATAATCTCTATGTGTCTGTCTAGTCTGGGGGTTATTAATTCCAAAGTTTTAGAATTCTATGCATTTCACTGTGAAAGGAATGAAACATTAGCGTGTAGATTTTGTATTGGTTGGAATGCAAACACGAATCTTTATTCAAATTCATTGCTTACATGCCTTTTCTCCAACTACTGGATGCATTTTAACATGCTTGGAACATTGGGATAGCTAACTGGAGCATTTCGTAATCACAAGAGAAAATTTAATAGCACTCACATAATTGTGTATACACAATGGATTCCACATTGAGTGAGGCCATAATTCAAAAACGTGTGGTATGCGATACACTGGCAATCTAATGCTGCACGAATGCATGCGTTTGCATTGTGTGCATGTGCATCAAACAGAGTCGACAGATGGGCCCTTGCAGTCCGACCAATTGACGCGGACAAAATATTATTTGTTATTCTTCAGCAAAAAATTTTAAAGCCATGCTGTCAAGCATGTGAATTCACCCACCACCATCACTCTACTTCCTCTCCAGCTAGCTACAGGCCCTCCTTGATGCATGAAGCAATGCAATACATAGAATAGTGTGCCTCTGGAATTCTCAAACAAAAAACTGAGGGAGAAAGCTATTAAAAGCAGCAAGGTGGGCCAGCTGCACACAGGAAGGAGACAATGAACACACACATACACCATTCCGTCACTCAGGACCAGCTGTGCCCTCACATGAAGAGGAGTACAGTAGTAAGCATAAGCATGCAGAGGAGAGCAGCGTGTGTGTCCATCACAGTTGGGTTAGCAGGAATGTACGACGCTCTTGGTGGAACTTACAACATCATTAATTTTGTAAGGGGATCGTTGATTCTCAAAAAGAGAAACTGTCTGCATATTGATAGTTTTTGCTTTCATCTGTCTCGCGTTGGTGTGTCGGATGAGAGTAAAGTGGGACCAAGTTCGATTATACGAACGTAAATTGAAGAATAAACAAATCCAGAGAGCCATCGAGACACATACTTACTCCAATGAGGACAAATAATGAGACAGCAATTGAAATTAATTTGTCCTACTAGGGCACCCTAATTGCAATGCATAAGGTCTGTCTGGGTGCCAGAGTTCTGCCCCTATTCGGAGTAGCCTACACGAATTAAACTAAGGGATGGTCCGTATGACAAGCCTAAGCAGACGCACTCTGGAGTCATCATACACTAAACTCAATACAGAAAAGTAGGAGCTAATGTTTTGGATACGTTGCAAATTATAATACTCAAACAATAAATCGAATGAAATCCATAATAGCATTGTCACCATTTTCGATTACAGCACAGTCAAAATAACAACACAATAATGCATTGTGGACGAAGCACTCGAAAGAAGAATAACATACACTGAGCGTGCTATACACAAAATTAATGAATTATAGCGAGTCGGTTTATTTGGAAAAGTAAGAGGCAAATTGTCATGGAGTCTAAAAAAAATAAATATGTCTCACACACGAGAAATTGAGACAATCAATCTCCAGTTGCTGTATACATGCATGCGACAGTATTGCACTAATGAGACCACACATATACGTACATTACGCAAAATGACATTTCAAATGCATACCAAGCGTGCAGATGTTAAGCGACAGAGCTAGTTGGTTTATTTGGATCCCCAATCGATGTGGCTCTGTTATGCATATCGAGATGGAGTGTTGTTTTGAGTTAGAGCTATTTGGGAAATCTAAATAGTCAGATAATTGTGTTAGAGCTGACCAGTGTATTGCTTAACTTTGATAACTGTTGTGCATTCCGGTAGTTCCTACTAGCTATTATGGAATAGACTAAACTGAGCGACAATTTTGGGCATCCAAATACAAAAAAGTATACACATACACACACATTGATAGTACATACAAATGTGTACACAATCTCTTTGCCTGCAGATGTACAAGATGCATGGAATCACACACAAACATTGTGGAAACAAACTAAGTCGATTGGCTATACTCAAGCTCAACTGTGTGCTAGTTTAAGTATGGTGTAACACATGCATGAGTCTAACAATCAAGTTCAAATCCAAATGCTTCTTTATGGATTGCAAATCAAGCCGCGCATGGTGTAACATAAAATGGCTTACATAATATGCCACTAAGTCTAATGCATGCATAGATAATGCACACTATAAGAGAGATAAGCAAGATATAGTGGACAATGTATTTATGTATGTATGCATGCCGTCTAGCGTACATAATAAACAAAGCATGTGCATCTACTTAGTTAGAATCGAAAGATCTGGGTGTGCATCTTGTTCCACAAAGTGGAGTGCCCTCTGTAGTGGTTGTGTCTATGGATAAGAGTATATACGCCAGACATCCAACCATACCCAATAGTATTCATGAAGACCCCATTAAGACTCCAAGGACTTAATTGATGGTGTGCGTATGTCGTGCATGCACCGCTTGAGTAAGAGCTACATCATCCAGTTAAGTATCTAGTGGTGCAGCTCTCAGGGCGTGTACGAGTACATTGAACAACAAGTACTTTAAGAATGTGCCCAAAACAAGCTTTGAAGTCTCGAACGAGAAAGCTGGCACTCAACCAGCTACTTAGGATTAGACTCTTCAATGGGGCCAAGTGATCTCTTACTAAAGTATGCACTAATTGCACACACGCACACGCACACAACACACCGTTTTCGTTTCAAGTAAAGTAGCGTGTCAGTTGTAGACAGGTACATTGCATAAGTGGACCACAATACACGGTTCACCATGGACACCGTCATGTCAACACTAATGCAGGGCAATATATAGAAGGAAGGCACCCCCAAGAGGGCAAGCACTGTGGGAGACAAACAAGAATTCTTGGCATCAGTCACAACAGTTAACTAGCCACTCTTAGTACAACGACACTTGTCACCATATGTGGACTGACTGTTGATTGGGGCACTAAGAAAACATCTGACAACAAAAACACAACAGAATTTCAAATCAAAATACCAATAAAATTAGTACACTGCAAGAAAATGTTTCACCATGACTTATTACGCATAATCCTTTCTTCATGCATGCACCATTCAACAAAACAATATTTTCTGCTTCTCTTTGTATCATTATAAGACAAACTGAATTGTGTGAACATGGAGTGCCCTCTGTAGTGGTTGTGTCTATGGATAAGAGTATATACGCCAGACATCCAACCATACCCAATAGTATTCATGAAGACCCCATTAAGACTCCAAGGACTTAATTGATGGTGTGCGTATGTCGTGCATGCACCGCTTGAGTAAGAGCTACATCATCCAGTTAAGTATCTAGTGGTGCAGCTCTCAGGGTGTGTACGAGTACATTGAACAACAAGTACTTTAAGAATGTGCCCAAAACAAGCTTTGAAGTCTCGGACGAGAAAGCTGGCACTCAACCAGCTACTTAGGGTTAGACTCTTCAATGGGGCCAAGTGATCTCTTACTAAAGTATGCACTAATTGCACACACGCACACGCACACAACACACCGTTTTCGTTTCAAGTAAAGTAGCGTGTCAGTTGTAGACAGGTACATTGCATAAGTGGACCACAATACACGGTTCACCATGGACACCGTCATGTCAACACTAATGCAGGGCAATATATAGAAGGAAGGCACCCCCAAGAGGGCAAGCACTGTGGGAGACAAACAAGAATTCTTGGCATCAGTCACAACAGTTAACTAGCCACTCTTAGTACAACGACACTTGTCACCATATGTGGACTGACTGTTGATTGGGGCACTAAGAAAACATCTGACAACAAAAACACAACAGAACTTCAAATCAAAATACCAATAATTAGTACACTGCAAGAAAATGCTTCACCACGACTGACTTATTACACATAATCCTTTCTTCATGCAAGCACCTTTCAACAAAACAATATTTTCTGCTTCTCTTTGTATCATTATAAGACAAACTGAATTGTGTGAACAATAGCAACAAGAATACAAAATATATACAAATCACAGATTAAGATACAGGCTCATGGAGAAACAAAAGAAAAGGTATTATAGCAAAAAAAAAAAAAAAAAATCATGTTATAATGGTCTATAAAATAATGATCTGAGATGATGACCGACTGATTTGATGAACAAAAAATGTAAAACAATAGAACACAACAAACAATAGTTATGAATGAACAGGGATAAGATAGATGATCATCTGCAAACAAAAGAAATGTTTGTTGGATATAATACAATTCATTACAATAACTGAATAGGCCTGTAGGTGATGCTAAATACGTTTAAGTGATATTACGCTCACTAAAAAGCTACTAACAACAAACGGAACAAGCTGAAGTAGAGCATGATGAAAGAACACATGAGCCAAACAAAGAGCAAAGCACTGACCCCAGTGCATCACAGAAGGAAGAATCACAGTTCACCGTGACGAAAATGGTTGTCAAAATTCCCCAGCTGGCACTTTTAACTGCTGAGGAAAAGGCTGGTAGGGAAATGTTCCTGGAGCTAATGTTGGTGGAAATGAAGGAAGCTGACCAGCAGAATGAGGATAGTAGATGGAGTTTGGAAGTCTTGGTAAGCTTGGTCCCATCAAAGTAGTGCGAGGATATCTGAAATAGTCTGAACCTTGGAAAGTGTAAATGGGTGGTTGACTGGTGCTAACTGGTAGTGCCTGAGGCGAACTGAGACCAACACCAAGAGGAATGCTTGCAATAGGAAAGTTCGGTGAAGGAGTTTTGAGTTCACTGTGGAGAGATTCTTTCACATCCTTGCAACTCTTGGGCGACATTCTTGCATTCTCCAACTGTTGACGCTTGCTCTTGTAACGTCTGTTCTGGAACCAAATCTTGACCTGAGTTTCTGTAAGATGTAGCATTCCAGCCAGTTGCTCTCTTTCGTGTGCTGTAAGATACTTCTGAACAGCGAATCTTCGCTCAAGCTCGTAAACCTGAGCATGTGAGAAGAGTGCTCTGGGACGTCTTTTTCTTGGTCGAATCACAAGGCTGTTTGAGTTGCTACCTGCAGAGTTGCAAAGAACACCAAAAATAGTGTAAAACATAATTTGAAACTGATTTAAGGAGCTATTTCATCAAAATATGACAAGACAAAATGTACATGTACTCAATTTACCTTGCCTCTCTTGATCTGAATCTGAGCCAATGCTCCCGTCTTCTCGGTCTCTGTCCTTTCCATCTGCATCATCCGAGACCAGAGGTGACATTCTGCCTAAATTCTCTTCACCGTAGAAGCTGTCCACATCACTTGCAATGCCATTGGTGCTTGTCACTCGTGTGTTCCTCGAACTAGCACTTGGGGAACGGTGCAAGATGTCGCTGATCATAAACGGCGTATGAGTTGTTGTTGTAGTTGTTGGAGTGGCTGCAGCAGCTGATCCGGAGCTTGTATTGCAAACTCTATTGGTGTCCGTGCATCTCGACGGCTTTGCATCGTTGGTCTGCTCCGATTGCTGACCGCCTGTTGTTGTAGTAGAATGCTGCTGCTGCTGTTGTCGCTGGTGTTCCATCATTGTAGAGCGTTGTTCACTACCGTGGACTTGTTGAAGCAAACTTTGATAAACCATAAGTTGATAGTAGAAGAAATCTCCACTTCACAGTTTCTTGCAGAATGGCTTGGAGTGTTGATTGTTAAACTACAAGTAGTTATTTTATTAGAACAAGAGATAGCGCTGCCAAAAAGGAGATGTTTAAGTGATCCACTGAACAGTTGCAAAATACCTTTTCAGCCTTGCTACTGCTTTATTACCACAAAGCAAGAAGCCATTTCAAACCACGCAGACTGTGTCAATTACCCACAAAATAAACTCATTACCTACTTTCGTCGCTTCCTGCATGCATGCACGGGCGCCAACTATACAGCCAGTCAGTTGCGCGGATGTGGCAGTGGTATCGCGAACTTACATTCCAAGTCATAGGGGAAAAATAAATACATTCATTCAAACAAAAAAAAATGTCTATCAATCTTCTAGAACACATTTTAGAATGAAATAAAACACGCTAAATTCTATACATTCAAGTATGATACTGGCTGCATTGAATTGTCTGTCATTCACCTTCTGATCTGGAATCAGACTCTGATTCGCACTCAGAAGGCGATGCTGTAATTTCCAAACCTTCACAAAAGGCCTTACGTTCCTCTTCAATCATTTTCCTTAGGTATCCTTCACTCCCAGGTCTCTTTATCATACCATCCCTGTAATAAAAACAAATTTTAGAAAAAAAGGCACAGCATACATGAATGTTTTCTTCTTCCAAGTGTCACCAATGGATGTGTCATACCATGGATATTATAGCTTACCATGGGAGATCCACTAGTCCACCTCGACGACAGATGTCAGCCTTTACTCTCTGTGCAAACTCTATGGCAGTCTCCTTCTCCTGCACCCAAGAAATGCATGCATGTATGCACAAACCAACTCAGCACTCACTTCTTGGAAATGTCATGGAAATGTCATGGCAATGTGGTAACAAACACAGGAATACCACATCAGCACATGGTGCACCTTTGAAGCTTCTATCACCTCTGCTAACCACCATAAACAGTATTAGGAAAGTTGTATAATAATACAGGTGAGCAGAACATCCTAGTGTATTGTCATTGCATCCTCTACCATGGCTAATTATTGCTATTGAAGGTCATTAAAAAGATTACAATCTTTTCCAGAGTACCCTTTCAAATTTTCGTCATCAATACACTAGTTGTGTACACAACAATGAGTCAAACGATACGACTTAGTGAAAAATTTCCCTCTCACATGAATAGTAGTAGGCTCCAGATAATAGACGTCGCACACAATGGCCCAGCTGGTCATGAGCATAAAGAGATAGGTGAGCATGTTCTGTTCCTGAGAGTTCCAAAATGGGTCAGCAAACTCGCGACGATACTGCATGAAGCACGCACACACACACACACACACACACACACACACACACACAAAAAAAACAGTAAACAAACTCATTAAGTCATGATAGCACTTTACTATAACAACAACCTTCACATGATTAGCATTGCAGTGCTGGCAAAGTTACACACAACATGGATTTTGTCATAATTTTGTGTGCCAACAAATGTCATAAGGTCAAAGTAAACATACAACACAAGCACACATGCACACGTACGTACGTCAGATAAGGCTGGAGGAGACAGCCCAAAATAGTATTGAAATTCATAAGCATCTCTTCTTATCTGGCACATCTTCACAATGAATGATTCAGTAGCACATGTAAACAAGCATCCCACTATATTATAGCGCTGGCGCTGAAGCAAAGCATGACCAGCCTTGGGCAAGGGAATCAGATAAAAACTCCACCTATGTATAGTTAAGTGATTCCAGCATATATTCATAAGCTGTGGTAAGCGTTTATCTGATGGAACTATTTGCTGCATCACATAAAGGTACTTTGTTCAAACAACCACACCAGCATTCACAGCCCCTAATGGCAATATGAACACAGATACCATTTCACCAAGGCTCTCAGGACAATTATATTTCCACCAATGATTATTATTATTCCATAGGTTCATAATGTTGCTATGGAGAACCTAGTTGATGGCAGCTGCACAATGCAAAGGGAGCTAATGAATAAACACACCACAATACAAGCCTAGTCCATTATTAATTGAATGCTTATTTCAATTACAAACAGCTTAAGTCCATGATTAAAGCTAATTCGATTACACTCAGGGAACAAGCAAACCTATACTACAAGTACTTCAGTCATTTTTTCCTGTTAACAAAGAACACCAGTAACAGAAGAACATGGACTACCCAAACACATAGGACTGACAACAGTTCTTCACAGCCTTGGGTGATGGACAGCCCAATACAAGTGTTCAAGGTTTTGAGAACAGACAGGAAAAGTAGTAACCTGACCATCTCTATAAAATAGCATTAGTTATTGACATTATTTAGACAGCTGAAGACTTCCCACAATTAGAACATGAGTAGTTTTTAGGCCACCTGATGATAGTTAAGTGTTTGCAAAGTGAGTGTTAGATAAACAAAAAATGAAACAGGCCACTCCAAGAAAAACCATAAGTGTTTCATTAGAGCTCTCAAAACAGAAACAGACAAGATTCTGGATGATAAAACACAAACACAGGCATGTTTGAGTTAGTTATAGGTGAATAAATAACTGTCAACAGCCTCTTAGCCACAATAGATATTTAGCAGCTAGTACAAGAAGACCACACCCACACCCACACAGAAAAACTGCAAAGTAACCTTGAAGGTGGCCACCTATATCAAAGACAGGTTACTATATACATCTGCACCAATGTCACACTTACCCATTAAAACCCAGACAAGCACCTTGTGCATGTATTCTGAAAGCTTCAACCCAATCAGTTCAGGCTCATTGAAAAGAACTGTGATCCACACACACAAACCAGCAGACCATTGGTGTACACTGATGAGACAACACTCACTCAAGCATGACCACAGTTACCTCCCCATGGCCTATGGCTATTGTATCCTCTCATGCAATGGACACAATCTGGACACCTCCAGTCTTACCTCAGCACCACAAGTAAACCACACTGCCACCACATGTGACTTTGACAAGATCATCTTGAGATCTAAAGATTTCCAGATAGGGTACTGGTCAAAGTGTCCATGGGAAAATGCATATTTTTCCCCTTTCTGCCGAGCTGGCTATCCCATACCCAGCCCTGAAAGACTCTCCAACAAGCTGCTAAACTTTTTAGTCCCTTTCAAGAGTAGAACAGAGCGTGTAAGATGTGACAAAGAGACCCTGTATGCTTGGTCACCTTGTAAAGAGAGAGGCTCTAAACCGATGTGCACTTCAGTGATTGAATGAGAACAATACTGACAATGTTAGAAGGGCACACAATGAAGTAGTAAATGACTCTCTATCACTTACTGGAGATTGATATTCCCTGTGAAAAACATACCCATTGTACACACAAAAAGGTCACTCAAAAGAAGTGACAATTATCTCTTACTTCTTAGTCCTCAATAACTACTTGAACTTATCTTTCACAAAAGTGAGTGCAAATTGCTTGTATTCAACTCAAAACAGTGCACATATCTATCATTATAATGATGCCACATAGGCACCCATTTTGTCTCTGTAGTATAGAAGACAATAGTGCAGTTACTACCCATACAAGCACATGGAGTAGCCACCATTCTTCTTCAAACATGGAGGGTTTTTCTCAAGTTACAAAATGCTTAGAGATCAGACTTTTATCTTCAAATCCCCTCTTTTGTTCACATACAACATTGCCTTTAGCGTTTATCATTCAAAGTCACATAACCAGACCCATTACCATATTTGCACCTGTTCTCTCACACAGCTCTTCACCTCAGACAATACAAACTAAAATGTCTCTTTGAAGGTGAGGACTACCCTTGTGAGTATCATTTGCACATGGGTTATTTTTAGAAATACCACACTTAATATTGTGATACTCAGAGCAACCTATTCTTTTTTTGTAGCAGAAAGCAATTATTGGCAAAATAGTGCAGCCACAGACCTGTGATGTGGACTCCAGCTGCATACCTTCAAGGAGCTCTATGACATCAGAGATTAGTAATGGTAAAATACATAGCAACAGGCCCTTTGTAGATTACTATGCTGTGGTCTATTAAGAAGCTTGGTGCAGACCTAAAGAGGATGTTTGCTGAATGGTGGGCTGGACTACTGGTACATACAATGGCTTGCATGTGTGCCACCACAATGTAAGCTAGTGCCTCACTTAATCCAATTCCATTAATATCACTCCCACAGGACAGCTCTCCTGCCATCCACTGGACATCAATCGGCCACCAGACTCTCTGATCTACATGTATGTGACTTATCTCCCATAGCTACTCTATTTTCTCTATGGAGTGCATGTACAGAAGTGGAATGGTGAAGGGAAGGTTAGGGAGGAGGCTTTTGATCTGGTGGGGATGCTGGTACAAGTGCACACAATACATGAATGGCTATACAGATGCTAACAAATGACTACAAGGAGGGAAGAACAGTGAAGATAAAGTGATACCACTGACAGCTGCTAGTATTGCTAAACCACATTCAAAGGAGCCCCAGACTCTTTCACCCTTCTGATGAGGGACACATGCTTCCACATTTTACTTTCAAGTTTAAACAACACATTAACAATGTTTACCCCTAGACCAAGTAACATTGAAATAAAATTTGCCTTATCTGGTCAAAGAGGGCAGGGTTACTCCAGAGCTCCATGGATATAGCCACAGCATCCATCAAGGGAACACATGTGAGACCACAACAATGAGCAACAATAACTCAAACCATATGGTAGCACACAGCAATTACTATGATGGGAGGAAAAGTGCAGGTTCAACTTCTTCAGACCACAGTTTAATTAACAGAGCATTTCAGAAATTCCAACAGGGAAGACCTTATGTCTTTCATCAAGCACATTATCATGGCTGGATGGAGACAGACAGACATGGAGATTGTGTGACAATAGCAACTGCACCTGAAAATTCACAACTGTTGGAGTACAAACATGCAAGGCCAAGCCAGACTCATTACAATAATTATAGTAGCATAATGCTTTCAGCAAGGAGAAGCTAAGAGATGTGGATGTCTCCAGAGAGAATAATCTGCAAGCTCAAAGATGGTGAAACATTTTCAGCCGTTGATCTCTAATTCCTTTTTCATTGTGTACAGACAACATTCCGCATTCCACATTCATTCTCGTTAGTGTCGACTCTTTCCTGTATACACTCACTCATTCAAGTGAATGCCAAGGACCCTTGTATACATGCAGCTGTTCTCTAAAAGGGAAAACATAGTGCAGCAACACACATCTATTAGTGTTCATTTGAAGGCCCCCATGGGAATCAATCAGGACCCATTGATTCCTATCTGTGGTGAGACATGAGTATAAATTATTCATGATCATGAATTATTCATGAGCTAATTAAAGCCACTTGAGTAAAGTAGTTATCAAGCCACAATAAACAATGCCAGACAAAACTTGGAGCAGACACAGACTATTAGCACTAGCTAACCACCATTCTTCATTACCAAACTTGTTGCCACTCATCACAATTGACTTGGCTGTGTGAATGGCCATGGTTGGTTGTGCATACACACACACACAGGAGCAGGTGTGTATGGGGTGCTAATGAGAGAGAGCTGGTGAAATACCTGAGGGAAAGAGAGTGACTGGTATCTAAGCAACCTGAGAAAGAGTCAAATTGTCCTACTAAGAGGGTGGTTGTTGCACAACTCTTCAGAGTAAGGGTATTTCACAATCTTCACTTTCCCTCTCAAAACACATGATAAGCAGAAGCTTTCAAAGTGCTCCACTCAGCCAGTCAGCTGATTGGAAACCTGTGCAAGATCCTTCCAGGCAGGTGCTTCCTCACCACACACCATGGAATAGTAGAGCAGTCATGAGTAAACTCACTGCCCACCACTAAAGGAGATTGATGGAGTAAGGATGAAAGGAATGTGACTAATTAAATCAGGGCTGCATCGTAAGAGCACAGGGAAACCGCATAAACTTCAAAAGAATGCTGCCAAGTATGCACATACCGAGTGATGTCACC
Source organism: Tethya wilhelma (assembly GCA_964030475.1). Taxonomy (NCBI): domain Eukaryota; kingdom Metazoa; phylum Porifera; class Demospongiae; order Tethyida; family Tethyidae; genus Tethya; species Tethya wilhelma. The sequence goes on along the minus strand of CAXIPT010000002.1, from coordinate 18,844,433 downwards.
CTGACAGTGATACGCACACCAAGCTTCTCTTTCCCACAGCATTGTGAAGATGGGACCACTTGACTACTTACCAGCTCAAGCTAGCTACCACTGGGAGATGATAGCATCCACTATATCACCACACAAATTCACAATTTAATAGAGGCAATTAAAACACAGTAGAAACCAACACACAAAATGAGACAATTTAACCCAGCTGCTAATTACATGCAGTGACACTAGAAGAATGTGGTTTCCTGCTCACTGGCAAATGAAGTTAAAATTGCAAAATCACAAATTACCCACAACATTCAAAGGTCAGTCACTCACTGAAATACAGCAGACACATAAAACATGCACCAAGTATTTCATTAACCTTTCAGCAATGAAGTCAACCAAGAGAGCCCACCCTCTTCCTGGCCAAATGTAAACAAGGTGTCATAGCACTGAAAGCAAGGCATTGAACAACCTCTTCCCACAAGTAGTGCAGAACAACCAAACTAGGAAAAACCAAGTCCATTAATTAAGGCAGTGAAGATGTCCACCAAGTGAGCTGGTGAGATAAATGGCACCATGTTGCAAAACACTGGCACACTGGTATTGATAGTTTGTTCAGAGTGGAAACTAATCTTATGCATTGACCAGTGACATTATTGTACCTACATACAAACACACTTCCACAGGACACAAAGGAAACGAACAAAATTCGTGCATACACCAGAGACAGTGTTTCAACGATGATGACACGGGCCTCAAACCCAGGCCATTCTCTGCTCCTTCTAGACAACACTACAAACAGTGAAAGTTATAATATTATTTTGTTTACCTTTATCACCACAGGGTAGATTGTGGCACCCAGTTCAAAGCAGCCCTTCTTGAACATGAACACACTTGTATTGTTGATGCATGTTCCTATGCAAGTGTGCATGCATGTGTTGTGTGCATGTAAATAGAATGAATGCATACAAATTATGGGTACAAAATTCAGGTGCATGCATGGACATGCACATTTTAATAAACTGGGGGTGGTATTGTAGACTGTAAACAGAGGCAAAGTGGAGCATGACAAAGAGAAGGTCTTCACCTATAAACTTGGAACTTTTAAAAGATACTCACAAGTTTATACATCATGTGCCCAACTTCAAAGCAACTACTACACATATTTACTATAAAAATTATTCAAGTTCACACATGACCCTTTAAAGTCAAGTACAGCACTTCAAACAATGACCCAAACATCCATCCATACACAGCCACACACACAAAACACCTGGAAATCAGATGATATACCACCACTCTCCATACACACTCATTCACTCATGTACTCACAGACAGACAGATACCAGAACCGTTATCTAGCTCCAACCAACACAAACAAAAAACAAACGGGTATCTCCTTGCTGGGAATACACCACAGAGAAGCCAGGAAGAAAAATGAATAAACAAAAGAGGAGATGACTATGAAACAGCCAGAAACCAAAGCTACTCAGGCCTCACTTAGTACAAGTGCCACACCTCAGTGGATCTCAAGTGGCCTAAGAGCATCTGTTACTTAACTTTCATTCTCATTTCAAAGCACCTCTGATTTCCTTTATGTGTAGCTTGCAATTAGTGCACACACACAACTGACGTCATAATGGATCCGATTCCGTCGCTTATCAAAGTATACAAAGTATACTGACTCCTATGGTTGTTGTTATCTCAGAAAGTGTATGTAACTTTACTACAACACTCTCCTTTCCCCAATACAAAGCAAAACAACATTGTAGTCCCCACACAAACCCAGTATCGTGGCTCCGTCCAAGGACATTCCCATGCACTTGTGTTGCCATGCCTGCACATTGCCAGAAGGTATGCACACACTATTATCTACAATATCGTCGAAATTTCAAAGAGCATAATAATACCATTATTCTTATTGCTACCATACACAACAGTTGGTCGCTGGGTGCATGCACACGCTCGCTCCAATCCATTACGTGACATCACCACGATATCATTCCAATTATCTACTATTCTCATGGCCACTTCACAACACAAAGAGACTCACCTCTGATAGCCCACTCACAGTGAAGATAACCCCATCTGGACAACATACCTACCAACATCCTGTTCCTGCAATGATACACAACAACCAGAGGGGAGAAAAAGTGCGGTTGCCCTGGGCGACCGGAAATTATCTCAAAGAGAAACACCCAAGCACTGCTTATTCTGCAGGAAGGCCTCTCTAGAGTGTGTAGCACTGGAGCCGTGAGAGCAGGAAGAGAGGCTGGTACATCAATGGAAAGAGTTTACTACAGACAACAGATGCTGTCAGTCTAATAGAGTGAGCTTCCTAGTTGCACTTTCTACTGATGAGTGAGAGTGTGTGTGCCCAACTCTAATCTAACTGTCCATCTTAATGAGGTTGGGACAAGCACTACTGACTTAACAATGTAAGAAATGCAAAAACAGAAACGAGTACACAGTTACAAATGTGAACAAAGTTAAGAGTAGAGAATGAAAGATGTCAAACTACAATCATCAAACTCCAGAAGGCTAGCAAAGAGGGTGTGCTGATGGCATACCAGTGTGGTTAGGAGACAGTTTAAGAGCTGCACTGAATAAAAAATGATTGCGCAACTAATGTGTGTGTGTGTGTGATGTGCAGACTCAGCTATATGCCTGATTCAGTGAATGATGTAACATTATTCTCACGGATATATAGATGATTTGATGTGATCAGTCACCAGACTAGACTATCAATGTATAAAATGCAAAAACAGAAACGAGTACACAGTTACAAATGTGAACAAAGTTAAGAGTAGAGAATGAAAGATGTCAAACTACAATCATCAAACTCCAGAAGGCTAGCAAAGAGGGTGTGCTGATGGCATACCAGTGTGGTTAGGAGACAGTTTAAGAGCTGCACTGAATAAAAAATGATTGCGCAACTAATGTGTGTGTGTGTGTGATGTGCAGACTCAGCTATATGCCTGATTCAGTGAATGATGTAACATTATTCTCACGGATATATAGATGATTTGATGTGATCAGTCACCAGACTAGACTATCAATGTATAATGGTAGGTCTTTTACTTGAGGCAGTATATGCATTATGGATAAAATCGATTTTATTATCAATATTTTATTTATTGGCTAGAATTTCAGAGTAAAATGTGACTGGCCACGCAATTTAGATACTATCCACTTTTAGACTACTTTTGGAAAAAATAGCATAACAGGATTTCTGGGTGCAATTACACATAGTGCTTTTTGCAAGATTTTCAGTGATTCTTGCTAATTTTTTTCCTAAAGTCAATCAGAACATCATTACTATTTTTGAAAAAAGCCAAATGCAACAGGTCAAAGGTCACTCCGGAGGATAGTATCTTTTTCGCGTGACCAGTCACAAATTTGTAGACCACTATCATTGTTGCATCTAATACATGTGCACAGGCACATTCATACACACACCACACACACATACTCACACACACACACACACCCAGCACTAAACAAGGAAAATCAACATACTCATCACTCCATCACTACCACCACTATTGATGCTAAAACTGAAATGAGTAAGCAGCTACAAATGCACACAGAATTGAAAGCAGATGAGGAATGATGTCAACCTGGCATCATCCAAACAGTGGGCAGTAGGCATATCCTTTCCATCCCTGAAAGAGTGGAACCCTTCAGGATTCTGTCCACAAACAGTTTAACTCACATCTGCTCACTCAGTGGCAAACAAGATTCTGTTTTGCCCAAAACAATCCCTTAATGGTGGTGGCTGTTCCATTGGATTATGAACCACAGCAGGCAACTCACTGCATGTTCTACAGCTCTGCATGGCTTGCATACTTTGAAATAAATTAAGGAAACAAATGAAAGGGAAAAGCAACAATTCTGCTCATAAAAAAACAAAATTTGATCTTTTAAAGGTCTAACCATAAAGAGTGGGCAACTATAATTATATAAAACTCCTCTGCTACAAATGTCAGTGAACTCTGCTGATCTGTTGAAGTATATCTTTAAACACAATCCTAGCTATATAGCTAGCTAGCTGTTCACTATAGAGCTCGTTAATATCATTAGCATCTTACAATTGGGTCATTACTCTTAAATGGCGAGTGATTTGACGGTTGAGTGAACACCTAAGTGGAGTCACACGTACACAGCTCATTATGCAACCACAAATTATTCACATGGCCGACTGGCCAGCTAGCTAGGTTATTATGAGTGGTTCCACTTGAGGCTCTAGCACTAGTAGCCTATTATAGACATAAAAAGACATAAAGATAGTCTAGTCTGTGCGTAGGAAACGATTACTGTTCCATGTAGGAATGAAACTAAAGAGAACACACACAGAGCAGCACTAGTAGAAGTTAGGATGGAAAGGGGGGGGGGTGAATGATATACACAGTTTCAGACAAGTGCACAAGCACACACACATACAGAAAGAGAGAGAGAGTCTCTACTCCAGATTCCACACTTGAGCTATTGTTCTCTAGATGGTCACTGGGGGTCAAACAAGCACAAGAATGGCAAGAAACCCTCATGGGAACCTTGTGTCATACCTGCCCTAATACCTCTAACAATTGGTGCATGTGGACAAAAGGCTTCATTAAAACATGGAGACTGCATTATACCACTTGAGACTATTACCACATATGGGCAATTGGAACAGCTGTATTTACACCAATAGAGGGCTCACACTAAGTAGGTATTGTTGGACTTCTGTGTGTGGTATGTCACGTTTCCTTCTATACCTTTTATACAGATAATACACAATAGTATTGGTAGCGTCCCAACAATGCTCAGGATAAAAGATATGGCAAATCAGACACTTTGTCCCAATTCTGAAACTTATCTTTCAAAAAGCAGCGCAGGAGTCATAAGGAAAATGAGAAGCAAATAACAAATGAGAAATCTTACTTGTCATATCAAAACACACGTGGATCCCAAAATTGAAATAAGGCTAGAATAACAAGCAAAAGCTGCTGTGTGCATTGACACACAACATCTCTCTCTCTCTGCTATGATAATATTCCAAATGATAATGAGACACACACACCACTTTAAGTGGGTACAGTGAACAGAGCACTTAAGTCAAGTTTTCAACCACTCACACACAAAGTGACTTTATCCATCTGTAAACTAACAGCCACGATTACTTAGATTTGTCAACATCCTCTTTTCCTAAGTACCTCCTGAGTGCTCTTCAACAACAACAAAGTTCAAGGCTATCTCAATCTATCTTTCACACACACACACACACACACACACACACATACAAATGTGCATTCAACAAGACACATCAAAACATCTTCAGTACCAGAAAAGTGACACAACAACAAAACAGTCACACACAAAATAAGCAACCACAACGCTAATAGGCGGGTGTTCAAGTGTTCAGCGTGTGTCACTATCACATCAACACACACCACACAACACAGCTCTTGAGTGTGAGTAGGTGTGGAGTGAGATGCCCAGCCAAGCATACAAATTAGCAACAAGCATGCACCAACCATTTTGTTGTATGCCAGTGTGTCTAGCAAGCAAACTATATAAGTAGTTAGGTACATATATCATTGGGTAGAGAGCTTGTTTCACTGGATACATATCACAACCAGTTCCCATCGGAACAAAGCGGTTCAATGTTTGTGGCTTGCTACTCCACATGTACATGTAAGCAAGTTATTCTCTAGTAGTTGTTTACAGGGCTGTATAAACACTCAACCAAGCTCACAGGAGAGTATGGTCAGCTTGAAAAACAATCCCGGGCTGCTTGTGGTCACACCGAACACGCAAAGTGATTGTGAGTATAGAGCAGTGGTATACACTGGTAAATATATACACGTGTGTGCTAAATTTAGAATAACAGCTGACGTGTGTGTGTGTGTGTGTGTGTGTATGTGTGTGGTGCATACGCAACTTAATAGTGTAGTCACTCACACATCACATACAGATATACACACATATGAGATTGGGTAAAAATCATTTTAAAACTCGGAGACAATTCCCGCAAGCAGCCATTGGAGTGATGGCCACTTTGTACACAAAGCCATATGCACAATTAGCGTGGTACTAAGTGGCTGCTTGAAAACAATTGAGTTAGCATGGCAACAGGGTGGCATAAGTTGATCACAGGAGACCACAGTCTTGCAGGGGAAGCATTATTTGGTCACCACTAAGGATTATACTCCAATTACTGAACTTTCAAGAGGCAATAGACACCAGACACATGAAAATCACCACTAATTGTATTAGCTTATAATTATGATACAACAATTTAATGTGGCACCATTAAGTTGATTGCTCTCACCAGAGAGCTGGTCTTGAGGATAACCACACAATTAATGTAATCCAGTATCAATATTGCTTAATGGTTGGCACTTTCAGAAATTCCCTGAGGTTAGAAACTTTCCCCAGTAGAAAAGCTTATTAAAGTAGAGAGATAAGCAGAATATTCTATATACCAAACGCAGTCAAAAGGAGATGTGTGTATATTTAGAACACAATGGTACAATGTGTACATTGAGGTTTATCTATTGTTTAGTGTTTTCCCAATAGAGCGACAGTGTAAAGTAAGGACAAACACACTTAGGCGCACACACACACCACACACCACACACACACACATACACACACACACACACACACACACACACACACACACACACACACACACACACACACACACACACACACACACACANACACACACACACACACAATGGGCTTCTTATCAATCACATGAGTAAACAAGCGTACACAATTAATTAGCGATCCATTGTATTCCATCCATTAAAGCTGGTGAATGGGCTTCAACATTCTACAACCATTAAATCGTCAGACAGCGGGACTTGCACTGACTGAGCATGTAAGGTGTGTTGAAGTGAGTGCACGGGTGGCCTGTGGGTACGTACACACTCACTTTACAAAGCACTCGCTCTTAACAAAAACTCTAGTGAAAATCATCATTGAATGCTACTAAGCAACAAATGGTGCATGCCGGCCAGGGACTAGCACAATAATCATTATGTAATGGAGCAATAATGGTGACCACTCCAGGCAGCTGCACCCAACATTACAACTCCCCACTCCCAGAAATTACGCGTATGTACTGAAGGCACCCAAGACAGACGGGGAGAAATGTCCTTTCAAGTTAGCGGTGAAGGTGAAGCCTCACCATTCTGTCTGGTAGGAACTGCAATTAAGTGTCCATTGCATTTGTGAGAGAGTGTGTCACTGTGTGCCTAAGTGCTGAGAGAAAACTATAGTTGCCATGGAAGTGTAGGTATGACATTGCTGCATGTGTACTCCATTAAAATAACTATAAGTGATCGATGTGAAGGTTAATGCAGTCCTCGTGAGTCGTGAGTTCGAGGACTAGTGTCTGGCGCCCCATCACACCCTTCCATTGTCACACACCTGCAACAGTTCATAGATGATCTTGTGCTGCAAAATGGTACCACTCAAAATTCTCTCTATGAAGACGATGCTCAGTAGTGGGTACAATGGTTGCTGAGCGACAACACGACAACGAGTACCACTGGTATGCATGCACACACACACACACACACACAAACTAAAAAAAAACTACAATGGGAGCATAGAACAGCAGGTGGTGACTGTGCATGTATCTATTTATTTATTTATTTAGAGAGGCTTTCCATTACATGAGTCCCATTAATAGAAGATGGTAGCCTCGTAAACCAGGCCCTCCCTGCTATGCTTAGTGCTTATTGCTAAGCACAGGGAGGGCTTGGTTTACGAGGCTAAGAAGATGGTGAATTTCAAGAAATGATAACACCTAAAAATGCCCATCAAGATTCTACAAGTGTATGTGTACCAACTGAAAACCTGTAAGCTGTAGGTTGTGACTAGCTAAATGAAAGTGTACCACTTGTGAGGAGGTTTTCAAAGCAGAGGTCACCTAACACCCTTCCAGTGGAATGAAAACAAGGCCAAGAGCTTCGAAGCACAAGAAGACCAACTGAGACACCACTTCCGTACAGTAATAGACACACACACACATATTGTACACACACACTAACTACTCAGTCTCTGTTGTAAGAGTAAAATGTTACTATTCTAGTGATAGGCATTTCAAAAACAACCACATGTAGCCCCAAAGAGTGAATTATGTCTTGCAGGTGCTTCACAAGCCATTAATGTAACCTTTCATATGATTTCAATTACACCACATGTACAGGAATGTACTCTCCAGCAATGGAAGAGCTTCCTACACTGCTTACTACAACCATGCCAGCTACTAGCCATTGAATGATATCATATCAGCAGTCTAGCTGTGCAGACAAACCAAGAGTGAGATAAACCAAGAGTGACTTGGGGGAAAAATATAATATTATCCTAATTACTATCCCACCAGAGGGGAACTAAAGCACAGTAGGAGAACAGCACACACTCACACACAAGGTACACACATAATAGGGCGGAAATTTACAACACGTTATGCCATAGAATGGTTTGATGAAAATGCTTTAGTGAAGCCTTACACCAGCTGGTCAGACCACCACTCAAAAATATAATACCACTCTACACACGTGTCTCCAATCCAAACCACTCAAGATATTTTCAACAGAAGCCAGACAAATGACTCACGGCGTCACCCGCGCACACACACACATAGATACACACAACTACCCGATATAAACTCTACAGCACTAACTAAGCCACACAAAAGCTGAACACCTCTGTTCAGATTTCAGGGAATCACCAAAACAGCTCCTCTACTCAGTTTTACTCAAAGGAACAACCCTCCACCACGAGCTGAGCTAAAAAAAGATATTTTCGCGCACCCACCGGCTGTGTTAATGGCCCAGCACTGGTGTAGTAATAGTAGTAGTGGCCGTCAGCGAGACTGCTTCCGCTAAAAATCATTAAACTTCAACTGTATCATTAATAGTGAATGATGTAACGTCATTATTTGTACCATAAAAGTGTCCTTGAGGGTTTAGAGAAACCCAAATAATAGGCCACCTCTTGGTGACACCGTGACTCTTTTCAAGCAAAGTTGAAACGCTGATTCCATTAATGTGGGGACACTTGACATTCCTAATAAGGAAACAACCCTACATCGTGTGGCCGATACAGAGAGAGCCACAGTAACCGTCGAACAGGATGTACCATGAGGCAACTCGCTCAGGTGTTCTCCTTGTTCAATTTGAAGGCTACAAACAAAAAACATGTACACACCTGCACTACTGGTTTTGTACACGCACACACACCCATATGCCACACGAGTGATCACTGACAACGTTAGTTAACCCAATCAACGCAATTATACCTCCCATGAAGAGAGCCTCTCTAGTGGTTTCTATGAAGTTGGTGAGCGTTGAGACAGAGTGGCTCGATGAGAAGCACTCAGTGGTGCACGGAGAAGTGGAGTGAGGTTTGTTTTAACTTGATGAACAAAAAAACAGGAACACAAAGGTAAAAAGAAGACACTTCCTTCAAAGAAATCTGTTGTATGGATGGAATGGCTCCATCCAGGCTGGGGGTATGCTTTTGGAGTTTTATGCCCTTTATTCTCAGAACTATTTGCTTCCATGACAGCCTGGGAACCAGTCTGTGTTGATTCTCAATGTGGTCATGCCTCAGCTGCCACTCTCTCACTCTCTTACTCACTGGGAGAATCAAAAATCAGAAAAACACTTTGAAACGTTTATCATCAAAGTTACTTCATCTGTTGGAGGTGTAGATGATAATGATATTATTTAGAGGAAACTATGCTGACCACGATGCAGGTGGGTTACCTAACGATAGCTGAATGTCGGTGAGATAATCACGCACTGTGGTTCTCTGGTGAGACAACCACAGCACACACAACAATAACAACAATGAAAACGAGTGCACGAACACATGATAATACTTTCACAGAGAAAAGGCTTAAGGAAATCATTGAACAAAGGAATCTGCTACTTTGTGGAAGGGACAAACTGAATTACAACCAGCTCGGTAACCCATCATCTCAATAACTGTGCCCATCAGGGCAGCTGGAGCCCTCACCTTCAGGGAAAATGAGAATGGGGTTGTTGTGCTTTTCAGCTATGTGCTCCTGTAACCTGCAGACAACATAATAGGAGTTTGGATACTTACTTATGAAGAATACATGTTTTACTTCTCAACCACTATAATGTATAAAGAAAGGTTATTGCTATAATACACAACAATACATATCATGCATGAAAATTCGAATGGTCTAATCTTTATAAACAGCCTCAAATCTAAAGAAACCCACCCTCCCAATGCCTGCTCAGGCAAGTATCTACTAAATTGCCAAAAGGCCGAGCCACTCAGGTGGCTAGCCTTGAGAACTAGGACTGGTAGGTTGAAAACCCCTGATGTCCCATGCATGACTCTGTGATGAAACTGTTATTGTAGATGAGAACCTTGAGAGTTGTTATTTTTTCATATCATGATCATTTGGGGGAAGGACTATCAACCAAAGTATATCATTAACAATCAAAGACTTTCCCAAAGCAGTTTTGATCACCCACTTGCAACTACAGCACTATCTGAGTTTCACATCCACCCACGCGCACGGTGAAAAAGTCATTTTTTATCCCTTAGATACCATGTCACACATTGAACACCTTCGTTATCAACGTCTCCATGGTGACGTTTCCTTTACACCCATTGTGCAATACTATCACATCAGATACACAAATTTTCACTATAGTACCACACAATTAGAAACACAAATGCTCTTAGCGTGTGACAATGCATTTTTACCAAAATACGGTGTATAGTAAAACAATAATTATAGCAGGGGTTCACTCACCGTGCTGCAACCATTTTTCTATCTTTGGCAACCTTTCTTTCAAACCAGATGTGACGCTGGGCAAGTGAGCAAGCCTTTTGGATAGTTCCCAAGAACCCAGCATGCTTCTGTCCAACCTGCACAATAGTGTGTGAGTGAATATGTGTGAAGAGTGGGTAAAGGGTAGGCAAACTAACATGCTACTGTAGAACGACTGGCCACTGGCAAGGAATTTGCCTTCTCACTTACCAGGGTGAAACAGTTATCCACAGCAAGCATCACTATGTCAATAGGCGTTGTATGATTAGCCACACATACACTACCACACTTGGCCTTATTTTCCCTACACGAAAACAACAACAACAACACATCTCAAGTATAATTATATACAGACTAGTAGTGTACCAAGTAGTAATACCAGGCAACTTGCAGCCTCATCCCCAGGAGGAAGGGGCCTGGCTGGGGATACTGCGCATCAATGTTGCTAGCAATTAGCTACATTCTTATGCTCCTCATTCACTAATATTTCCTTCAAAATAATAGCAATTTTCGAAGGAAGAGCCTGAGAACGAGGCTAGCTGGTAATATGATACTAGCATGCAGTCCCGACATTTCTTACACGTACACACACACACACCAATGTTGCAGGCAATACTAAATTACTATGGGGAAATAGTACACAACAATAATGATGCCAACACAGCACATTTCATTAATTTACTAGCAGTACACTGAGTGCAGGGAAACTGCCTTACACAGATTTATGCGCATTCAAAAGTAATGTAAGCTAGCTAGACTGAGATATGACTACATGCACAACAGCTATGGGGGGGGGGGAGAGAGAAGTTGAGCAGGGATTTCCAGTACAAGCCGAGACCTTGTCATTACAACATATGTTAGCAAAAGGCTAGAAAAATCTCAGGAACTATATCGAAGGGTCTCCACAATAACACTAACTACATGAAATTGCCTCATGCAGATTTATGCGCATTCAAAAGTAGTCTGCTAAGACACTTGGCAATTACATGACCAACCAACACATGTAGATTAGTGATCTTTACCGAGCTTAGCACAGAGCATCGCACACACAGCTAATAATACACAATCACAATAATGTACAAACACAAAACTGTTCTATCGAACGTAGAGTTCGATGATCTCTAATGGTGTATTCTCGTTGACACTCCCGGCATCTCTACACACCCTCATCTCAATGTCATCCGTCACGTTGGAGGACAACTCCTTCATAAACCACGGAGGATTATTGAACAGACAACAGCTGCTCAATGGACCGCATCCTCTTCCATCCCAGAGTGGATCTTTGTCGTAAAACTCAAATCGAACGCCATCCTCACTAGCCGTATCGCAGAAGTAGTCCTGACCGACAAAAGACGGTATTTCCGGGACTCGTTCGGCCTCCGTGTTCGTGCAAGGGCAGGCCGAGAGGTGAGTGCCTGTCTCGTCCAGCCCGGCCACAAAGGACCAGATGTGTTGGCGTGGATGGGTGCCGTTGGGACGGTGGGAGAGGACCACTCCGTCCATGAACACTTCGTCGATGGTGAGGTCCTGATCGATATGGAAAGGTAGGAAGGCGTTGGGTGTCCTGTCTTGGTAGCCAATGATCCTGCCACAGACGTGATTGTATGGCACCCCGTGTGTGGGAAAGATGCTGGGATAGCAGCCTCGGACGTCACTGTTCACAATACAGGTACGATTTGGATTGCTGTCCCTTATAAGCTCGATGAAATTAGTCGGGCAAGAGTCATTGGCACGTGTCATATCGATGTCGACCACTTTCAGCCATCCACCAGTGACCCCGCCGCACGTACGACTCATATCACAGTACCTCTGGGTGGGAGACTCCTTCGGTGCACTGATCCAGTACAAGCCTGAGGGCAGGCGGGGATCAAGGGTGTAGATTTCCAGACACGAAGAGGCTGGCATAGAAGGAGAGAGTCCGGGAAGAGTGGTCAATGGTGGTTGCACAACAGTAGGCACTCTTGAGAGGGCTTCTTGGATTGTTCTTGTAAGGTTCTGGGTAACACTCCTCATGCTCTCTGTCACAGCCCTCTCCACAATGGAGGCTAGGGAGTTCTCTAAGGCACTGTTCACAGCACTGACAACAGACTCTGTGAACTCTTCAGTTAGTTCCAGCCTCTCTGAACCAACACTGAGATTAGCCAGTGCAGAACAGCACAAGCTCTCCACCTTGTCACCAGCACTCTCATCGTCTGTCTTCTCCTTGGCTTGAAACATCTCAGCAACGGCAGTTCTAAGGCTGGTGTTGATCTCCTCTCTCAGCTGGTGGGGAGTAAGAGCTGTGAATCCTACAATACTACTTGGACATTCTTGGCTTGCTCCCAGAGAAGACACAAGTATCAGCACAAATGCCACTGTAATAAGATAGCCTTGCATTTCTAGTTCTATCCAAGTGTTACTGTTGAAAGATTCTCTGAAGAGGCACAGGACCAGTGGAGGTACAAGCTAGCTAGCTAGCTAGTGTTCTTTTGTTGCTGACACAAAGCAAGCAGAGAACAATGGCTTGATAGTTACACACAGAGGACAATGGAAGGTTGTAAGCTGTTAACAATTTAATTTATAACCCTTCAACTCTAACACTCCATATTTACAGAGGAGAAATGCTGTATATAGTACTTTACACTCACACACTCACAAATGAGATCACTACAATAACTTACGAATTATAGATAGTGACAACAGTAGTGAGAGCAGAAGCTATGAGTCTACTGCACACCATGGAACAATAGCGTTCAGCATTCCGTCTCCACCTGAAGGGAAGAGCAATAGTACGTCTTCAATGGGTAAGTGGTCTCCATGCTTGAAAACCACATTGTGATATATACAGTAATACTGCTTGTTCATACAGGATACAGGATTGTATATCTACTCACTGTGCATCTGGAAAGAAGAGATTCAACACAGAGAAGATGGCCATAGTTCCCACCAACCACAGCAAACTGGTGATGCCTATGGGCAGTCTGAAATAGGAAATCACCTCTTAAGGTGCTATTTTGCTGGTAAAGGTATTCAACGTTTAAGTATAGTAAGCTAAACTAACATCATTGCTTTATAATTGAACAATAACACTTACTTTATTAAAAAGAATATTGCAAATCGAAAAACAACTGATAACCACAGCAAAACCTCCATTCTCAAACTGTGTTCAACAGAAGTAAGAGAGAGAGAGAGAGCACACAAGTTTCAACCCAGCACCTCAAACATCTACCAGCAGGTACACTTACCCCAGGTTCACTTGCATCTGAGTTCTTGTCAAGAAGTTCCACTCTTCCACCTCTAAAGAGAAAAGATAAACAAACAGAACTTTTCAAAGATACCCAAAAATGGGCTGGATTAGCATTTGGATAGTATAAGAGAGAAGCTGTATTTTTGTCCAAGCACTTTAAAAACAAGCAGATATTCACCATTGCTTCAATACAGCAGAACAAATTTACAATACGGAGAAAATAAAATGGCAGCTGCTAAAATACCCTCAAACATGTAGCGGTTTCCAGCCTTTGACCACGTGCCATGCATAACCTCTACAGTGCAGCAGGCTAGCCTCGTTCCCAGGCAGAGCCTGGGAACGAGGCTACAGCAGGCAACTTTAACTGAATCAACAGTAAACAGTTTGGTGGGCAACCACTACAAACCACCAGATTTTCCACATTTACTCCAATCAGGCATAACCTGTGATAGGAGGACACTCTTTGGTTTCCATACATTAACTGCTAATAGGAAGCTAGTGGTAACATTTCTAAGGAAAAAATAACAGACAGCTTTGAACACATTTCTCTCAAGAATGCTTCAGTAAGAGGAATTATCATATCCTTACCCTGAGTTGAAAACCTCTTAGTAACCTCATCATCAGCTATGACCTGGAAGTGAAGTGAATAAAATTCCTGAGTGCAGTTGCTCACAGTGGATGACAAGTGAACCATTATAATCAATTACCCTCACTCCCTCACTCACCCCCAAGCCTTCGGAAATGAAGAGACAAGCATCTTTCAGTCTGAACTCGTGTCTGAAGGTACCAAACGACCGTGTACGAGGAACAGCACTAAAATCAGTCCCTGAGGGGGTAAGAATGCACAACCATAACAAAACTTAGACTACAATAAGACATTGTGTGTGTTCACCATGGAAGATTAGTAGTCTATTATACTCTTAAGTTCAAACTACCACTGGTGGGTCACTTCCAGAAAAAAACCCCAGGTATTTGAGCATGACAGGCAAAGAAAACTGTTCCTAGAATAACAGGACTTGGTCTTCTAGTCATTGATAGCAAAGAACTTAAGTGTTTGCTAACTTGTAACTTAACCTTGTTCATCTACTTAATTCTTAAGTGGTTCTACAGTACATCAACAAGGATGTCATATATAAGGTTACCAGATGTATTTATACATTATAGTAATGAGTTAATCTAGCCCGGGGAAACAAAACTGACTTTTCTGCTTGTCTGGTGGAAGGCCTGATGTCTTCATCTTTATCCCAACTGACTGCAAAATGAGAAGCAAGACTTTGATCCATGCACACACATCCACACACAAGTAAACAGCTACTACAGAGGTTGTATCTTAAGCATCAAAATGGAACAGGCATAGAGTGGATGCAGGTACAGCACTTTCATATGGCAAATGTACAGAGTGATTCAGAGAAATGGGAAATGGTAAAATTTGCGAATACACAACAAAATCAGTAGAAAGGATGGACTTTCTAGGCTTGAACCAAACACATTGTCGAGTGGGCAGCTGTTACCGTATAGCAGGAAATTTTCGTCGGGGAAAATTTTTGCGAATTTCGCTGTTTGGCAGCTTTCCGCGAAAATTTTCCCCCACGAAATTTGTAAGGTATGTGGTCGTCACGTATAGTTGAGACGCAATCCACGAAAATTTTCCCCGCGAATTTCTATTCAAGACGAAAACGCAAAAATTTTCCCCCACGAAAATTCCCCGCTATACAGTATTTACTTTAATATGGCAAAAAAAAGTTTAAAATACTGGTATTCAGGTTCTTAAGACATAGATTGCACCCACTCTATAGATAGAGCATAACCATTGGAGAAGTTCTGGTACATCTATCATTATACTGTATGCACACACCCCATATATTTTCCTAAGGATATGAACATAAAGTCGACGAACAAAACAGAATCCAAACAGAGCCGAGGTGACATTGTAGATGACGAGAAAGCCCCATAGAGTGAGTATCAGACGCAGCAGGAAATCCCACACCATCTAATATTGAGGAGAGAGAAGAGATGCAGCCATAAAATTGAGTGTCCAGAATAAATTTGGTGGGGACTAATTAGAAGTGCAGTCCACCAAGCCTGGGCCCAGGGGATTTTGGACACCAAATTGACTAACTAGTGTGTTAATAAACCATTAATATTAAACTTTTGCATACCTTTTTCCTTCATCGAGCAACAGCTCTAGCTTTCTGCAAAACCACATTCACACTGTGAGTTTACGTCATCAGATGAAATGACATTGTATTTTTCTAGTAATCGTTGAACTTTGACCTCAATTATAAAGTTCATTATCCTATTTCCTGTCTTTCAAGTTTCTACGAGTTCATATCAATAAAGTGTGGAAAATAATGTCATAGGGGGAAAATCTTTGTTTTCAAGGAGGCTTACGGCAGCTACACTGAACATGATTTGCAGCATGACGACATGGCTGATCCTGTTTCTCATCTCCAGGACTGTTACTCCGGGATTTGGTCAAGGTGATCTGGATGCGAGAGATAGACAAGAGAGCATAGCGTGTTCAGTGAAGAACAACGATTCACTGCTTGATTCTTTCCAACTGTCCGTCAGAAGAGCGCACGGCATTGATGAAGATACATATGGTACACATCTATCATAGATAGTAAATGTATTATTGTATTTAATATTAGCTACATGATAATTTAATATCTGCATAAAATGAGCTGTAGCAAATGTTACATTAGGTGGAGACAGATTCGCTGTGGTTCTTGCAAACAGGGTGGATTTAGTGAAGTGTTTCAGTCAGCATACTGTTTGCAACCGGCCTCCCTCTCTCCACTACACCTGGTGCATCAATGTGTACCACCCAACAGAAGATATCGAAGTCTGCTACAGCACTTCCAGTGGTGCCTCCAACCACCTTGTCAACATCACACGCTATGCTGAGCGCCTTGGTATGAGGCGCATGTTTAGACTACCATCCGAACAAGTAAGTAAACTCACTGTAATATCCAATGTCATTAAACTTTGAGTCTTTTTCTTCTTCTTGCAGACTTGTGGATACAAGTTTGGTTGTTTGTCTATTGAAGCTCCTGACTTTCTTGAGCATGCCTACCTCACATGCACCACTGAAACCAACTGCACCGGTCGAAATTACTCCAAGGCATTTACTGATCTACACTTGCACCGTAAGCTTTTAAAAAGTTTTCTATTCAGTGCTGTCTGCAATCTTGATGCATCATGCATGCAATAGCTCATAACCTCCATCCAAGGCCTTCCACATAACTTACTAATGTTTGACTTCACTGACCATCTTTTTCCTTGTGAAAGAGAAGGCCTGACAGTATAAGACTCCTTTCTACTCTGCAGAGCTGGTATCTGCTTCCTTCCTGCATATACTGTAGGTGCAGCTTGTGCACCTGCACCAAATAATAATTGGAGGCTGAATGGGAGCTTTGTAGAAAGCCTTACATGTGCATTAATTATCACTAACACAGCTATATCTCTCTCCAAGGATATGAGATCACTTAAGACTGTGTGTTCCACACACACACACACACACACACACACACACACACACACACACACACTGCATGCCCAATGATTTCACCTCTTATTTGTTTCATTCCCAAGGGTTGCCATCTCGATACCACTGCTACTGATGCCAGGAGGAAGAGGATCCGCTCATACCAACAGATTGGTGTCGAAATTGATCGTTGTCGAAAATACAACAATGTTACCTTTCATAATTGGCTTGTGATTGACGACGCAATGGAAGAGGATGCAAACATCACGTACAGGTGTTCTGGAAGTCAAACTATTGTCAATCCTTCACGAAGAAATGTTACAGGGAATGCAACACTAAGACTGGTCCCAGGTAGCCACTAAAAATCATTGGTTAAATGTAAAAGTAGCCTTCACAATTGCTTCGTGTTTGTTCCAGTTCCTCCATTGCAAGTTATCGTGAAGCTGGAGTTGCCTGACGTCTCAGATGCTGTTTATGAGGTGGGTGCTAATGTGGTGTGGAGAGCTTCAGTCCAGGCGGGGGAGGGAGATGGGCTGATATGGATGAAGGATGACAAACCAGTCACCATTGTACCTGTTGACATGGTGAGTGCCGAGTGTGAACATGAGTATGTGTACTAGTAAAAATGCAAATCATTCAATGATTGGTGATGAGCTGCCTGACTACTGTAATTTAACAGTACCATAGTTCTGCTTTGTAATGTCTGTGATGATTAATGATCTAAGAGTTCTGTGGTGAAAGAACACCCCATAAGAATGCCTCACTCAGGCATCTTAAGTTCCTCAACAGTACACAGCTTACCACATTCTCCCAATACAACAAATGAAATCACAAGCATCTATGTAGTCACTGTTTGATACAAATACACACACACACACACACACACACACACACACACACACATGTATTTTTGACAACGATCAATTTCGACACCAATCTGTTGGTATGAGCGGATCCTCTTCCTCCTGGCATCAGTAGCAGTGGGATCGAGATGGCAACCCTTGGGAATGAAACAAATAAGAGGTAAGATCATTGGGCATGCTGTGTGTGTGTGTGTGTGTGTGTGTGTGTGTGTGTGTGTGTGTGTGTGTGTGTGTGTGTGTGTGTGTGTGTGTGTACAATGTTACCTTTCATAATTGGCTTGTGATTGACGACGCAATGGAAGAGGATGCAAACATCACGTACAGGTGTTCTGGAAGTCAAACTATTGTCAATCCTTCACGAAGAAATGTTACAGGGAATGCAACACTAAGACTGGTCCCAGGTAGTCACTAAAAATCGTTGGTTAAATGTAAAAGTAGCCTTCACAATTGCTTCGTGTTTGTTCCAGTTCCTCCATTGCAAGATATCGTGGAGCTGGAGTTGCCTGATGTCTCAGATGATGTTGTTCTTGAGGTGGGTGCTAATGTGGTGTGGAGAGCTTCAGTCCAGGCGGGGGAGGGAGATGGGCTGATATGGATAAAGGGTGGCCAACCAGTCACCATTGAACCCGTTGACATGGTGAGTGCCGAGTGTGAACATGAGCATGTGTACTAGTAAAAATGCTAATCATTCAATGATTGGAATTGATGAGCTGCCTGACTACTGTAATTTAACAGTACCATAGTTCTGCTTTGTAATGTCTGTGATGATTAATGATCTAAGAGTTCTGTGGTGAATGAACACCCCATAAGAATGCCTCACTCAGGCATCTTAAGTTCCTCAACAATACACAGCTTACCACATTCTCCCAATACAACAAATGAGATCACAAGCCTATCTCTGTAGTCACTGTTTGATACAAACACACACACACACACACACACACACACACACACAGGCGTACAACTGTAGCAATGCAAGCAGCTCTTCCCAGCAGCAGCTGCCCTCTCTGTTCAGCTCCCCAGCCACAGTGACAGAGGCTGGGGGATTCAAGAGAAACTTCACCTCTCTGCTCTTTATCTGTGGAGTGGATGCTTCAACAGCTGGCCTCTATGAGTGTGTCGTGGAGCGTTCCAGAGGAGAGAACGAAACAGTGTGGTCTACTAGTGTGACTCTGGCTCCTGTCAAAGAAAGTTAGTTTCGTGTGTGTGTGTGTGTGTGTGTGTGTGTGTGTGTGTGTCTGTGTCTGTGAGCGTCCATACATCTGCAGCGGAAATATATGTTGATTGCATATTGTGACATCATGTTGTCAATATCAATTGGTGAGCATGGTCTGTTAGTCTTTGTCATGGAGGGAGATGGTTTAAAGTTCAACAAGTTGAAAAAGGATTTTTAATTGTCTGCCCTTTTCTTTGTTTGGTTCAACTTTTACTTTTAGTGTATCTGCATGACTCCATGTATGGTTTTTGCCAGTGTGTACATTATTAATGGAAGGTGCCTAGTGGAGATCATGTGGATACATGTGTGTGGGTTTTGCTAGTGTAGGTGTAGAAAAAGCAGTCATGATTATTGTAAGCTATTTGGTTTATGTCTGCTGTTTTGATAGAATTATATTCATCAACAGTTTCTCTAATTGGGAGACAGACCATCTGGAGGGGATTAATATTATTCCGAGCAACTCACTACCCATATCAATTATCAATAATGCATGAATAAGTTTAACACTTAGCACAGTCACTGCCCATGCATGTAATCCTCGGGTACAAGGTGTAATTGGACCAATTGACTCCCATCTGTGTGGTCAAACGAGCCAGTAGTCATAGTGACGGCTAATCCCAGTCCACACTAGAGCAATTAAAACCAGTGACTCCTATCCAGAATACTTGAGTGTCTGCATACTTTGTCAATTAGATCAGACTGTGTGTTTTCAGTCCTAGAATTAATCACTATAGTGTTTCGTTTATGCTCTCTGCCTACACTGAAATATTCATAACACCCCCAAACAACCCCCTCTTACAAAGTAATACAGTAAGGTCAAAGAAACTTTGTTTTGTCATTTTTTCTTGGAAGTGCTCTCAAGCATGTAGTATACTGGTTCTCAGTTTTCACAGTGCCTCTATTGCAGCACACAATAGCTAGGTACATTAGCTGTCCATGTATGTTGAAGTCCAGCTGCAATGACTGGGAATGTTTGTGATCTTGTAGTCGTGCCTTATTCATGGGTCATTGCCTGTTCACAATGTCTGAGGACGCGCAAAGACATGTAGGACTCTGATCTTGTTTCTGTTGTGTGTGTGTGTGTGTGTGTGTGTGTGTGTGGATGTATTTGATGCTCTTTTTGTATCCATCCATTAACCCAATCAGCTTCAGCTCCTTCCTCCTCTTCTCTCCGTATGACCCTTGCTGTGTCGGTGTCAGTGCCTCTCATTGTGCTGCTAACTGTATTGGTTTTGGTTGTGCTGGTGGTTTGTGTGAAACGACGTCAAAGACCCAGGAAGCCTTTTACTCCGCTGAGTGAATTTTTCATCAGCAACCAAAAGCTTGTACTCGATAAGAAGGATTTTGGATGCAGAGAAACGGATAATATCAAGACCAAGTTGATGCCCTCATCAGATCCACTAGAGTTTCCAAGGAACAAGCTGTTCATTTTTGAGAATCCATTGGGTGAGTTGCTTGTTTGTTCATCTTATCTTTTCTGCCATCTGTCCACAAAGTTTAATGAAACCTATCAGTGGTCTTCTGGGATTTGATAAGTGGGTTAACAATGGAGACACACTGTAGGTCTGTGGCTGCACAAAGGATGTGGGCACTATGAAGCCCTCACCACAAAGTGTTCAGTAGGAGGTTGTCAGCATGAGCTAACTGGCCCCCTTCTTGGAAGAGTGCCTTGGCTGAAGAAGAGATAACATTTTTACCACTTTACCCAAACAGCTATTGTTCCTCCACAAATCATGGCAATGCCACGTTTATGTTTGTTTTTGCTTGTCCACCTGAAGGGAGTACTTACAGTGAGTGTTGGGAGAGGGTCAGAGGGGGTGAATTGTATAAGGATGTGGCTAGTAGATCCTCTGAGAGCTGATGGAGGATGCCAATTCTTTTCTCATGGTTGCTCCATGTGCTTATGATCCATGCATGTGACAAACATGCCTGCCTGCTAGAAGTAAATCCAATTCTACAATCCTCCTGAGAATAGGGGTGTTTTGTTCCACTCACTTCCTTGTGAGTACCCTTGTCATGACCTTGTGTTATTGTGGAACTAACCCCTACTGAAATTTGCTTTAATTGTATCTACACCTAAGGTTTATTGAGCCTTACAAATTAAATTGAAACTATGGATGCCATGATGGGATAGTTTACACTGCAGTACTCAGTTTGATACACATACTTTCACACACATTCATCGTGTATCCTTGTGTATCCTCAGGTGAAGGAAGATTCGGCCTCGTGCTTCAAGCAAGAGCGGAAGGCATCGTGGAAGGCTCTCCAGAGAGGAACATCGTAGCCGTGAAGACTGTCAGAGGTAAGTCATTAGCAAGCTTCTTCCTTCTCTTAACAAGGAAAGAATCACTTCTAGTTTTACTACACTGTTTGCTATTTCAACATCTGTCCCTGGAATGTTTGTGGCTTCCTCATATATTTTTGCCTGAGTGAGGTCAACATAGCTTCCATATTGTGTGAATAGTGTTTTCTCAGTGTGGTATAAGTCATAGTAGTGAGCCAAATTCTGTGGAATCTCGGCTATGGTTCATGTCAGGAGCTTATGAGCGTTCATGTTTGGCTAAAATGTTGGCAAGTTTAAAAACACCAAAATTGTGCCAAATGTGAATTTAACAACAACTGCTATGTGGATGCACTTTATTTGATGGAGAATCTATGATGTTGTATGTGTGTCAGCTGTCATTTATGATCTTTTTCACTCACACGCACACACGTACAGAGAAAGCTCCAGAGGAGGAGGTGTACAACTTATGGGAGGAACTGAGGCTAATGAAAGTGATGAAGCCTCACGAGAACATTGTCAACTTGCTTGGCTACTGCACCCTGCAGAGTAAGGGTATAAATGTTGCTTTGATGTGGTCTTTGTGAGCATCTAATGCATTATTCATGTCCCTGGTATGTGTTTGCTTCCGCATTGTTGTGAATTAGCAAAATTGGAATTTTTTTAAAGGTATTCATTAATTATTGTTAGTTCCTCTATATAGCCAGTTTGTCACATAATATGGTACATGCCATTACTGGTAACTGGTAGCCCTTTCTCTGTAAGAGGAAGATCATTGTTGTTTTATCAGGAGCTCATGAGGGCTGTAAGCTTTCATTGGATCGCTGGTTTGATGATTTTCTTGGCTTGATGTTTGATTTTCTTGGGTGTGCCTATGAGTTGACCTCACAGACCGGGACACTACCTATGGCTTTACTCTACCTCACATGTGAATGTCTTGGTGTGGTGACATTTGTTTACTATATCTTTGGTATCAACTAGTCTCATCCTTCCCACTGTGTCATGCAGCCTTATCTTTATTTACTATACCTTCAATTGTAACAAACTAAAGTTTGCAAACACACTACGTAGAGCCACTTACCACTGATTGTCTTGGCCTGTCTCTCTCTCACACTCACTTGTACAGCTCCTCTCTACATCCTCGTGGAGTATGCTGTTCACGGGAGCTTGAAAGACTTTCTCCGTCAGTGTGACATCGTTGTAAAGAAGCTCAACCTGACTCCACGTGTGGCACGCATCAGAAAACACACCCCTTCTGCACGCACATGTAGCACAGCCTCTGCCTCTTCCACGTACCCACTCCTGGTCGACAAGACTCCCCTCAGTGCTCAGAACTCAGTGTTCTCCTCAGCCGACACGCCCACCACCGCCTCAAAGGGAGAGAGATTCGAATTCCCGCTCTCAGTCTCTCACAAGATGAGAGAGAGATTTGTCACTCAAGACAGTGGATTCTTTAGCGATACGAACAGTATTGATGCTCATCACATGGCTTGTGTGAAGGAGGGGACAGGCACCCCAATGGCACACACTGTGGCCCCTCTCTCTCACGACTACATCAACAGCAAGGGACTCATTTACATGGAGGACGTCCAGAACTTTGCTCTCCAGATTGCATGTGGACTTCAGCACCTGGAGGATATTGGGGTAGGTCTCTGTGGGAATAGGAGGGGGGGAGAGGATTGAATAGCTAGAGAGAGAGAGAGAGAGAGAGAGAGAGAGAGAGAGAGAGAGAGTGAGTGTGTGTGTGTGTGTGTGTGTGTGTGTGAATTATGATATGACCCTTTTTTCATACAGATTGTCCACTGTGACTTAGCTGCTCGGAATGTTCTCATTTGTGAGGGATTTGTCCTCAAGATTGGTGATTTTGGAATGGCCAGGGATGTCTCTGACACTGAGTACTACAGGAAATATGAGGTAAAGATCCCCAGCAATACTTGCTACAAAAATTCAAAAAGCAGCAGATCCATGATCTTCTCTGTGAATGTTTTAGGGCCGTATACCTGTGAAGTGGACTGCTCCTGAAGCACTGCAAGATTATATCTTCACTTACAAGAGTGACATGTACGTATTCTCATATGAAGTTCTTAGCTGCTAGCTTCCACATATATAAGAGTAGCCTATTGTATGATATGATGTGTTTCTTTTATCATCTCCAGCTGGTCATTTGGTGTCCTGTTATGGGAAATCTTCTCATATGGTAAGTCTTACTGTAAGCTAGAGTCTCACAATGTGTCTCTCATTGTAATTACCAGGGATACGTGCATAATCAGTGCATAATCACTATTGTGTGTGTGTGTTCTTTGTCTATAGGTCAGAAACCGTATCAACATATTAAGATATACAATTCTTGGGACAAGTTCATCCAACACCTGTTAGATGGTCACAGGTTGTCACAACCAGAGGGGTGTCCCGACAGCTTGTAAGCAGAACAACTCTAGCATTAACTTTAGCTTTTGATGTTTTGTTCACACGAGTCCAGGCATGTGTGGGTGCATATAGACAATTATATATAATAGAGTCCATTATCCATTGTCTATATTTATATGTATAATGGAATGGCCTTATACACATTCATTGCAGTTATCAGCTGATGCACAACTGTTGGAGTCTCGATCCCAACACGAGACCTTCAGCCGGTGAACTCGTCGACATCCTCAGTGGTGACTGTAGTTGTGAGGTGGAGTCGACGTCAGAAGAGAGCGTTAGCATTGCATCCAGTGTCAGTAGTGAGCCCATTGAAATGTGCACCAAACCATCATCCGACAATGTCATGAATCTATCACAACAGGTGGGTGGAGTTGGGAGTAAATGTGATTGTAGTGGGTAAAGGTCGACACTTGTAAAAGTTCTTTTTAATTTGCTTTACAGGAAACTGCAGTTTGAATTCTTGACTCACTTCATTCATGCAACGTTTGACAATTGTTTTGGCACACACAAGAAATAATCTTGATCACATATAATATTATTTTTGTACAAGCAATCATAAAAAAATATCTGTTCCTTTGTCGTCTGTTTTTGTAAAATTTATTACGATAAATTATTAAGTGTGGCAGTTTAATTGTCAATCATACAAGTATATATAGCAAGTGACTTGATCAGACTAAGCCAAGATCAGCTTGAAAGTCCTGCAAATAAATGTGCACAATGAACTTAATACTGTTACTAAGGCGACATATAAACACGTACATCGACAGATCCATCAGGGTCAGTTGGAGTGAAGAACTCCACCAGAGCTTTAGCAGGAGGTCTCGATTCTGGGTCCAAAGCCCAGCAGCTGCACATCTTATCATAGCTACAGAGACATATTTAGATACGTAAGAATGCTCGAAGGTATGCTGTACATATGTTAACTTACACATGGTCACTGAGTACGTCTGGCTTTTCCAAATTATTTCCTCTGTATAAATGATTAATAAAACCGTCTAACGTCAATCCTATCTTGAAATCAGCAAATGGAAGAGAGCCTGCAAGCATAGCATGTAATAAGTTGGAGTTTTCCTTCTGTTTACAGCCATTACAATGAGTGATACTTACCATAGGTGGCTATTTCCCAGACAACAACTGCAAATGACCACCTAAAATAAAATTATTGAGAAAATAATTATGTTGAACTTGTGTCCAGTCTAATAGGCTATAGTGCGCATCAATTGATAATAATGTTATGTCATCCACTTACACATCACTTTTGAGAGAGAACTGTTCTTGTTCTATGACCTCAGGGGGTGCCCATTTGACAGCCACCATTGCCTCTGGTTCCCTCTGTATGGTACATGTGAGATAGTAGCTTGCACTCATCAGTGGATTCAGTGTTGACTATTAGGTATTAGTGCTACTACTACACACCTGAGTGGTCTCGTTGTAGTATTCAGGGGAGTATTTTCTAGCCATTCCAAAGTCACTGATCTTCAACACAAATCCTTCAGCTATAAGGATATTTCTAGCAGCCAAATCACAATGGATTATCTGTAATGATAGTATGTATATAGCAGCAGTTAGATTATAGTAAACACAGAAGCTAAATGTTCCTACATACATTCATGTCGTGAAGGTGTTCCAATCCACATGCTATTTGTCCAGCAAAGTTGCAGACATCTTCCTCCTTCAAGATGCCAGGATAGAAAGCCTCATCGCTATTGTAGTACAAGGAGATGTACTCATTCAGAGATTTGTCCTTGCTCGCAAGATGATCATAACCATCAAATGCAGGAATTGAAATGCCTAAACACAAACAAAAATTTGGGCAATTTATTTTGGTATTGATTTTTTTACACGGCAAGTGCATCATCCTTTATTTGTGATGCTTCACTATATTTAGTATATTATACTGACCACTATCGCTCTGTGTTGATGTTGTGCCATGTTGGTGCTGTGCTACTGCATCAGAACAACAGTTCAAGTAGGTTTTCAAGTCGCTATGACAAGCATATTCCAGAATCAAATAGAGAGGACCACCTAAGAAAGATTGTAGCGGAGGAAAGAATTTGCTGGCTACGTTGTGTTGATTCACAAGCACCATGCACATTATCATGTAGTATATACTGATGCACATAATGTCATTTTTTTATACCTGGTGTAATGGAATAAGCTAATAGGTTACAGATGTTGTCATGGGGACTGATATCCACCATTATCTCCAGCTCTTTCTTCAGTTTCTCAGCTTGAACAATCGATGAATCTACACACCCAAGAAAATAGCAGACAACCAAACAATTAAACTAATTGCTGTAGAAATTGACAGCATATGTATCTTTGAGAAAGAATGGACTCATTAACTATTATTAGCTTACCAGATATAGTTGTCTTGACGGCAACAACGTTAAAGTTTGGAAAGTTGGGAACAATGCCATGAGCATTAGCTCGTAAGACTCGGCCAAATTTTCCTCTCCCTGCATGCACAAACACAGCAGAGAAACAAACAGGTAAAGAAAAGAGTGAGAACGAAAGAAACGAAGTAAATCATTACCAAGTTCTTCAAGAAGTTTTAAATTCTCTCTCGGAAATTCCATATCTAATCCTGGAGATGTGATGCTCACTTGTGAGTAGAGCTTGTTTTTACAAGCTGTTGTGAGCAGCACCTTAGGTTTCCGACGAGAGCCTCTTCTCTGTCTCCTCCTTCGCAGACACTTAACTACCACAACCAAAATGAGAGGACCCACCACTAGAGCCAGTAAGACAACGAGTAGAGCTGCACCCACGGCAAACCAAGCTACCTTTGGTACGGTCATTGAGTAGAAGAGTTCTACAAATTGGTTTGTTGTAGATTAAAGGGACTATAAATTCCATAGAATCCCATCTCATACACTCACTTTTGCACACTACTCACCACAATTATTATTTTAATGCTTAAGGGATTGATTATAAGTTACATAAAAATTAATGATTGATAAATAATGCGGGAGCTGGCCTTATTAACTAACTTTACTATACTAATATACTATAGTTCACTATGCCTAAGTTATGAGAAAATAATCTTAATTTTAATTGCCTTGTGGGAAAATGACTCTGACATCCATGCTGACTTGAGCTGTATAAATTTGAGGCTCTCCGTTGAGGGTATATTCCACAACACAAGCATAGCTTCCACTGAAGGCAACATCCACATTAGAGAACTGAAAAGAATTCAAGAGAGTCAGACTATCATCATAGTGTAGCAACATTATGTTTATGCCCACTATAATGACATTATGGTATGAGTATACATCCATGACAAAGTAGCTTTGATGTATACCAACAAACACAGCTGCAGAATAGTTGGAACATACTACAAAGGCTATATTAACATAACTCAGCAATTTAGTGGTCAACAAGCCTTATAGACAGGTACATTGTACATTTCCATTAGGATGCAACCTATTGTTTGAATATTCTAAGACCCTCCTCTTCACTGCAAGACATGAATTAAGGCTTCTGGCCTTCAAGCATTATAGCAATGTATCTCTGAGCTATAATAATATAGACAGACCTCCATCCTCATGCAAACTGCTTACCATCAGCTCCAAGTTGAACAGTGAATAGAAGTCGTCTAATCTTGTCTCTTTGAAGAGGACGACAGGTTCACTGTCATTTCCAGTTCCACCACCAACATAGTCCTGTGACCCAGATACATCAAAGGACATGATGGCTTTGTTGGTGTGGCCAAAGTTCCAGTAGACTGTAGAGTTTGCAGGAGCCTTCACTTCACAGATATAGCTGGAGGAAGAGTGGGTTGAAACCTCTTGACTCCTGTTAGATGGGAACTGACCAAAAACTGGAAAGAGAAGATAATACGCAATAGTTATGCAGCCACACTTGTCCAAGTTGTCATTGCTGTCAATTCTCATTATTATTGCATGCGACATGAAAAGACTGTCACTGTACAAGTTAGATCTCCTTCACTTACCAACAGCAATGAGCATGGGTTTGCTTGAAAAGATGTTGCCTGAAGGCTCAAAGGTGGACACTGAGCAAGTGTACTCACCAATATCATTAATGGAGGGAGAGGAGAAGAAAAGATCAAGAATCGTAATTCCTTTCTGCACTCTATCACTCTTTTCTGAAAAACATCCTGTGAAGAGTCCTATTAATGGGATGAGCAACATAAAATTATATTATGACATATAATAATTATTATGGTAATGCTGCTGCCATGTACCCATATAAACATACCATCATCCACAGCTTTTTGAGTGTAGCAAACTGGTGGTACATCAGAGCAAAGGGGGTTGACTCCATTGTCAAATATGGTGCAGTTGTCATAAATCCTGTACTTGCTCACAGTCTGATTTTCATGAGACCAGGTATAGCTATATGCGATAAGATCACCTACAGATATACACGTAAATTTTAAGTACTTCATAGATAGTGCTATTGCATTGAATAAGTTTAGATCAAATGGTTAAGCAATTTTTGTGGATGATGTTTGATCTGCAAAAAATGTGAAAGTTAAGTTCCTTGAAAATTGAGCAGCATATGTTAAACTATAAGCTGTAAAACATGTGCACATAAATTATTTTGTGCATCTACAAAGCTATGGTTTCTCAAAATAGCTTGACAGCGAAACTCAATTATGTACAATGTCATGCACTATGCAACAACTTACCACCATATACAGTGCAAGTAAGCATCTTTTCATCACCTACCACCAAGAAAGCATCATTCTGATCTGATACTGCTATTTGACTGGAGTCTATCCGACCAGCTAAAATGAGATGGAGAATTTCTATCAAATAGTATTGTAACACATCAGAGGCTGGTCATTACTTGTGATCCAGACACATGTATGTGGACATGATTAAGCTAAGCTTACAACAATTCAATCAATGTACTTGAATAATAACTCCTTTTACAACATCAATAGCACCTAGCATTGCATAGCTAACTAAGCATAATAGAGCCTGGAATCACAGTCAACACATAGCAATAGTCGCATGCATGGTACATATACATGCTCACATACGTACAATCTCATGACACATGCAGCTGCATTCAATTACACCGAGAGAGGGAGAATTGTTTCTCAATGTACTATAGTCACAGACTATAAGAAGACCAAGAAGGGATAGTCTATATGCAATTATTTCTGGTATGCCGGGTAGCTACCAGGGTTCACATAATTATATGCATCAATACTTACGAACATCTTTGATGGTTAATTTTTTATAGACTCCAACTATTCCATTCTTCCAGGGCCAGTTTACTCGGCAGGAAATGAGAGAGTCATGGAGGACATGATATAAAGAGTAATCTGGTAAATCAAACACCAAGTTTCCTGTACGCAAGGAAGAAGAGATAACTATGCATGACTGTGTACCATATAGCTGCATGTCATGCATGTACCTTTGTCAAGTGTGAACTGATGAGGTGGTTTCTGTAAGTTCATGAGATCTAAGAAACCTAGTTTGACAAAATCATCGCTGCCCCATTTATCGGTACTGTTGATACAGCCATAGAGATTATACTCTCTACTGTAGACATACACACACCTAGATTTTTTTTAAACAAAGAGACAAAGTATATAACATTACCTGGTCACCAAAAGTCTAAGATATGACACCATGATTAAATTTTAATACATACATGCATGCATTATCGTATGCAGCAGCCTCTCCAAGTTTGCATGATGACACATACTACCATAAGGGTTGTTTCCTGGTGACAGCTGTGCTTTTGCCACAAACAAATCACATAGATTTAGTGGTCACATGGGTACAGCACCAGGTGATGTGATTGTATCGAGTATGATTACTCACCAGGTAAAGAAATCTTCCATGATGTCAGTGAAATGACCACTTATATCAGCAAAAAGGTCACTGCCATAAAAGCAGATAAAGGTTTCTTTTGGTGAATCAGTCGGCCACTGGCTACTTGGTACATCTTCTTGCATAGTTGCTGAGAAAACGATAATAGTAGAGTTTAATACACAGAGGAGTAAAAGAACAAAAATGGGCACAAAATAAATAAAATTTATACTTACATGCACACAATTACTAGAAAATAGCACAAAAAAAGACAGTAAACAGATAACCATAAACGCAATGCACTTTTCCTGCACACTGAACCACACAGGATGAAGCAAGAGTTTGTTAGCAGGTTTTATCCCATTCATGGGTACATCTTGTGGGTGACCACTGACAGGCAGCCAGATCTATAGGTTTTCTCATGAGCGAGCCTCGGTTAGCAAGCTGACTTGCGCCATGCAGTAAAGAAGGAGAAGGAGAGGACCTGATTTGAAACCTATTTCATTCTTTACGTAAGTTCTGAGAGAAGCTCAGGCCAATAGTTTACACCTCTAATGGTTAGTAGTAAGTTATACAGTTTCTCCTTCTATAGAGCTAGAATACTAAATCATATTCTATAATACCAAGACTATACTGATCAGCAATTTGTATGATCATCTAATATTCAACAATAATGCAATAAATTTGTGCAATTAATAATTTCATAATGTCAGCCTTGGTATTTTTGGACATGCTTTTGTATGGAAAATTATCTACAACTGTGAAGATAGAGAACTAATCTTTTATAACATTACAATTCTATCTAATTTTCAGGTAGGTATCTACACTGCAATCTTTCATAACTCACCAACAGTGATAAGCAACTTACAGGGATAAGCATAATCTGGAGCTTCTTCTTCACGTTTGGTCAAATAGAAATGTCTGTAAACAGTATCACTAGCTCTGCAGTGTCCTCCTACCACACTGTTTGCAATCTCTTGCGCAGATTGGGAGCATGCTAGCTTTAAGAAGAAACACACAATAACAAGAATCTCTAGCTTCAACGAAGACATCATTTTCCACTGACTTCCAACTAAAACCTCCTATTTTATTGGTAAAGTGTGTAGCAGTCTATTTGCTCAAGTTCCTGTTGCGCACGCCGCACTTGCAGGATAGCCGGCTAGATGTACAAGATCCGCGGATCAAAATATCCGGATCAAGGCGGGGCAGCACGAGTTAATTATCCGGGACTCCCTCACACACAAACAGGAAGCGGGCAATGAATATTGCCATTTTCGAATGAAAAAGGAGCTCAAAAGTGGACTTTCACACATGTTCTCCACTTCATACCACTGTTTATGAGTCTCTAGTACGAAGAAAAATCAGTGCAGAACTGAGTCGAGCCATTTCACTTCACTAAATGTCAAGAATGGCACTTCAATTTGCCTTAAACAGGCTTTTTGTGGTGACAGCCAACTTAGGCTCTATCTTTGAAAATGTGAGTTCTGTGTACTTGGTACAATAGATATTTTAATACTCTTCTGTTGCTTCATATTAACAGAAATTTTTAGTATTCCTGAACTGTATGTACTTGCATGGGCTATTGACTGGCATAATAAATATATTGTTCCCCACTTGGCATGCTAAATAAACTCTTCAGTAGTACATCACTTATGCATATATTATGTGATAAACCTTCCCTTCTTCTATATAATATTATATACTTAAAAGGACTAAGTATTAAAAAGTGGTGCTTGTATCAAAAGTTAGCTTTTCAGCTGAGGGGTTCTTCTTTAGACAGTTGACACACAGAGAATGTGGTGTTGAAATACCATACTTGTAGTTTATGTGAAGTATCGTAAACATAGCAACAGGTACATCTCTTCCTAAAGTGTCAGCGTTCATATAATATCTGTCTCTTTGCTATACTATTGGCTTTTGTGGTTTTTGGGTGTCAAACCACCAATGTGGTCAGCTGGTTGCAAACCAAAATAATTATTGTTTTCCCACTGCCCTGGAGTTGGATGCTCACAATGTATATATATAGCCACTACACTTTCTTTCTCTAGGAGGTGTATAGCAGTTATGTTCCCTAGATACTCGTACGTGTGTGTGTGTGTGTGTGTGTGTGTGTGTGTGTGTGTGTGTGTGTGTGTGTGTGCGTGCGTACAGGACAGGACAGGACAGGTGTGTGTGTCATTACCATTCTAAGCTATGTTGTATCACTGGTACCGTAATTACTTATCTATATACAGAAGGATTGCATTAAGCAGTTAATAAAATAAATATTACAGCATAGCTGACTGTACAACTGCAGTACATTTAATGGACACAGAGAGCACATTAAACTAATTTGTGTTGTAACTAATCAAATAATTATTGTCGAGTCCCAAGTATATAAGCAATTTTTGGTAATTTATTTATAAGATCAGCTTTGTTACAAGGAGAGCTAATGCATCTTTGCATGCTTTTAACTTGAAAGCAGTAACTGTAATCTTTCACTGGTTGTTGGCCATCAAAAGAAATTTTGAACGTTCGCATTGTCCTCTCACATACTGAACATGGAATGCTTGTTGTCGTGAATGATACTGGTATAGGTTGTTTATTTATCCCATCTTGAAAGCCAAGAAGCTTCCAGCGAGGTGGAAATGAGAGCATGGCCTTCTTCCTGTTTGGCATTGTGATGAGTTCCCACTGCCCACTAATTGTGTGTGCATGTATGTATGTACATGAGAGAGGTATTGATCAAATGTTGGCTTTATTTCCTGATGGGTAAGCTATGTACACATGCTGAGGGATGTTATAGTTTTTGTGTGCAAGCACGAGTTTGATGATTGAAATCTGTCAAGCTGTTGTTGTTGAGCTGTTAGTTTTTTCATTGGTGTGTGTGTGTGTGTGTGTGTGTGTGTGTGTGTGTGTGTGTGTGT
>CAXIPT010000002.1:18771405-18806968 GCA_964030475.1 Tethya wilhelma | reverse complement strand
CACACGCACACACACACACACACACACACACACACACACACACACACACACACACACACACACACACACACACACACAAAGGTGAAATACAGTTCATTAAAACAAACAAATTGCCCCTGTGTTTGCAAGGAGAGATTTCCTGAGGACTACTACCCACTGGTAGGCAATACACCGCTAAATCAAATCATAATAATTATACTTCTGTGTATGGCCAAATTCCACCCTGGCTTTGGTCCTGACTCTTGTAGGATCACACACTGTTGAGTAATTATTGTAGGAAGCGTACATATCAAAGCCTAAAGTGGAAGTACATGAACCAATACTTCCTATGGGCTCAAATTGCATTGGCATTTCCTTTGGTTGCGTTGTAGCTGACGTAGTTTGTGCTCTTGCACTACGTAGTTGGGCTATTGGAAGTACTACAGAAATCCTATTGTTTAGTATTGTCCTAGTACCACATGAATGTAGGGTTCATTAGTAAGTAAGCAAGTATCCGGTATGTATGTATGTATGTATGTATGTGTGTAGTAGCACTTACACAGGTAGCGTACGGTGTGGTGTGTTGGTGTGACCACACCATTAGTTTTAGTGTCAATTTTCTGTGCAATCCTGCGCATGTATGTATGACGTGTTTACATTGTACATTATAGTGTGTTACCATGCCTACTGTACTTTAGGTAAAATGGTCGAGAAAAGGGTTCCTACACACAAGGTGGAGGTTGTTTGGAAGGTAAGAGAGTGGAGAGCCACATTGATGTTAGGCTTCGAATGGAAGTGCTAGTGATGCACACTTCACAGCATGCTTTGTGCTCCACATCTTTACACATACCTAACAAATTCATGATGCCTTATACTAGAGGAGTGTAGCTTATTGTAGTGTTGTTGGCTTCATTCATACCTGTAGCTTTCACTTGTACTTTCTTCTTCACTACTCATAGTAGCCTTTGCAGTTGTGTGTGTAATGATCACCTTCAGTATCTGTAGAATGTATGAATGTGTAAGTAGAATGTGTAAACAAGTGCCACAATGAGTGAGTTCCCTCCTCTGATGAGAAATACAATGCATTCACAACACATTTATTGCTATGTACACATTATTATGTCTAGTTTGATACCACCACCACCATGCCTTGATCTCTATCTCTCTCTCTCTCTCTCTCTCTCTCTCTCTCTCTCTCTCTCTCTCTCTCTCTCCTCTTCATCCTTACAGCCGACTGCTCAACTTTGTCAACATTCATCTCTTCCATGATGATGACAACCTGGTGGCAATGGAGAAGGTAGGGTTCTATATATCTGTGAGAGCTGTTGGTGGTGGCAGTGGCTTCCTAGCTGTTCATATACTGGTCCACTCACTCACCTCAAGCTTCCTCATAAATGATTTGTGGAAGCTTTGTTGTGTTCAACTGCACCCTAGACAAAAAAAAAAAAAGAAGAAGATGTTTGTGACCCTGCAAAGAAACAATGTTTGACCCAGAGAGTAAGAGATAACTGGAACACTTGTCCTACTGTTGTTGACCTCTAGGGGTCATGTTTATGTCTAGTTTAGTTTCTAAGAATAGGCATCAGATGAGTGGCTTTAACTATTCAGCTATGACCTGAGTAGGTAGACACTGGGAGCCATAACTTCCTAGGAAATTGTGAATTATTGTTGTGTCTCTGTGTGTGTGGGGATGTATTGTTAACAATATTCACAATTGCACACGACTGCAGTCTCCATCAGTGTACTGTGAGTTCAGAAGAAGAGCACTCGAACATGCCGTCAAGAGAATATCCTCGTCTATAAGTGGTATTCATGAGCCCGAACCCCAAAAAACAACTTTAAGTAGTATCCCAGAGCCCGTCTACATATATGGGGACTTTAACTTCAGACTCGATTTGTCAGCTGTTCTCAAGGTACTGTAGTTGTTACATGACTGTAGTTAGAGTTTGACTCTTTTCTAAGTATTTTTTTCTCTTTGATCTGGTAGATGACATGATCTAACCGTGAGAGAGACTATGTGTTTATTTTGTCTTCAATTGTCATGATCTTATTTCTCTCTCTCTCTCTCTCTCTCTCTCTCTCTCTCTCTTTCTAGCACTTAGCATCATCGAATAGATTGGACTGCGTTAGACAGGATAATGGTAAAAAAGGAACATTAAGCAGAATAGTATACAATACCCAGCAAGACCCCAAAGAAGTGAGTGAATGAAAGTACTGGTAGTGTTTGAGAGCTAGTTGTGATCTATGTGTGATCTGCAGGAATTACTGCGGATAGAAAACAAGAGGTTTATGTTGAAAAACGGTGTCCAGTTCACAGAAAAATTCAGAGAGGTTGGTACAGGGTCGTCACAATAAAATTTGTTAGTATTGTTGGTAAATGGTCGTCAAGTGTCCAGTCTCCAATGAGTTGCAGAATAGAAATTTGAACATCATATTATAAGCAAAGTTTTGTCCGTGTGTGTGTGTGTAACGGAGGGTCACCGGAAGTGATGCGACCTCGAGCTAAAACGCTACTTTTTCTTTGGACTGTGAAAAATGCAAGCTTTAAAAAGTGTGCCTAGAGAACTAGCTTAGATAGTACTAGCCTAGGATAGAATCACAAGCGCTACAAGTAAGGCTAACTTTTTTTGAGATCGCTGACAAGGCTTACCAGTGGCGTATGTATCCGACGAAGAAGCGTGATAGAGAAGCCAAGTGCATTGCTTCCCTTTGAGCTTCCAATTGCATATGCCCGTATTGATGTGATTGTTGTGTGTTGCTTCGACTGCAAAGGTTGTTCTAAGCCAACTGACCATAGAAGAATATTTATTATGTACACAATAGCATCAATTTTACCTTGCTATTGTTTGAGTTATAGTAACTGATCCTATAAACATACACAAACAAGGAGTGGGCGAGCGAAGCGAGCCCCACTCCTTGTAATTTATATGCAAGCTGCTTTGTATATTATGTGTCCATATGTGCATTTATGTGTTGTAGTCTCACATGTTTCATCTCTATATATTCACATACAGAATGAATATGGTAGTCCTCCTCTTGTACAAACCAGCTACAGACGTCATCTGGACACTGTCAGGTTGCTGATAGACAGAGGTGCTAACGTCAATGGACAGAGGAAGGTATATGCTCAGTTTGTTTACAGTGATGAGAGAGTCTCAGCTAGAGCTTACCAAGGAGCATTTGAGAGAAATTTTTTAACAATGATGTCTTAGTATGTGTGTGCCTCTTACTAATATTGATTCAGTTGTTATGCATATCAAAGATACATATACATTGTTTCTGATTTGTTTTGTCTGTTTACTATACAGGATGGTATCACCCCATTATATCTTGCTAGTCAGGAAGGACACAAGGACATAGTGGAGGTTCTGTTGAATCATGGAGCTGAAGTGGACCTCCCAGAGAAGGTGAGTGTATGTGATATGTATAGTGATGGATTAAGGAATGTGCCACAACAGAGAGGGTCCTTTTGCTGTGAAGAAATGTGTAGACAATGCATGTGTATTGTCTGTCAGTGTCTGTATGGCGATGATGATAGTGTAGCAAGGAATGGATTATGATGATAGGTTACACTCGCATGCACTGTATTACATGTTGGCAAGAAAGTAAAGTACATGTGACATATGCATATTAAGATAAGTGTTTCCACTAGCCCAATCTCTCTGAATGTCCGTGTTCCATTACGTAGTGCACCCATCCACATTGTGTCCTCCCAACCTCTGATCCTACTCTGTCACACTGATCTAGCTTCCCACTTGGTAGTGCTTATGAATATTCATGAGCATGTCCCCCACTATTGTACACACCCATTAGTGATGGTTGTGAGGAATTTGAAATGATTGATGAATGGAATGATCCTCTCTCTCCAGTTCAAACACTAGTCATTGTTGTTAGTCTTCTGTTCATGTTGTGGTGTTATGTTGTGTTCTCACTCCACAGGATGGTAAAACTCCTCTTTGGGCTGCATCTTCTGATGGTAGAACAGATGTGGCAAGACTGCTCATTGACCATGGAGCCAATGTCAATCATCAAATCACTGTATGTTTAATAACAATATCAATTCTCTTTGTACACCATTTCAGTGTCTGTCCATTCTCATTCAGGAAGAGATTGGTAACTATCCTCTTACTGATGCAAGTGCAGGAGGACATCTGGGCACTGTGAAGCTGTTAATAGAGAGAGGTGCAAAGGTCAATGCACAAAACAAGGTACGTATGACAAGATATTTCATTCTTCAAAGACAGTGAAGTTTTCTNCTCTTTGTGGTAAGCTGTCAACTTCCTCCACACTCACTCCCACTGCATTCTAGTACTGTACTACTTGCCTACAGTCAGTCACACACACACACACACACACACACACACACACTCACACACACATACACACATGCATGATGTCGCATACACAGTGTATCAATGTGTGTGTTTCACGTAGTGATCAGGGGCAATGCCATGAGATCATCCCACTTACTTCCTACAATGCAACAGCTATAGTTACAGTCACTGCCACGCTTGCAGTTTGACTCACGAAATTCAGTTGTGTCACCACGGTACCAGGGGGAGGATGTACTCTGATACCCAACTTGTCCAAACTTACTACTTACAACTTTTCGCCTCCCAGGCAGTGTTAGACCACAGCAATGGATGGATGTCAGTCACCCTCTGTCTGTCTGTCTGTCTGTCTGTCTGTCTGTGTGGTGTGGTGCCCCTCCCTCCTCCACTCTTTTATGTAATGAAGGGGGCCAAGCTCGTTCTTCTGTTTTTGAGATCTTTGTTGTCTAAGTCTGGAATCATATTTTATTGTCGGTGTATTTCGTTTGATGGATAATTTAGATTATTATATTTATGCAATTGTTTGACATTTGTAATTAATAGCTTAATGAAGGGGTGATACATATGGGCTCATGGCTGTGGAGTGTCAAAAATTTTCTTCTGGTTCTGTCTGCTTTCGCCTGAGCCTACTTAGTGATTTGTGATCACTTATTCTCGGTGTGTGCTTTAACTTTGACTATAATATTATAGTATTGTAGCATGTTCACTCAATTTAACCATTATTGCATATGGATGAACACTAATCTTATAATAGTACGTAGTGTGTAAGATGTGTTAAGAAACTGTGAAGGAAAACCAAGAGTTTATGCATCGCTGAACTGCTGGTTTGTATGTTTGTGTTAGTACATTAGTTATAATGGGTAGGTATGTGTTAATTCTTGTACATTTTGCATATAGAACAACTGAGCGGTATATAGGGGCATTGTTGGCTAGTATGGGGTTGCAGTTGTGAATGTTGCAAGGAGTTTTGATTTCAGACAATGTCACCAGCCTAATCCTATGAATCTGTTATCCAGTTTTGGTGATCGGTTTGTTTAAGTACTACGGAATTCTAAGTGATATCCCATACTTGTGGCTGACCAGTTTGTACTCTGATTTCAGCATACTCAGTGCTCCATTTCTAGCATGCAGTATTCGATGATAATAATAAATGTTATACTTCTAGCATGACACAGATACTGTGTGTATGTGGGCCCATTGTGCGGCTGTTGTCTCTGTGAGACATTGTATTGTGTTGAGTGATTGTTTGGTTGTCCTTGTGTGTGTACTCATGACATGACGAGCAGCAGGTCCACTTTTTTGGTGGTGCAAACATAGTATGTCGTTTCCTGTGTTGTGTTAGTGCATTGTGTTGGTGAGACTGATCCGTCAGCAGTTCAGCTGGAGCAGTGGTAGTAGTAGCGTAGGTGTTTTAATTGAGAGACAACTTTTAGGTCACTATACTATTGTTTAGTACCATGCCTGTAGCAATTTATGGTTTAAGCCAAGTATCTTAGCTACTAGGCATTCTTCTAGAGACCTTGTAGAACCTTTTCTAGTGGAAACTTTTCTTATCTTGTGTTAGAGTTCCTTTTTCCTGATCCTTCTTGCCTTCCTTCCTGAATTCTAGAGTTGAGTTTGTCCTTTTGGTTGAGATAGCTCTCATTGATAAGCATCTGGCTACTACTTTGGAGCAGGCCACTGGCAATGTTGGTAGTGATTGTGGCTGCTGATTGCCTGGATGATATCTGTGAACTGAACTGGAAATGATTGTTCACGGTGCATGCAGACCCACCCTGTACATGCATGTACCTGCATGTGCCATGTCAGTGTGTGCATCCTCCCCATGGCCATCATGTTGACAAAAAAGAAAAAAAAATCTCTCTCTCTTTTTTTTATTTTAAGTGTTACTTCTTTAAAAAAAAACCTTCCTTCAATTTCTCTTTTAGTCTTACGTTGTAGTGAAGTTGAGATTGCATGCTGGTGTGTATATTCCCAACCAACCTGTGAGAAATGAGATATGAGGGAAGTTATGTTGTGGGTAGTCTAGACCGAGCTTTACACTGAAAGTGCCCTTCACAGGTATTTCCCTGCAGTGTAATGACTGTGTCAGCCTAGCAGACCTCCCACTAAGTCAGCAATGCCGTTTTACCAACTGTTTTCATATGGTCAGGAAATATTCATCACTACACATCAAATAGTTTTGATAGCCTGTGGGAATTCATAGACATCATGACTTCTGTTTGTGGACGCACCATTGACCACCACCACACACTCTCCTTTCGTATAAAACTGGCTGAACAATGTTCTCTCAGCTCTTTAGCTCACCTATCTTAGGTCTAGCAACTTCACTCATTTGAGGGAGTATCATGCGATGACCTTTTTTTACTTTTGTTCACAAATTCTTTTAAAAGTTTCAACCTTCGTTCAGTTTTGTTATACCACTTTTAGTTTCCTGGTGCATACATGCATACGTAGTATACTGTCCATAGTAAGTAAACACTTTTCCTTATTGGACATTATTCACTTGGATGGGCACTACACCATGTTGGTCTATGAAGGTTTGTATTGTGCATTGTCTGTAGTTTCTATTTGCTGTTTCACTGTGGAGACAAGCAAAGTGTGTGTGTGTGTGTGTGTGTGTGTGTGTGTGTGTGTGTGAAGTTGGGAAAAATATATCCCTAGATCAGCAATTGTGAAATTTGTTTAGGTAGTGTGTAGTACAGTATGTGTGTTGACATGCATGCGATAGCAAGGGTAATGCAAGCTGGCAGAATGAGTGTCCCACACATTTTTGCCATTGCTTCTCACTACACACTACCGTGGCAACCATCTGTCACATCTGAACATGATACGTACATGCACGATAGCACGATAGGGTATGGTACATAGCTGACACTGGAGTATTAGTGGCTGCTTCTGCTTTATTGTTGTGTTCATATCACATCACTCAGATGTGTGTATTGAAAATTGCAGCAAGTCTAAAGGTTTTCTTACTCTGTGTTTGTTTAGTTTTTAATCCCAAAGAGTTGCACTTCTAGGTTGTTAGTAGTGACCCAAGAATTCCCCCTAGTTACCTTGGGTTTATCTCTATAGCTTTACTATTTAGCTTTTTGGATAGCTGTTTAATGGATACTGTGGCTTTGTGACTTGAGTGTGTGTTGAGACATTATTAGGTGTTGATGCCATTCAAGGAGAGAGACAGTGGGAAGATTCAGTTGCTCTGTACTACTGTCCCTCTTTACCACACCCTTATAAGAGAGAGCCATTTGTAGCACTTTCCTTCGCCACTAGTGAGAAAAAATAGCTTTGTAGTTGGGAGGAAGTGTTTGAGACTAATATCCAGACTAAGATTAGGATTGGGGTAGTTGATGGTTTTCTCTACCTCCACCTATTGAAGAATATACAGCACATAATTATTATCTGTCATCTTTTATTGAAGTGACACGTATCTCTGTGACCTACAGGTGTCCAGCTTGGTGTGACCGTATTCTCATGAACGACTCTGCCTACAAGTTGGTTGAGGAGGTAAGCAGCAGTAACTTGGACAGTGGGCCATTGTGTGTCTCATACTCTAATACTACTACTCATATTGTTTAAGTGACATGTGAAGTACATTGTGCAGCCATTCTGCTGTTGTTATTGGAACAAAATGTCACTAGAAGGAGTACTATTGATTACTTAGAATTCTAAGATCACTGGAAGAACCATACATATACCCAAACACTATCAAAAATGGCCACCTATATGCCTTTTTCCAAGTAGTAGAAGTGGCCACTTCACACATTAACCTTCCTAGCAAACAATCTCTAGCCTTCCAAGAGTTTTTCTTTGATGTATTTGATGTTTGTTCTTCTTTGTTCTTTCCAGAGTCCAGTTGGCTGCATGTACAACATGATTGCAAAGAGCACATGTGTAGGGGACCACAAGGTTGGTTGAACTTTTGCTGTATGTGAAAAACACCGTCCCAGTTGACTGATGAAGTTGATGAAGTAGTCTGTTATTGTGTAGCTGCCCCACTGCTCAGTGCTAATGTGCTTGGATTGCATGGGTCTGAGTTTATGTTTTCTCAAAGTCTTGTGGCTTGCCCACTGGACATCATAATTAGGATGAGAATATTCATGATGTGATTGTTTAATACAGAATACCTTGTAATGATATTCATAATACACCCCACAGAAACAGATACATGTACCACAGAGCTCTGTTACATCCAATGCCAAACTATTGTAAATGGTGCATGGCCAATAGGATTCATATCCCAAGAGCAGGCCACTTGAGTAGTAAACTTAGCACAAATTGGTCATTGAGTGATTGCTAGTGTGAAATTGCAGTAAAAATTATTGGTGTAATGAATAAGGTTAGTGGTGTTACACTAGCTGGTTGTCATTACACTCTAGACAGGACATGCCTAGCATTTTCTTGGGCTACTCAGTGTGTATTGATTGATTTCACATCAAACTCAAATTAAAGAATGAAAAGACATAGTCTGCAATGTAACATGGCTCAAAATGCACTCCACTTGCTTCTCTAAGCACCTTTATGCTCTTGCTGTAGGAGCTTGTGTTGTAGCTAATGAAGTGCTGTTGATGGTTTGAATGACAAGAGAATGAGTGTTGTTGTAAGGCTAGGTAGCATGTCACATCACTGGTCCTTAGGAGCAAGCTGTGTGAGCATGGAATATGCATGAGGTGCTCTAGGGGGAAGCCTATGAGATGATAGGTGTAGTTTGTGTATGGTGAATTGAATAATCAGAGGTAAAAATCAACACCACCTGTTTGACTGAAGAGGCTGTTTATGTATTTGTGTGTATGTGTGTGAGAGTGTGTGTACATTGGTGAATGTGTGACTTTAAATCTTCAAAGCATGCCAACTGTAGTGCAAGGGAACTGTGATTCCTGATTGAAATGTATTGCCTGTTTTAATTGCTTCTTTTTTTCTATAGCCTATATTCCTTTTCTTCACATTGGCAAGCACAAACCCAATGAAGGAACTAAAAAGTAAGTATGCTGATCGTAAACACAGTCGCACACAATAAATATCACCC
This sequence comes from Tethya wilhelma, assembly GCA_964030475.1. Lineage (NCBI taxonomy): Eukaryota > Metazoa > Porifera > Demospongiae > Tethyida > Tethyidae > Tethya > Tethya wilhelma. The sequence continues at coordinate 18,797,632 of CAXIPT010000002.1, read as the reverse complement.
TAAACAGCCATATATTGTGAACAATATCATGTGTATTGTCAGCCTTACTGGTTTGTCCATGTATCATGTTGATGTGTGTGTGTGCTCTTCAATGGTCTCCATGTATATTATACCTGCATGATGAAGGTTGTGGCAGCTCTCTGATCTGGTTGTGAGTGAGTGGTGGACTCACTGGGGGAGTGGTTTACATCCTGGGGCAGTTCAATTTTTAAATGTGCACAATTTACACATTTGAAGTGGCTCTTTGTAGTGCTGGTAATTGACTTAAGTGGCTCCCTTTTCTTGCCTCTGTCTAAGCTAGAGGAGCCATAGTTGGCTGCTGTACAAACATGCTGTCTGCATTTGTAATTTGCCTGAAACTACTGGATAGAAGTATGTATGTATGTAGTTGTGTGCAGCACTGCATTGGTTAGGTCTAAATGTTGTTGCTTGTGTGTGAGAGCATATTCAAGTGTGTTGGGCGAAGACATTTTTTTGTGTGTTTGTGGAATGGATGCTTCTTGTACTCCTTGTGTATGTGATGTAATGTGTGAGATGAACTCTCTGTCCGTGCTACTTTTGAGTGTCCAGATTATGTGATGTGCCCAATGGCTGAAGCTCTATGGGAACACATCTTCATGCATTCAATGTGACTCTTTTGCTCTATAACATACACATTTACGTGAAAATTGTGTTGGTTTTTGTTTTTCCACAGATTGAAAACTTGGATGCATGAGGACCCCATAGAGCTAAAGCCTAAAGCACATAGACACAGTAATTTGTGAAACTTGCACTCAAAAAAAATAGTTGGTACTGTTATTCTTGCCATAGTAAATTTTCGCTTTGTCTTTATTCTTTTTTTGTTTTGTTTTTTAACCCTATACACTAATTTATATGAGAAGATTTTAGTACTACACTCTACCTTACTTACCGATTTGTTACAATAGAAAGAATGGTGTAATATAATGTAATATATGTTGATTTTTAATGCATCACCTATTGTGTATATATATATTTAACAGTTACTATAGAATAATTATTTTAGTGTATGCATGCATCAGATGGACATGGCCTACTTATCAATAATTACTTGTTGAGTTTTGTTACATTTTGTGTTTGTCAATAAAAACTGAAGTAAAATCACTTCTAGTGTGGTGTATGATCGATATTGTGCTGAGTAATGCATAGACATAATGATTGATGAGGGCCTATGAGGTATGTTTCAATTTTGCATACTATAACGTGCTGATTTAGTGCCGGTGATTATCAATTTTTAAATCCATGATTCCTGTGTTCGATGGCTGAGTGTGTGTGTGTGGATCAACTATTGTCACAATTTGAGTTCTCATGATGTGTCATGGCTAGTGACATATATAGTGCACAGTGTAACTGCTGTGTCCACACTGTGTTGTTTTATTGCAATACTTGTAACAACAGACAACAGGTACTCCCTTTGCTGCTCCCTCTTGGGATTTATGTCACTTACATCATACATGCATGTACATGTACACTCCATGCATACAACAACATGCGACATGCATGTAATGCTTTGTGTATATGCTATAGCTGTAGCTGGTGTACCACACATATTGGGTTCCTTGTAAGGTTAGAGGTCTCATGACAGAAGATCGCTTTCCATACTAGCTAGTAATCCTGCATTTTTGTGCCTGACATGTGTGTACGTGCACGTGTTATTGTGTGATCTACTAATATAAATTCTTTCTTAAAGGTTTGATGTGAATATTGGAGTTTGATGTTATAGCACAAATTTGAAGTGATTGGTTGGTCATGAATTATGGATTTTATGCAAATTCATGCTCATTGTGGCTTTTACAATAATTATTTGTAAGAGATGGTGAGTGTGCTCAATTGGTGAAGGCTTCAACCAGCTGGAGCAATGTAAACTTATGAATAAGTGATAAACAAATTTGGGGTCTCTGTCTTGTTGAATTGGTCACCAGGTCCAACATTATCAAATCAGTACGTGTATCGCTTTTACTTATCCCCCAGCTCAGGCCTTTGCCCTATCCCCTCTGACTGTTTTCATGCCAAACAAGAATGTACCACCACCAGTTGTTTATTGCTTAATTTTATCCCATTTGTTTGTTGTTTGTTGATCCTCTCTTATTGGAAGCTCACCACCTCCTTTCAATGGCTCAGGAGGGTGTATTGTAGCCTCAAAGGGGTGGCACAGTTGTTGCTAATCAACCCACAAAAAGAGGATTTTGTGTGGGTGGAGCACCCGCCGCGTGCATGCTGCAGTTAGTTGGGGGTGGGGCGCAGGTGGCGCTTTTTCAAAAAGTGCATCACAGCTTGACCGTGCCACTTCTGAAGCAACAGCTAAGGCTAGCAGGCTAGCATAGTTCTTGATCAAAGAAGCATTAGTAGTGATCATCAGCTTCACTGGTGTGCAACCAAGCGCAAATTTGTTTGTCTCGAGTGTTCCATCTCGTAAATTGATCCCTCCGGAGTAGTCATCACCACCGAGCAATGTCCGCAATGCAATTCTATCCAGTAGCACCGAACGTAGCTGGTCAAGGAAGACCAGAGTACATGTATCATCCAGGAGCACCGGGCTCTAATCCTCGAATGAACTGGAGTCCTACTATGCCAGGACCTTGGGGCCATTACGATTTCTCTGCAGCCTATCCTGGAGGCTACCCTCCAGCCTCTGGAGACGCACAGAGGAGCCCAGCCTACCACACTACTTCACCCAACCAACTGGATCACAGCACCGGTACGTCGCATAATATACGAGATATCTTGGGCCAGCAAGGAGCTCTACAAAGCGAAGTTGCCAAAACACCATCAAGCTATCAGAAATCGCCTACAAGCACGGCTGCTGGCACACCAGTATTTAGTCCCGAGCACATGAGGTCTCCTACAACACCAACAGCACCGTTCTCTTCGGAAATGCCTCCTTCTTTCTACATGCCCAGGCCCATTCCAGGTACATGTGTGTTGCAAACTCTAACTAAGTTGTAATAGTATTGAACTGGAGTGACTGTGTGTTGCAAGCTCTCTAGCTAGCTAAGTTGTAGTATAAACTTGTATTTCTGCTCTTCTGCGAGACGCTGTGTTTAATGGGCCTGAAAATAATGAGCACCCATGAATCTGCTTTTTGTATGTAATTATTGTGTTCTGTGGGTTTTTCGCACTCTCTTTTGTGATTCATAATAATTGAAACAGCTGGTCATGGTTGGGTTGCTGACTCCCCATCCTCGCAGTAGATGTGAAGTTTCATGCAGCTGCAGTACAATTGTACAAACAATCAAAGCCTATAAAGTAGGAGTAGACAAATTCTATGGTTGAACTAACTGACAAACTTTGTACTTTATCATGGCAACCCTCCCTTTTGATCGATCAGCCATGACTTCACCGACTGATTAGGAAGTTCATACAATAGATTCTTTCAGCATTTGCATTAGCTTTATTATTGCAATACAAAGCCGGGGAACTTGATTGATAAGTATGCAGAACTTTAATACTGGAGATGCAGGTGTGATGCTGGTCTTGATTGTGCATTAATTCACTGCTATTATATATGTACTACATTGCATTTTTACCCTGAGGCTCAATGTAGCTAGTCCCGAGTTTTACGAACTTTCTCTATCATTAATTTTTTTGTCTTCTTGTAACTATGGTGCAAGCAAAAGTATGCACTTATTTTCAAGTGTATTCACCCTCTCGTGAATATCCTTCCTCTAAACAAAAACATTGATCTCTTGTGTCGATTGAATGCCGCCACCCCACCCCCCAAAGAGTTAGCTGCCCTTGTCACCTTCCTTAAAGCAACTTCTGCGAAATTCCATTTTTGACGCAGTTTTCAAGAATTGTGTCATGAGATTCTGCGAAACTTGTAAGCTTGCAAATGTTGAGTGCCTATAATTGTGTGTGTTGTGATTGTATTATTAATTTCTGTCGAGGCCACGAAATTCATTGTTGCCTTGTATAACGGTTGCATTGTATATACCGCTTTCCACTCTTATTATGGCTGGGAGGAGTGATGAATATTTAACTTTTTATTAGCACAACAGTATTTATTGCAATAGTATAACTGTTTAGCAAATCATGATGTGACGGCCAATGTTTCTTTTTTCCATTGTTCTTGGGCACTCGTGTTTAAGAAGTTTCTAACTTCAAAATGTGCAGTGTAACAAACAAACAAAAAAGGGTGTGTGTGTATGTGTGTGTATGTGTGTGTGTGTTCTCCTGCACTTCCTACTATCTCCGTAGGTGATCTCACACACGGGGATCGGGTTTCAAAGCCCCTCCCTCTCTGTATTCTGGGAACTCCCACAGTCTTGTATAGCCCAATACCTCATAAATCTATTTAGACAGTTTAATATCATTCATTGTTGCTTATCATACAATAGAGTTTGTTATGATAAGGCAAAAGTCGTGGATGCCTTAAATGTTGCCATGACAACATTCATTTTAAGGGCTGGGAGGGACAGACAGGTGTTACCATCGTGTCGACTCACACGGAAGAGCGTCTAGACCTTAGTGTTTACCACTGAGGTGACCATTACCTTTCACCTCTAGTCTTCCAGTAACTTTCAATGTTCATCACTCATCCAATCTCATTTTTTTTCCTTTCTTTTTTTCTCCTAATGTTCACAATATATTTTTTGTTTTGTTCTCTACAGTTAGCTATGATCCCAACGTGGCTGGACAAGGAGGGATCGGTCACCCTCCTGGACTCATCTATGCCCCTGGTACTCTTCCCACGTCACCCGATGCAATGAGCAAGACAAGCTCAGACGGAGATAAGCAAGGTTCTACTGGAGCTTCTAAAGACGGAAAGAAAGAGAAGAAAGGACGGGCAACATTTTCAGGGACTCAAATCGATGAACTTGAGAAGGCCTTCAAGGCTACACAATATCTAACAACAGCTGAACGTTCAAGACTGGCAGAAAGGTTAAATCTCTCGGAGAGCCAGGTAAAAATATGGTTCCAAAACAGGCGTACCAAGTGCAGGAGAACTTCGTGGAAGAAACCAAACTCCAAATAGGCACAAGACAACTGAAACACTTGTTCACATGTACAATAGACAGACAAACCAGTGTATCTATCCTCGTTAATGCACCTCTTTGTTATGACAATTGTGAAGAGCACAGAATTCTACTACTAAAAATTTTACCCCTGTCCTCAACCTAGTTTCAGCTCTTCTATTTATATTTACTTTCACAGCAGTATGTTACTCTCCCTCCTGAATGTTACTTTTGTTGTTCCATTGCATTGTTAAGCTGGTTCTTTTTGTTTACCCTTATTTCACTCTTACTTCATTGTGCAGTAGCAGAGAGGCACCTCTGTCTACTTCTGTACATATGTCAACTACATGAATGTTTCTCTAACTTTTCTCAATCTTTTTTTTCTCCCTTTTTTGTCTCTTTTTTTTATATATATATTTTGTTTGTAGCAATTATTTTATTCAGTAGACCTGTTAGTGGAATCAGAATTCCAGAAAAGTGTTTGTATCTTCTCAATATTCTTTCTGCAAGTTTTGTCCTCCACCATTTTTTTTTGTGCTCCCTATCTATACTGTTTCATTCCTCTGTCAATGTTAGACTTGAAATAAATGTTGTCTCAGTCAGTCACAGCTTAACAATAGTGGGTAAAGGAGATCATGTTTACATGTCAATACTTCAATACACGCATGCGTGAATATTATGACCAGTATAATAATAAACGAGAAACACTAAAATTTTAATTAACAAGTAGTTAATTATGGGTAGCTACACTGATAAATATAATGCATATGGTGCTGACTCACAAAATTAATAACAATAGCAATAACAATCACGCATGAATATTTTAAACAAAAAAAGAAAAATGATGTCCAGTGATCAGTGAGGCATTGATTCCGGCCTACATATATAAGTATTGGTGATGATAATATCAATCAATATTATGCTAGCAGCAACTGAGACTTATAGTCTCATAGCAGTGAATTGGGTGTGATATAAAAAAAAGGAATGGAGTGAATCAAAATAATGCTATGAATGATTGTAGTCATTTAATGTCACTCTATAATTATTGAGGTATAATCAGGTACGTCTTGCATTAACAACTTTGCAATAGGTATCATTATAACATGGGTGTCTTCTTACGTATCCAATTAAGGGGTAGATGGAGTCTGCAGGGGTCTTTGCCAGTCAAAATTCAACTGAGAGTGTGCATTGGGCCCCCCATCAGCACCACTGGAGAAGTACGACTGCTGGTAGCTGGTCTGCGGTGAGAGAGGAGTGAGGAGACCGTTGCTTGCAAAGTAAGAAGCCGAGGGATTCGGGCGGCTCAACTGTCCGGGCACACTGTTGTGGCGTTGAGGTATGGTGGAGGAGAACTGGGTGAACATGGTGGGTGAGTTCATTTGCATGCCCGGAGTGAAGCTGCCATCGATGCCTGGACTAGGAGTCTGAGGGGATCGAAGGGCAGATGGATAAGCGTAATGCATCCCACTATCTGACTTGTACGGCATCGGTACATAGCTGTAAAAAGATGGCATTCCTCCATAGGATACAAAAGAGCCGTAGGGATACTTCGGTGATTTCATTTCCATTTCTGCTTCTTCTGACTGTCTCTTGTACTTCATTCTGCGGTTCTGAAACCACGTCTTCACTTGCATGTCGGAGAGCTTCAGTCTTTCTGCTAGCTCTCCTCTTTCGGATGAGCTGAGATACTTTTTGTCTTGGAATTTCTTCTCCAGCTCGGTGACTTGTTCCCTGGAAAAAGCTGTCCGAGCTTTTTTCCTCTTCCTGAGTTGTTCATCGTCTTCATCACAACCACTGCTGGAATCTGTGTGAGGGAAAGAAAGGGAGAACTGATGATAATAAACGGCTCCATTGCTAATGGAATGCATCGCTTTGCAGCTGTTCCACATAATAAACACTGCTTATCCATATATAAATTCCTTTTCCTTTAATGCTCATAATGAACCATATTAGTCTAATTAAATTACAAACGTACGTCTCTTTGTGCCTATCTTTTCCTGCTCTGATGCCACGTTTGACGACGGAGCCTGTACAAAAAAAAGAAACAGTTGGACAAAATCAAACCCACCTACACAGCTATACACCCACCCATTTCATGCATCAGGTGCTACAATGTCATTACCTTGTCTGATGGGATATGGGCACACATAGATGCACGCTCAAGCTTATAATGACTATCATTACTAACAGACTCAGCAAAAAGGCTCATACACTGATCTTATTCTAATCCATAGAACAGTGAACTGCCTAACCACTAGCTGACTGCATAACCAATCTTACTTTATAAGACTAACTAACTAACCTGGTTATCATTGTTCTGTATTGCACCATAGCCAAGTGGTCCTCCAATTGGGCCATTCTCCTTGATGGAGCCATTCATTGGTGGGGAGGTGAGGGTAGTAGCTGAAAAGTGATCGGGTTGCTGGTCTACGACCTTTGTTGTCAGTAGGTCGTCGATGCGAAATGATTGCTGGTATGGTGAGAACATTGACTTCTTCTCCATTGGTTCCATTGCTCTATACATTTGGTTTACAATGCTCTCTGTATAGTAGTAAATGAGAAAGCATTTCAAATAATATTAAGGCTGCTTATGAGATGGAGGGTTAATATTTACAATGTACGGACATCAATTGAGCAAGATTGCTTCGTGAGGCATAGCTATAATTGTGACATTGTAGCTTGGTTTTATTTCCTATGTTTTGCATTGTATGCCTCACATAGCATTCCACACAAATTAGTTCAGTACACCTCCAATTCCCACATGGCTTGACCCAAAGCTAGAATACCCTCCAAACAAAACACACACACACACAGTGCTGTACGTAACAAGTCACTTGTAAGCATCCAAGATATGTACATAACAAAACTCAAGTACTATGATACAACACTACAGTAGTAGTACACATGCCTGTACAGATACTCAGGGAGTAGACATCTAGTACATGTATATATGTGTAGGCAAGGAACAAAAACTCTTAAGGGATTTAACAAACAGACTCATGAATAATAAATACAATATCACAGGGAGCACTCACAACACACTCACACACAAACAGTATAAAAAAGAAAGTTCTTATCCACTGTGAGAGTCACAATTCAAACTATTGATATATACCCAATCAGCATTTGAACATGCATGCATGCATGCTATTAAACAACAATGTATACTGCAGTTTTTACGGCACAATGGTCATATTTAACCACAGGGGGGGTTGTTTAAGTTAACTTGTATGCGGTGTTATGGGCAGAGGGGAGATGGGCATGCATTCAAAACCCTTTGGGAACAACAACAGCTACACTCTGTGCAGTCAACTGGCAAGAGCTGCAGGCGAGCACTGAATGGTGTGGTGACTAAGAAAACAACATTCTGACAGTGAAATGAAGCAGTTAAGAATGTACTCCAACCACGGCTCCCACTAAGGATGGAATCTATATCCCTCACTGCATGCACGGGACATTGTGACATGCATGTACAACATAATCATGCATGCACATGCAGTCACACATACAACTGCATGCATGAAGTGTAGCATTAAAAAAAATTGTCTTTTGAAAGTGAGCAATACTTACAGTAAAGAGCTAGTGTTATAGAGTAATAGAATGGTGTCATTGTTCAGTACCGTGACTGTGGACACGGTTGCTTGCACAGCTAGTGTTATCTCCTCATTTCAACCCCCCAAACCCGGCCACTGTGTGTGTGTGTGTGTGTGTGGTTGTGTACTATGATGGGACAGCTGAAAACCATTAAAGAAAAACTCCACAACATCCAGAAAGTCTATCTCCCACACGCCATGTGCAAATGCTTATGGTGATCAATGTCCTACAACGGATGATTGCCACTACAATTCATGGTACATAGGTGCACAATGGCTACAACATTGATGGCAATTAATTGAGTTACAAAACATCATAAGTGGCCATTAACAGAGACATTAAGTTTTATTGTCGAGCATAAGCACCTATCGCCACATTGGTATGTAGTGTCTTCACACATCATTTTGCTTCCTGTGCTCCATAAGCTAAGTGTGATGGGTGCTTGTTAAAATGCACACACACACACACGCACACTTAACTAACTACCAATCGGAGGAATTAATGATTAGAGGGACCACACAGAATAAGTAAATGATGTATATAACAGCCATTTAAAGTTCACAAGAACCCTATAAGTATTACTATGGTATTTTCACACTCTCTCGTAAACGTGATTGACACGAACAGATATCTATGTTAACTTTCTCACATCACTTTCTTTTACTGAGCATTCTCATAATGTCTTTATAAAGCTATCTAAATGAACACACCTCAAGCATATCCTGGATTGCATTTCCATGTGAGTGATTAGAGCAGTCAAGTGAGACAGTGACTATACTATGTTTTACTGGTAACCGTGACACACATGTACATTTGTATTGCGTTGCTATGCACATAGCATGCAAAAGGAAAGAGGGAGTTTCCAATGCATAGTGAGCATCAGTGGGCTATCACTAAAAGCATGGTGTACCCCTACACCTTTCCATGATAAACAAACACATTGCGATGTTCTAATGATAACTGAAGTCACTCAGAAGGATTTGAACCAATATCCAAACTATTCGCTTCTTCAATCCAACCCGATAATCATTTTGTAAAGGAAGTACAACTCGCTAACATTTCTCGTTAATCATTTATGGTATATACTTCCCAGTAATGCAGCACCCAGTCTGTCAATGTTAATTGAGTCACTAGATATATTTATGTTATATATAATTATTTATACTAACTACTTATGCACGGCATGGGTGTGCATCAAGGAAAGTTTTGAGAAGAGCAGTGTACTAGAACGGATACAATTTCTGAAGAAAGTGTTAGCTTATAAATAATCTTAATAGAGTTCATAATATGCAATCATATGCATCTTCTTGAGCCATTATCACGAACCTTGATATTGTTGCATAGGTATGACAGTCATACAATGTCATTCAGCTATAGCTATATAAAACTTTAAACTTCACTAGTCATCGTTCTATTGTAAAGCCAACAACATAACTTACTACAAACACTTCATTCAAAGTTATGGATCCATGATAATGCATCAGACTACTGTTATGTAAGTAGACGATAGTGCACTGCATTTCGTGGTAACCATTGTAGTTGCAGCTAACTTAACAAGTAAAACACCGATATGCAAACTGAATATGAAATCATTTGTGGTAAAAGTTAGGTGCACAATTCATGACTTTGTGTCCTTGATAATCTTAAATCTTGCGTTGACAGTATTTGTTATTAACAAACAAAACAGTTTGTTATCTCATTTGCACGTTAGCATTATTACCTTTATCGTTGTGAAAGTAGAGGGAATCAGATAGCTGTGCATCACCTATTGTTCTTGAATTGTGTCATTCAGCTCATCATTATAACTCTCACCCAATGTTGTGCAAATTAACTCATAACAGTTCTATCGGCACTATCGCTTGCAAACCAATGAGACCTTATTGTACGACATTGTGATAGATCTACCTGTTACATTTTCATAGACCACATTTGATACAGATAAGTGTATATGCATGGGGTATTTTCAACTGCACGAAGCTCTTACTTTAATGTACACTAGTATGACATTTTACATGTGTCAAATGATAAAAAGATCTTCTCTGTCCCAAAATTTTGTGCTACACTATGCAAGATACATCTTTTTGCTGCAATGTTTGTGCATGGAGGTTTAAATTCATGTATTTCTGCAGTTACAGTTACTGATATCAATGTACAGTGTATACAGCCCCATTACAGCATGAAAATAATTGCACGATATGCATCTCTTCTGTAACAAAATCAGCGGTTGAAGAATGCCATACATAATGATGTAGCATTTAACTTATGTCTGTGTGATAATTTGTTATGACAAATAGACCACTCACATGAATACAATGTCATGATTGGGCCCGATGGAATTAAAAATTATTTTAGCAAACTAAGCATGCTGCGAGCAAATTGGAGCTACAAGTGTAATGCTATGGTGGCACTCGGTAAGATAGATTGATGGGGCTGTTAACCCTCATCAAACAATCTTGATAGCTGTTAATTAGCTAAGCCATAGTACACTAATTGCACAGACACAGCTGACCAAGGCCAATAAAAAATAAAATATGCACACACATTTACTTCATAATGCAAGTAGAAGCACGATACGTACAAGACAAAGTGAATTCAAAGACAATGCATTACATTATACGGACGTTGAGGCATATGATAGACTTACAACAGATCTGTAAAGTAATCTTGTTCTTGAAGGTTGTCTCATTAGGTGTAAGTGGCACTTGTCCGGCTGCACAGTGATGGTGCGCGATGATTGTATGATCAATCGATCGATCGTTCTGGATCTGTTTTGCAAGGTGAGCTCGACCGAGCGAGAAGGTACAAGAGTAGTAAATAAGCTTTCGTAGGATGGCTCTATAAATACTGTTGTTGGATCAGATAATGGCTATGCACGATTGGTTTCACCATACGTGATACGTTCGCGTAGGGCGGTGTGATAATGCGCGGTAATCTACTGCGCGCGCGCGTGGGAGGCCGCTAAATTAATTATCAGAGCCATGCTGGAATTATACATATAGGAAACAGAACAATAAATCACAAAACTCAAAAAATTTACCATGTATGAAAGTTTTTAGATGTGCATGAAGAGTGAAAAACAGTAGTAAGTCACAATACAACAGTACACACTGCTATGCTCACCACAAAACAACAAAACAACGCACAGCAATAAAACAGCTCATATCCCTTAAAAGTTACAAGCCGGACAGTTTTGGTGGGGCTAGTTGAAGTTTAATATCTTCTCCCTGCAGCAAAAAGGACATAATCACCATGCACTCTATAACTTACGTATAACCACTAACCAAATCTGAGCCACTCTTGTAGGACTCGTGAAGACGCTTCAAGTTATCTTTCTGAGCTGGTTCAAGCTGTACCTCCTGCAGTCCCTGCACGACATCATCAGTGAATGATGAATTACCTGATACACATATTATATCGTAGCCTTTGTGGATTTGCTTACAGATTTCTTTGGCATTGACATTGTACTTTGACCTCCTCGACCCTGTATGACAAACGGAAACAATAACAATAAAATATCTATCTAAATCAACATTATTGGACATTATTAATTTTATGACATCTGAACTTCATACTAGATAGCTAACAACACAAAGGGTCCAACTTGATCTATTATATCCACATGTAATGATTATAATTTTGTACTAGCACTCTATCTTACAGTTCCAGCAAGTCTTGGGGAGTGACCACCAGGATGATTGGAGCCTTTGTTACACACTATACAGGAGACAACTACACTCTGTTCTGTCTGACCACTCACTCCCAGGCAGGAGGCATGATAGAGATGGCCACAGCTGAAGAAACAAGAGCAGGTCATGTGCATGGCAGTGACTATATAAGTTTGTGCCGGCATGAAAATAATTATTATTACAGAATGCAAGGCAATAAGAGGTTTTACCCATAAGGACTGACAGAGTCACTGAAGCAAACACGCTATGTGCATGCTTTGTCATGCACTACAAGTTACAAGTTATGGCAGCTGTCAGTTTGTATTGCGAGTATGGGCAGACACCCCATGCAGTCTAGCTATAGAAACATACATTGTAATGACTATGCACTCAGGCAATCAAAAATGCAGGAATTGAAAATAATATGTACCAATGTGTAAACAAATGAAAGCTCAGCTTATAAATATTAATACTCCACGGAAGTTGGATTTCAACAGTAATGTCCAACTCTGCACTATTCTTCTTCACCAACCCAGTATGTACATAGATTGAATATAGCAAACTTAATTCTGCCCTATATCAACTCCATTGAGAGCTGACCTGAATACAATGACATCATCTTTAGAGCCATCTGCAAGACCATCTGCCCTCCGTGTGCAGATGATGCACAACATGATGTTAGGGGAGACTGCACGCTGAACCAGCCCCCGGAGGTGAGCCAAGGAGCCTCGCACATCGTGGATCATGATGTGGTTGGTTGTCTTGAGCAACGTCTAGAAATGAAACAGGTAGAAGTATTCTCAACCAAATGAGGAGTGAAAAATGTATAGTGCAGCCTATGTGAGGGGCTTGTTAGGGTGTTGAGTTTAAATGTGATACCTCTTCATAGTTGTAGGTCTCCAACATTCCCAAGATGAGCTGTTTAATGTCCTTAAACTTGTACGAGGGATCCTACAGATAAACCACCAGTGACAGTACTTGTATATAGGTGCAAGTAATACAAAGTTTTAGCTGATCATTGTCAAACCTGAATTATCTTCTGAAGGATGTCGGGCAAGCTTATGTAGCCCAGCATGCTGTTTAGAACTCGACTGATCATGCCATTGAACACTGCAGACAGTGTACATGTGACGACATATCAAAGTGTGTATATTTGACTTACTGTCCACAAGGACTGGATCAGCCGTACTCTCGTGTTTCTTCTGCAAATTGTGAACTTTGTCAAATATAGGAAACCACATTGCCTGAATATTTTGAAAGAGAAAGAGAGAAAACAGAGTAAATTTGAAATTTTAACACTTTCAGTCATCCACACACATGCATATACCTGTCTTGCTTTCTCTTCTAGTCTTGAAGAGTTTCTCTGGCAGAACTGAAGCAAGGCTTGTAAAATAACGTCAACTTTCTCAAGCCTCCTGTTCAGTTCCTGGTCACCACCATCACCGCTCTCCCCCTCACCATTCAAGTGTCTCACACTGGCCCCCTCAACTTCACCAGTGAGGGTCTGAGCCACAAATCAATACCACAATAAAAAACAAAACAACAAAAACATTAATCAGTATTCTATAGCTAGCTCAAAAGCACGACATGGAATGGGACAAACCTCTAGGATGAGTTTGAAAGCTCCCATTATGTCACCACTTCTTTCCATCAGATAAGCTGTAGCATCGTAGAGACGGGCTTTGGAACAAACCTAAAGAAGACAAACAGTGCAAACTGAATCACACACACCAACTCAAGAGAATGGTGTCATACATCTAATGCTTCTTCGAGACTGTAGTTGTCATTGGCCTTGAGAAAGATGTATACAGCTTCGGGCTGATAGCGACAGAGCAGCTCGATGTAGCGTTCAACAACATGCGAGGGGGGTGCAATCTCTTGCTTGGATTGAGATCTATACATGACACAGTTTACACCATCACACACTCTCTCACAAGACAACACAACAAATGGGGAAACATTTCAATTTTACTTTGGATCAAAAATCCCTTGTAGAAAGTTGAACTGCTGAGCAGAGTTTGATTGGAGTTTGTACGTGAGCTCGGCTAACTCCAGGGGGAAGTCCAGTAGAACCAGACGAGCTGTGGCACGAACATCGGTCTCTATGAGAGCCTTGAATCACAATAAAGTAAGGTTTAATTTATGATAACACTGAGGTAAGAAATGAGGAGGGGGTACCTCGAAGTTTTGTTGATGCAAGAGAGCTCTTGTGATCTCCTCCCTGTCTGGCTCAGTGTACTGGTCGTCAGTCATCACGGAGTGAATGTACGAGAAGGCTTGTTGCTGGTGTACACGGTACAGAAACAATAACGTGGATGTCTTAAGTTGTTCATGCAGTAACATACCCTTCTGTTTCTATCACGAAGATAGCATGATAGAACTTGAGCAAAATTTCGCTTTTTCTCATACAATAGCTCACACAAACGGTAGCTGAAAACAAAAAATGTACTCAAAAATTGCAAGAATGCACTCATTGCTGTGTTTAACTTCATGCCAAATCACACAAAAAATGAGCACCCTCACAAAATTCAACAACCTTACCACAAGTTATTAAACCACACCTAATCTAGGCATCATATGTTACATGGCTTCTCACTTATAAGCCTCTGAAATTGGCCATATAAATGACGTTTCCCCATTTATTAGCAAATAACCAATGTCCTGTTTGTTTTCAGCTATCGAGGCCGGTACCATTGTACTCGGCATGAAATTTCGCTTTATATGATATAATTTGAAGTGGATGGTCACTTGTTAGCAGGTCAATGGTCATTTTTTTAAAGACGTAATTTAGCATCACTCAAAAACGGCCCGTTTTTTTTCCTGGAAATTTCATTCTTGTGATACACTTGAGTGTAGTATTTCTATTTATTAGTATTTTTCTATTGCAAATGATGTAGCCAGGTGTATGTATAGGCCTGCATCTTCTGATCCCATTTAGATCCCATTACCAAACTTGTACAACATAAAGAAGAATTTTTATAGATCACACGAATGTGAAATTGCTGGAAAAAAACTGGCCTTTTTTTGGGTGATGCTAAATTACATCGTTATAAAAATTAATGACCATTAACCTGCTAACAAGCGACCGTCCACTTCAAATTATTATATCATCTGAAGCGAAATTTCATGCCGAGTACAATGGTACCAGCCTCGATAGCTGAAAACAAACAAGACATGGTTTGCTAATAAATGGGGAAACGTCATTAAAAATGGCAAACTTCAGAGGCATATAAATGAGAAGCCATGCAACTTATGATACCCAAATTAGGTGTGGCTTAATAACTTGAGGTAAGGTATACATACCTCAAGTTTTGTTGAATTCTGTGAGGGTGCTCATTTTTTTGTGTTGATTTGGCGTGGAATTACCAACACTTACAACTTTGCATTTTCAGCCTTTAGCAAAAGCTTCTCTTCATCAAATTTCTTCAGCACTCCGGCACGCCACAACTCAAGAAGAGCCTATGTGGGCAACAGGTAAGTACAGTCTTACCAACAAGCTACAGTTACACTGCATTGAGGCATCTATAGTTTCAACTCACCTGCTGCCGTTCCTCATTGACCAGATCCTCTTCAGCGTGAGTGATGTAGTCCAACACCTAGCAGATCACCGTGGATACAAACACAAGATGCAAAATGTAGTGCAGGTAATCATGGGGTGCTCCACATGTAGTCTGTGGGCATTATGGCATGGAAAATGGTACACAAGTGTACATACCTGGTCATAAACATGCTCGTCCACTGTTATACTTGTCCAATGTTTGGCACCTTGTCTTGCAAGGAAAGTGAACAGTGAGCCCACTTGAGACGGCTGTACGTTGGCGTGTGTGCATGTAGGTGTGTGTGTGCGTGTGTGTGTGTGCGTATGTGCGTGTGTGTGTGCGTGTGTGTGTGCGTGTGTGTGTGCGTGTGTGTGTGTGTGCGTGTGTGTGTGCGTGTGTGTGTGTGTGTGTGTGCGTGTGTGTGTGTGTGTGTGCGTGTGTGTGTGTGTGAGTGTGTGTGTGAGTGTGTGAGGTACAGTGAGTTAATCTATCTACACACCAACATATCCACAAGTCATTGTATGCATGAAACCTACAGAGAAGGTGTGTTTGGTGTCGTGGACCATGACAGTAAGGAGGATGTTCACGACTTCTTGTCTGGTTGGGAATCCCCTGGGTCGATGCCTGCATGTGATCAATCAACCATGAGCATGCATCAACAAGTAATGAGAATCATTAACTAACTTACTCTGACATTGCAAAATCAAAGTCTTGCTCTTCAAATGCCTGCAGGTATATAAGAGCGAGTGTTATTATTGAAACTAAGTTTGCTAGGCCTAAGCAATACAATGAAAGATGAAACATTTTAGTCTAT
Source organism: Tethya wilhelma (assembly GCA_964030475.1). Taxonomy (NCBI): domain Eukaryota; kingdom Metazoa; phylum Porifera; class Demospongiae; order Tethyida; family Tethyidae; genus Tethya; species Tethya wilhelma. The sequence goes on along the minus strand of CAXIPT010000002.1, from coordinate 18,781,047 downwards.
TAGCAACTGCTAGTAATCAACACTACTAGCTGCCATACCAATGCTATCACATTGAGGAACTCTCTTGTGTCAAACTGCAGCAGGGTACGGATGTGAGGATACGAGTCTTTGTCAGTTGGGTTGTGGGTGTTGGTTTGAGCCAAGACAACCTCATACACCTGGTCCCGGGAACAAGATTATAGTATGTGAATTGAGTCATCAAACACACATCATGGTCGACTCAAAAAACTCACATCTGTCTTTGCACTCTGTACACGATCCTTGGGTATATTTCCCTTTGGATAGCCAAGGCCAGCAAGACAACACCTGCATGAGTATTCGCAAGTTATGTGAGTACCACAATGTCCTAGTATATCTTAGTATTGTTGATCGGTATTGCATGCTATGTAGATACCTGATGTAAACCAACAGCTTGTAACCAATTTTCAAGTACTCATCTAAAAGGTCAGGGTAAGAATGAACAAGAGTTGAGCACAAGTAATCACAAGTTTTGTTTTTAGCTACGTGGCTAGGTTATTTTCATTCTGTGTTGATGCACACAGTAATGACCTAAAAAATTACCTGGTATCTTCTTCCCTTTCTTCACAATCACTCTCAACTGAAGGAGGAGCTCAAGCAAGGGTGTGGTGTAGTCTTGGAGACCACGGTTGTAAACATGGATCATGGCATCAAAGAGCTGTTGAGACCAACACATCTCCACAACCTCCACGGGGGCACATGGATTAGTAACATTAAAAAAAAAAAAAAGAAAAATGAACAAATAAACCAACAAAAAAGAAGAAGGTATACCTGGTGCATGTCGAGACACTTGGGATTCATTTGCAAGATGCATGATTCTAGTAGCTTGTAGTCTCCACGCTTTTTATAGTAATCTACAGTAGTATAAAAATATTGCCATGGAACAGTACTCGTGAAGCCGCTTCGAGAACTTGTGTGGCTACACAAAAAGACACAGGCCATACTTACCTACAAAGTCCTTGGCTATCACAGTCCTGACAGTGTGTAACCTGTTCTCCTGGATGTAGTGACAAAGGTGTTCCAAATACACAGCTTTGCTTAGGTCATCTTCATTACTGAAAGTGTCATAAATGCTTTCAAACAAGAGGTCCCTGTATGTACAAAAATTGTGCATGCATGTCAAAGATATTAGTGACATAACATGTATGTGTTTTGCCCAAGTTTCCTGAGCCCTACAAACACCACACAGAATGCTGTTAACTTTATTAACAGATGCCATAGTACAGGAAGAATCTAGCATTACCATGGAGGTGAATAGATAACATCCTACGACATGTATCAACAGTGCAACATAGAACACCACTGCATGTACTAGTAAATATGCGTGCAGGCGTGGTAAGTCACCACAAATGGAAGAAGCAAATTGCAACCTGGCTAAGATCATGTGTAGCACGTTTCCTGCATGCGAACAATGTCATGTAAGACTGCACGATACATTTGTCACAATCAGTCAAAAGTTTGTCAGAGCACAGTGAATCAAAGGCATTAGCTCTATAGAGATCTAGTCATACAAGCTCAATAACATGTACATTTACAGAGGACCTGGTATCACTGTTGTACTGAACCTCATTGTATGGAGTCTAACCATTGGGAGAGTTAACAGTCAAACAGGTAAGTCACTATAATTATATCATGAGCATAATGAGCACAAGTAAAGTTCACCTGGACATTGAATAGCCTTTAGGCTTATAAATAGAGGCTGGTGTAGCCAATATCCATATCATGCTTGCATGGGTATAGAATGCATAACAAAAAGTATAATGCATAGAGGAATAGACAAGAACAGAAAACAAGCAACAGAGTCAGGGTCCACCTACTCAACAATACATACCCCACTAATTTATTAGTATCTCAATTCTAATTGTATCGCTGTTCTTTGTCAGAGAGACAATGTGATACAGTGAACAGCCTCAGACTGAGAAATGGGCAAGATCAGTTTGAGGGCCGAGTGGAAATATGCACAAGAATCAGGAGATCGAGAACTTTAGAATGGCGTGCAGTTTGTGATGATGGATGGGATGTTCGTGAGGCCAGTGTTGTTTGTAGGCAGCTTGGATTTGAGACTGACAGACAGGGTAAGACCTAGCTGACTTAATAAAGTCATGCTGTGAACTACGGTTCAAGTGTTTGCGACCATTTTTGCTATTAGATGAAACTGCAGTTGCCACAGAGAGTAATTACTTTGGCAAAGATGAACGGAATGTGAACAATGTTAGATGGCAGTGTTCTGGTACTGAATCGACTCTAGCAAACTGCAGGCGAAGTAATTTCTGTGCAAGTAGACAAAGTGCTGGAGTCTATTGCAAAGGTAAAGCAATGAATCGATTTATATATGACTATTATATACAGGATTCAAACAATGTCACGGTCTATACACTCTATATACTAGGGGTTAAATATAGCTACAATTATAATAATTATCATACTGTCACTGACTATATTATTTCTGTCCTAGGTCATGACAGGTGCAGTGAAGGGGAACTGCGTATAGTTGATGGCAGAGATGAAAGGGAAGGACGAGTTGAAGTGTGCTTTAGTGGGGTGTGGGGAACAGTGTGCAATGACCAATGGAACAATAAGTCAGCTTCAGTAGTCTGCCAACAGCTTGGACTGGGAAACATAGGTGGTAAGGGCAATTGTTCAGGCACATGCATCGGGCCATACATGTCTACTATCAAAGCGAGCAACTGATTTGCATTTTGGCACATGCAGTGGCAACATCTGCAGCTGCACAGTTTGGAGAAGGAATCGGTCCAATATTACTGGATGATGTGGAATGCAGTGGCAGTGAGAGTCACATTGCTGAATGTGCACATCGTCCAATTGGTGTTCATAACTGTGACCATCAACAAGATGCTGGTGTCATCTGTCCCTCAGGTAAATGCAAATTCCCTATAGTTGCCATGTGGACAGTACATCATAAAACTGTATACATATGCATGCATATAGCTTTAAATGATGTCACCACCATATCTGAATTGACAACCGGAAGCACTACTCTTCCTCCAGCTTTGAAGAGCCCAAAGTCAAACTCTCAAACCAATGTCATTATTGCTACAACTGTTGTCATAGTTCTGCTGATTCTTGGCTTGATAATTGCAGTTGTTGCTATTTCAGTCTTTCTACTCAGTAGACGAAAAACCAATAAATCAGAATCACAACAGGAGATCAGGTATGAAAATATAAACTAGAGATATTCAGAATGTGCATGCATATATCAATGCCTGTAAGTAGGGTTCAAATTCATTATGTTTTGTTTGCTTTCTTCTCTCCAATGAACATATGGCATTGCAAGACAGAGTTAGCTGCTAAATATAACTTGCATTGTGAATTACATATATCAATTCTGCTCATCTCATTCTGCAGTGATGAATCAAGCTACTATGCAGAACTTGGACCAAACCAAACTCCAGTTCCACCCCAACACGCAAACCCTCTGCACAACAGTCCAGTATACAACGTTATCAAAAACGGCAACCCACTTCCCTTCAGAAACAATGCCAATAACAATGGTATACATACACGCCACTTGGAAGCCAGTGTTCCTTCTGACTATGTAGAACCAATAGACACCCTCAATACTCATAAGAAGAATACTGTTCCTACAGACTATGCAGAGCCAGTAGATACTCTCAACGCTCATAAGAAGCACACTCAATGTAAGGAAAATAACTCCACTCTAGATCCACCAGTGGAACATGACTACGCCACACTTGAATCATTCATTCTTAGCACAAAGACGGAAAAATCCTTTTGAACATAAGAGCAAACATAATATTAAACAGTCATAAACTTGTTTTAATATATCCAGTTTTAATGTGACAAGATGATGAGTCATCCAGCCAGTGAGAGCAATGGTGAAATAAGCTGCATGAGGCTATAAATATCTGTTATATATTAATTCCCATAGTGAAAGTAAACTTGCCTAGTGTATGCATACAGGAAGATATTGAAAGATTTCGGTACCCTTATTCTATTGAGTGTAACTATAATATGAATTTCCTATTTCAAGACCCAGTACTGAGAACCTTCCTCTGACAGCATCAATGCCAAATAACATTAGGCTGCATGGAGTAATGCATTGACAATGGAGAGGCATCCCTCTGGAGGATTGACCACATCCTGGAAGAGCAGGATGATCAAAGCCACAGCTGTAAATGTCAGCATAGTGTCACCCAGGAAGTTTAGCATGGATAATTATTTTTCTGGCTTCCTGACATAAAATGACCTTTTGTCCTGCTTGGACTCTCAGTCTTCACACGATAGAATTGCGATTCTTACTCTGTACTATGAGGCTGAGAAACAATGAAAATCCAAGCTTATCTTCAAGTTGTGTTTGTATTGTGTTGTTGGGCCGTTGTAGAGATTTACAGCCAAACACCAGGTAAGCATGACAATAAAAACAAAGTGTAATATCTCTACTAAAGACTTACCAGACTACTTTTGAAAACCATGCTGTGAGTATTTATATTGTTCACAATCTTCTACAACACTGTAGGTGCTTGCACTGTTAGCATTAACAGAGCTGGTAGCAGTAGCCTGGAGCTCTGCCCATGTGATTGTACAGGGACATGCTTCATTCCTAACCAGGAATGCATCCCACTGGTCCCTGGTATGTTTGAAACAAATTGATACACACTAGGCCTAACTGCAATAAGGTTAGGCTAGGCTATATAAATGATGACTGTATCTTCTATCGATATAGATGGCAGTGATTGCTACCAAGACTCAAGAGGAGAGAACCAAACGGGAGTAAGATACTGTTTCTCTAACTGTCCCAATCTGAGTGATGAGAATGGGTGCATATCAACTGAGATCAGTCCCAGTTGCCCACTTCCAGGTCAGTCAGTCTTATAGCAGGTTACGTCAATCACACTCTCAAACATTGTGTACAGAAGATGTAGGCACAGACATTATGTCGACTGCATGAACATGTGTACAAACATGCACTAGCAAAATTAATGTGGTTGACTGCTCACACACACGCACACACACACGCGTGCACACACACACACACACACACACACACATACACACACACACACACACACACATCAGAAGGGAGTACAAGAAACATGACTGTGAACGTTAGCTGTCTCACGAGCACCACCACCACTACTCCAACAGTCCCTTTATCAGTGGTGGCACCAACCAGTACTCACACTCCAACCACACTCTCAAGTGGGAGTAGATCATCATCAATAAGGGACAAACACTCGGAGTCTTCACAATCACTTTCATCAACCATGGGCTATACCACAGCTGCTGCTGCAACTTCCCTCCATTCTCCCAATGTGGCCATAACTTCCTTGACTGTGAAACAAGAGCAATCATCCTCATTAGCAACGTTGCAAACCTCTGCAAACCCAACAACCATATCTTTAACCACAAGGGAAAACATCATCACTCCAACCAGTAGCCTACAACCCAGGCTTGCCATTAGTACAGTTCAGCAACAAGGAGAGGCTTCAACCTTTTCATTCAACACACCTGTAACCACAACAAATACAATGTTGACAACGGCTGTTGATAGTGAAACTGTTAAACCAACTCCCACGGTATCAGAGAGTGGTGACACAAGTACGTCACAGTTGACTAGCTCACATCAAAGCACTCCTGCAACTACTCAAGTAATATTAACAACATCAGCAGTTATGACTTCATTAACAACGACAACCCCTATGGAATCACCAACGACAGTACAGCCAAATCAAAACACACCGAGCACTAAAATTCCAATAGCAAGCATTTCCACAACAAGCAGTCCTGCTGTTACTATAATGGGCAGTGTTATGTCTACAGCAACACCTGTTTTGCCACCAACAATGTCCACCCAAGAAACAAGCCAGGCTTCAACAGCTACCGTACAGGGAGCACCAATATTGCTCACAACAACTGAACCGGTAGTCACCACCAGCAGTCGAGCGACAACATTGCCACCCAAACAACCCAAGGACTCACAGAGCCTGTCCCCATTGGCCCTCACTCTCATCTCAGTGTTGGGTGGGCTGTCAGTGATCATCGCCCTAGCAACATGCGTTACACTGGCTGTGATAATATGCACTAGGAAGAAACAGAAATCCTACATTATGAGAAATGGAACAAGGTGAGTTCACGATAATAATTATCATGCATGCATGCTTACATATACACCCATAGGCTACATAATCAGTTTGAATTGAGTGCCAGTGGCAGAGTGTGGTTGAATGGTGGCACTGGACTAGAGTGGCCTCATCCACTCACACACTGAACACTAAGGATTCAGTTTACTAACCACTGAATCACTTCCAATGGTGACCTCACCCTTTCCTTCCTGTTTTACTTCCACAGCCACACAGAGCCTGTTTATTCAGAAGTCTTTGAAGCTGAGGGGGGTCAACCACATCTCTATGAGAGCATGACCAGATATATGGTACCCAGCTATTCACTGTACAAGAAGAAGAGATTTCCCCCAAAAGCAGGAGGAAATCTTCCAAACAATACTGTCCTGATAACCATCTCGGACACGCACGAGGAAAGAGATGGGACGTTACCAACTTCCAATGGAACTGCGGAAGCACACTTATCAGGTCTGAGTGAGGCCTCCAATCTTCAGGTGGACTCGTACGTGCCAAACCCTTACGAAACTCCCGTGTCTTCTCTGGGAGATCTCAGAGATCTCAGAGATCACGAAGGCTATGCGCAAGTCAGAAACAGCAATGGTACAGCATCACCAGTCATCGTTTGTCAAATCAGCGATCATGGTTACTCTGATGTCAGACCCATTACTAATGCATCAAGGTCCTACTCTCTTGATGATGTCAGAAATGGTTATGTCAATGTACGTGATGGATGCGGATCGAGAATCTACGAATCGATACGCTCACCCACCAAAATGACATTTAGAAGTAGAGGTTATGTCAATACGCGTAAATACTACATTCGACCAAGATCGTATTCATTGGACGACATCAGAAACAGACCGTATGTTAATGTACCGCCACCATCCCCTATAGGAGAGCTCAAACTAGGTGGCTACACTGATGTAAGCTCGCGAAAACCACGACCAAGGAGCTACGAGTCGCCAGTTAGCTCACCAAGATCGAGGAGCAACGAATCACCAACTAGCTCACCAAGATTGCAGAGTCATCATCATTCAGCCACAGGCTTGAGAGAAGACACCGATAATAAAGAAGGAGGCTTCTCTGTTATGAGCTCACCAAGACCAAGAAGCCACGAGTCACCAACCCTTTCGGTAGCTAGTAGTGAGGGAAGAGGGAGCACAAGTGATCACGAGGGGGGGAGCTATTGTGGTGACGAGCCTGATGAAACTCACACGGATGGAGGAGGATACTCCAAACTAGACACCTCCTTGTTGGATGGCTACGCCATTCTTGAACCGTACATTAAAGGAAGGAACAACATATACTCTCATCTACGATACAACCTCTAACACCAATGAAAATTGTAAACACCATCACCTTACCAATTGTTTCTTTAGCAAGGTCACATTTCAGTTGCAATACATTATACAGTACACACATGCATACTCACAGCTGATCATGTTATGTTTTGTTTGTCCTTTTATTTGTTAATAGGAGATCTTATTGAAATTGAATACAGTGTACACATGTGTTATTGTTGGCGGTCTCATACAATAGACGTGAATACATCAACAAACAACTCACGTGCATGTAATATGTGCATGCTTCACTTACAGCCTCTTTATTCTGTAACAGCAAGTGAAAGCCCACTTTACCAGCTCCTGTAAAACAGTGACCATGGTTTCAAATCACATATTTATTCTTTTGTAGGCAGTATAAGCATTCAACAAGTACATGTATGTATGCTCTAGCTTCATAAACCAGGCCTGGCCTTCTCTACTTAGCTTGTTGCACGAGAGGGTCTGGTTTACGAGGCTAGGCTACGTTATGCTCACTTTATAGTGCTGTCTCAGCACTTTCTCACTGCTGGTGCCAGGCTTGTGCATCATCACACCAATGTCAATGTAGGCCTGAAGAATGTCTACAACCTGTGTAATGTTATGTGTTGCCACTCTCAACGGCACAGCCAAAGGACCCTTTCCCCAAAGGCATGCAGGGAAAGAACTGTTAGAGATATACCTGCTCTGCTACCAACTCCATTCTCTTCTTTGGTGGTCCGGACAGACCTATCAGAAACGACAAAAGTTAACATAATGTACACATGTCTCTACATGTGCCCCCTGAGAACGAGGCTACACGTGACTGCATGTGCTAACCAACGACTGCCTTTGCCTTTCCATCGTAGAGGTCCAATCCGAGCTGCAAAGCTTCAACAAGTCTTCCATCACGTACTAGACGCCCAAGGCGCTAGAATCATGAAAAATCAAAAATTAAATAACAACTATAGTACTTGGGAATCACAGACACAAACAACTATCAGTCATCATTTTTCATTCAAGATGCACTATGTGCTGAAACCACACTTGACAACATAGAGTACACAAACAAGTTTGAAGTGCATGCGCACACACACACACACACACGTGCACACACACACACACACACACACGCACACACACACACACACACACACACACACACACACACACACTAGCTTCACATGCCTGCCTACCTCTTTCCATGGTTTTATGGTAACAACATGAACAGCCTGTGGCAATAACAACAATAATATTAGATCATAGTACAGTGCATGGGTCAGGGAAACCTGTGCCCTACTGTCTGTAGCAACACATATACCTTCAAGCCAAGCAAGTAGAGTCTATTATGGTAGCTGAGGACAGAAGAATAGCAGGCATGACTGCTGGCCACAATCTGACAGTGTATGTAAACATTGACCAGTGGGTATGAAGAAAATAATGATGATGTAATATTTACATCATGATTTCAAGCTGATATTTGGATGACATTTGCAGACAGCAACCAAAGTAGGAAAATGCTATAAGCAATGACACTTCCATTGTATAGTCTATTGAGCAACACCCATTTTTCACTCCACTAAGGTATAGGAAAGGGTTATAAAAATGAAAAATGGGTCTAGCTTGATAGACTATATATTCAATGCACTGCCTAAGGAAAACTCAACATGAATAATTTCTCTCTAGTTAACAGCTTGTCCTATGGACTGAATCTTATTACTGTATACTGTATACAGTACAGTATACAGTATACTGTACAGTCCACAGTCCACAGTATACAGTCGACAGTATACAGTACAGTATACAGTATACTATACAGTCAACAGTCGACATTCGACAGTATACTGTATACTATAATTATACAGTTAAATTTGTGGGTCCACTATTAGTGGCAATAATACTAATTCCCTTGGATGTAATGGCTGTATCTTGGATACAGATGTTTATTTACTATAGTTCACCAAAATTATTTGAAATTGACTAAGCTATACAAGTAAAGACAGGAAGACAATGTCCAGATTGAAATGATCAAAGAACACATCAGTACAAGTATATAGGGAAACACCTGTGACACTTCCCTTACATGTTCTGCTAAGACCACCATTAGCTTTGGTAATATTACTCATGCAGTGTTGATAATAGCTCAGTGCTTGTCCTCTCTCTCTCTCTCTCTCTCTCTCTCTCTCTCTCTCTCTCTCTCTCTCTCTCACACACACACACACACA